>WHPX01000877.1:65000-390520 GCA_011057435.1 Actinia equina | reverse complement strand
TCGCAGGGGTTCCCTCCTCCGCCGTTGTTTCGGAGTGTCCTCATCTTATATCTATGGACTTTGAAGGACTTGACCAGTACCTTGACGCCGACTTGATAATGACTTGACGACGACATTGATCAATGACTTGACAGACTTGACGATGACTTGACTCTCCCGTAATACTTGATCGAACACTTTGATAATGCGACTTGACTAAGTCCCCGTATGACATTCGAAAGGACTTACAACAATCGCACTTCGAGCAGTACCGTCAGCAAAGTGCCTCCTTGCAGATCACCTCCTCGTACTTGCTTAGCTTTTCTTTTTGTCCAGGTCCTCCAAAGACCAAACCAATAACTTCCTTACAGTCCGTGACAGTTTTGAGGCTAGCGTGTGACCTCCCCAAGATGCGATGCCATTAACGTACCAGTGCACTTCAAAACAACGCACATATGGGGACCTCAAGCTGTATCTTGAAGTTCCTTGGGGATATGACAAGTCCTCACTTATGGTCCTGGCTGCCGCGCGCCTCCACCGATCGCTATATGCAGCGCAAGTACCAGAAGTTTAGTGGCAAGTCGGATAGCGGAGTCTGCTACGGCGTTTGTGGTCTTACTTGCAAGGCAGCCTCCTACCTTTTATGGAACTTTTTTACCTCCTCTTCAGACACTTATTGACCTGCTCATGTGTCAACTCCTTGCCTATCATTTCCTTACACTTCCCCAAAGACACAAGGATGTTAAGTTGTTCCTTAAGGTTACTTTCTGTGGGGACTTCATCCAAGAGCTGCTCAATCTCCATATATGTTAATGGAATACGGAAACCTCAAAGAGAAGATCATTTTGGAATGTTGGTGTGTCTTAAATGCCGCATGTAATCGTGCAACTGTCCTTAGATATCTCGCCGCCGTAGTCAGAGAGAATGGTTTCCAAATCACTCCGACTGGGAGTGTAGAAGACGACAAGGGAGCCTATGTTTTTCCCTAAAGGGTTTAGAGACGCTGGTAAGCTGCTGCGAGAGCAACCAAACGCTGATATTGTCATGCCTACCGCTGAAGGCGAGCTTCACCAACTCCGATGTGCGTCTTTTTACGTCGTCCCCACAGGCGATGTCATCTAGAATTAAAAGTGTCTGAGTATCCTTGGGGAATTGTTTATGCCAAAACTTCAAATGGCTGGATAACTCATTAGGGTCTAAGATATCCACAAAGGAAGTCGTCATCTTTTACTCCTATGCCTTCCCAGGTGCGGTATTCACGTAGGTAGGGCATAATAGCACTATGTAGTCCGAAATGGTATCTAAAGGGCCCCAGGAGTTGCTCTACTACGAACTGCGTTTTACCACAGCCGGTTGGTCCTACGATCAGAGCATTGCAGGGAATATGTTCTGGGTACATTATATATACGATGGACCCAGAGGAAGCAGTAAGAAGGATTGCCGGCGACATGAAAGATAAGAGAGACACCATCGAAATGCAAAGGGAGGAGATAGACCGTTTGAAAGAGCGCGTGCAGGAATTGTATGATGAAATGTGTGGTTGAAGCGCGCGGAAAGGTTTGGTGCGCTGATAACGATGGCAACGTGGGCAAAAGAGTCCGTTGTGGATTTCATGCGGTATCCACTGTAGGATGTTAACATTTAGGTTAAATATTTGTTAAGGAATGACATACCTCAAAAAAAAGGTGTCTAAGGATGTTAACATTTAGGTTAAATATTTGTTAAGGAATGACATACCTCAAGAAAAAGGTGTCTAAGGATGTTAACATTTAGGTTAAATGTTTGTTAAGGCTACGCTACTTCAAAAAAAAAGGTGTCTAAGAATGTTGACGTTTAGGTTAAATGTTTGTTAAACTGGTAACTATTCCTAAAAGATGCGTATTAGAATGTTAACAATTAGGTTAAATATTTGTTAAGGAATAGCATACCTCGAAATAAAGGTGTCTAATAATGTTAACAATTAGGTTAAATATTTGTTAAGCATCAACATACCTCGAAATAAAGGTGTCTAATAATGTTAACAATTAGGTTAAATATTTGTTTAAAAAAAAGGATGTTATATAGAGGTTAACGTACTGCTAAGTATAAATGAACTGTGCGGTGTGTAAGAAGAAGTTCAGCAGCAAGCAAAGGCTACAATACCATGTCCGTAATGGTGTTTGCACAAAGGAATTAAGTAAAGTTTGTAATGACTGCGGTAAGGAATTCAGTACTGTTCAAAAGATGCAACAACATCAGGATAAACGTATTTGTATACTTTGCAAGGGCTGTAATAAGGAATTCCCTTTAGGAATGAAGCAGCATTTAAAGAGAGGAGTTTGCGATCAGACCAGACAGTGTAGTTTCTGCAATAAGGTACTTAGTAGCCGACAACGTCTTCAAAAGCACAGGAAAGCGCATGAAGTAAGTTATAAGTTCCTCTTTGGGGCGTATGACTTAGAAGGAGTGGATTGTTACCAATGTGCGGATTTGATGTGTCGCTGCCCGCATAAAGAGGATTACTTAAGAAATCGCATAGATTACCATAAGAAGATAGTCCGTACTTTCCCCTCTTTTGAACGCGCCGAAGGCGTCCTGTGGACTAAGAGGGAGTATTGGAGACAAGAGTGTGATCGTTGTGGTTGTGTCAGAGAAGAAGAACATATCTTCAACTGTCTAACCTAGATACCTTTCGGAATGGTATCCTTAACAAATATTTAACCTTATTGTCAACATTCTAAGACACATTTCTTAAGAGGTATCATCCTACTTAACAAATATTTAACCTTATTGTCAACATTCTAAGACACATTTCTTAAGAGGTATTATCCTACTTAACAAATATTTAACCTTATTGTCAACATTCTAAGACACATTTCTTAAGAGGTATTATCCTACTTGACAAATATTTAACCTTATTGTCAACATTCCTGAGACACTCCTTAGAGTGGTTCCTAGGTATCCTTAACAAATATTTAACCTAAATGTCAACATTCTACAGGGCATTTCATAATAGATTCCAATCCTACTTAACAAAGATTTAACCTCATCGTCAACATTCTGGTTAGATATATGATAGCACACGCAATGGCATTCCTTGGAGGATTCCTGATCGTCTTAGGTATATATGGACTGTATTACCTGCGAACCCCCAGCAGACTGCATTATCCCTTGTAAGCCGCCAATACCCAAACCAAGAAAAAAATACACCTGCCTTCATTGCGGCAAGGTATTTCTCGAAGGATCCTTTGTGGGGCATTGGTGCCTGGCGGATCCTAAAGCGCAGCGTACGATGGTAGACGCACTTAAGAGTGAAGAGGACTCTCAGGCTCCCAATTGACCACATCAAATTCCCATCTACCATCCTTCTTACCATGACTCATAACATGTGTGACCTGCTGCCCCTCGATGGCGTACCTTATCCTATCGGGCGCCCAAAGGGTGTATGTTCTTTTTTTATTCTTTAAGATTAAACGCAGACGGTCAATGTCTTCGAAGACCACGTAATTCTTTACCTCGTAGATTTCCCCCACCTGCAAATCCCTCCAGTGCGTCTGGATTAACTTTAGCTCATTGAATTTATCCTTGTCCATATATTCTATGAAATATCTTTAAGTGCGTCTTTAAAGTGTCTGTGTTCCTAAAGCGCTTGCAGCAATATACGCAAGGTAAACGCATTCCCTGTGCGTACTTTGTGATGGCTCTGCAGATGTCGTCGTAGTCGTTGCTGATCAGCACCTTGTGACCATTCTGCTCATACCTTTCCAATAGCAGGCGTTGACTATCAGATAATACCCCGTTGCCTTTCGGAGTCTTCAGCTCTACGCAGAAACCACGGTATTGCACGTGTGCATTCAAGATAAGCAGATCAGGTTGGCCGCGTTGGTATCCTTTCTGCCAGCACTTTATGCGTTTGCCGTTTGAATCCTGCAGTTCACCCAGACCAGGGGCTATGAGCATTTGGGGATAAAACTTGCGGATGTAGTCCACTACCTTCTTATGCAAGTCGAATTCGTTTTCTATTTTGAATATCAATTTGTTGGGGCCGTCAAAACGCCTTTCAATTTCATATTTGCCTGTCTTCCTTAGCGCAGGCAGTACGTCCTCTAACACCCAATCCTGGAACTCCTCTGCCGTTGGTAGCTTCGAGCTAAATATCAACTGATACAACCCGGATTCAGTTACGTACAGGGAGTTGGGCTGTGAATTAAGGGGGAGGCGATTCACCTCTACCTTAAGTTCGCTAAGCTTTACCTTGTATTTATCACGAACGTGCACCTTAATCGCATCTTTTGGACGCTCGTAACCCAGCGCTAGCGCCACTTCCTTCGCTTTAAATTACAGTTTATCACCTTGCACTATGCATTGCAGTTCGTTGTCGTCGTTTTGGAATATGCGAAGCATCGTATATCTAAGGAATATTTAACCTTAATATGCGACACTCTTTAGTTGGTTCATTTCCACGCTTAGCTGCGCGTCAGACACTACGAAGATGTAGCAGTTTATCTTAGTAGTATCGCTGGCATGTTTGGTGCTCTTGATCTCCAAAGTAATACCATCTTGGGTATTTACCAACCGCAGACCCTGGCCATGCATGCTCTCATCGTTCGTCGTGCGCATGTCAATCCATAACGCATATTTATCCTTAAAGAACTCCTTTGGGGCAATTTGATCGCCAAACTTCTGCATTGCCTCCCGGTACATATCTTCAGGTTTTATCCCTTGGGAGTAAACCTTGTTTGGTACTCCGTTTATGTTTACGCCGACATTGGTAATGTTGGGGTTAAAGAACGCCTCGGAGTCGCGCAATCCTGCGGTGTATGTTTTTGCAAACAGCAACATTAGCCCCGTTAAACTGCGTCGTGATATATTAATACTTTGGTTGATGACCTCTTCAACGTTGTTTGTGAAGCTAAACGTCTTGTACATTACTACGTGGTCGTAAAGGAATGCTTTACCGGCACTGTATTCCATGCCTGCGCTACGAGCAATATCTTCAGAGTACACGGTCTCGTACTGCAATTCTAAGTTGGTGATAGCATATGGATGCGCGGCTGACGAACTTACGTCTTTTCCTTGCAGGATGTTGGTCGTATCTGCCAAGGTTACTTCGAACTGCAGTTCAGAAAGCTGTCTTGGGTAATACGCACCGTGGTTTGTTATTACTTCAAAGTCCAATGGAATGAGATATTTGGTGCCGTAAGCTGTCTTTATTTCGTCTTCTCCGGAGGCGCTGGAGGTTGCGCTTCTTACCTTACGTATGGCTTCACTTGCTATTCCTTGTTCTATCTTTTGTGCGCGGTCGAAGGCCGTCAACCACAAATCTTTGTATGTGGTGTAAAGATCGTACCTGTTTAAGTCTAACAGGGATTCACCAGCAAACTTGATTCTCATCTTAGAAACAAGGTTCCTGCCTACGTTATTAACAACATAACGCGCGTCTGCGGTATCTGGTTGCACCGCTAGGTCAAACCTTAACGCTAACGTTCCAGGAACCAATACCAGGTTATCCGTTAGACGAGGAACGCCTACGTACAGCGTCTCCCCTGGTTTGGCGCTACTGGGGGTAAAGGTGACCCGGTGAAAGGTACGTTCTGCTTTCAGACCGCCAACCTGCTTAGGAAGGAGGTTAGGATTTAACTTTGAGCTTATCATATATAATGGAAGTAGAAGGAACGGATTTTGATCCCCTTACCGAAGAAGGTCAAGTAGATATTAATGACGAAGAATACGAGTCTTTACTTCCTAATGACAACGTAGACCAAGAAGGGCTATTTGACAAGCTAAGACGCAGATATGGCATCCGCAGGCTCCGCGATGCTATGCGTTCTTTGAGAGACAAATTTAGGTCTAAGAATCCATACACGCCCGTTCCAGAATATTTGCAAATGGAAGACTTAGGACCAGTACCAGAGCCACCTACGCAAACTTGGGCGGAATCGGTTACCGCGCGCATGGATGAATCCTTGTCTGAAGGCGAAGCTCCCGACTTTGACCGACTGACGGAGCTGCTGCCAGACTGGGATCACACCAAAGCCCAGCTGGAATTTGACGACAGCAACGAATTGGGTAAGGAGATCATCATAGGCAGACTTTCTAGGAGCGGCTCTAACGTTTACGTAATTAGAGATGAGAGAGGTAGGTTCTTCGAGGACCCTAAGATTCCTCGTACCTTGAAAGAAGCTATAGGGAAACCCAACTTAACCGCGCAACGAGGCTCGGCTAGGGAAAAAACGCGACTGGATTTCAATACGATCCTTAAGGCGGCAGCTAGATTACCGGTCGCTGCAGGCGGATATGGAACACACGAAGAGTTAAGGGCGCAAGTAGGAACGCTGAGCGAGTCACTCCAAACCAAGACAGAGGAAGTTGCTACACTGAACACTCAGAAAAGGGAATTGGAGGCCAGGATAAGTAGATTACAGACCTTACCAGTAGACCTTATAGAGAAATACACTAATGCATATAATTTAGCGGAGGCGCATAGAGAATTAGCCGAGGTCAACGAACGAAAGGAGGCAGTTAATGAAGACTTACGACGAATCACCAGGGAGCGTGAGGACCTTTTGAGAGCAAGTGAGGATTTGGCGGCTCTCAGGGAGTCTTTCCAGGATCTAGAAGAAACGATGAATGAAAGAGAAGAGGAATACATGAAGCAAGTGCGAGCGATGGCGGATTCTCATGGGCGGGAAAAACAGGCTTATGAGCAACGTCTTAGTTCGGTAACGCAAAAAATGGTAGATGCGAGGAAGAACTTTGACCTCGCGGTCAAAAACGTTGGACATAACGACGCCGAACTCAAACGTTTGGCTGCAGAGCTGGAGGCCTCGGTAGCAGAAGAGCAGCGGTTAACCTCGGAAATCGTTGCTAAGGAGGAACAAATCAGACAAAGAGAGCAGGCCATAGAAGACCTGGAGGGGCAAATAGAGGGGCAGCAGGAGGTAATCAATGACCAAACTCGTACTGAAGAGGAAAGGGAGGCTGCTCAAAAGGAATTAGAAACCCTGCAGGAAAGAGTTGCGGAATTACGGGCACAAAAGGAAAAGCTGGAAAAAGAATTGGAGCTTACCACTAAAGAAAAAATAAAAAGAGCTTTGGTGAAATATGGCGTTCCACTTGCATTCGCAGTCGCCATTTCCTCCGTAGTAGGTGTGATCCTTAGCTCCCTTAAGGCTACGGGCGCAGGCGTAAAGGCAGCAGGCAAAGGGCTGGCGGACTTGGGTAAAAAGATGGCAGCCTCTTTACCGGGACTGCTCGGCAGCGTTCTTAGTTTGGTACTTAGAACCGGTGGAGAACTGTTAAAGTTCGTGGGGAATAACATTTGGATCTTAGTCGTAGCTATCGGCGTGGTTCTTTTGAAGAAGATGAAGGTGTAGGCTTATCCTTATGTATTACTGGAGGCTTATCATTGTCGGGTGCCCGAGGCATCCTCGACTGGGGATAAGTAAAGATAGTATTCGCACCGCCTTGATAATTTGGTGCTAGGGGCAGGACGCTCATAGTGCTAATAGGCTTATGACACCAAACAGCATCCGTCGGGGAACCTTTTGACGGCGCGGCATTTATCCGAAGGTAGGCAACGTCGTTGGGAAGGACCTGAAGCTTCGCATATTGGCAATTGGCTATCATGTGAAAAGTCGCGGGCGTTAGATCTTCTCCGCTTGCTGGAGGGGGCTCCGACGAGAAATGAGCTGGGTTCCTATTACTATCTTTTTTTCTGTAGGGCAGTAATGGGTGGTTATCCTCATCGACGATCCTAAACCCGACATTACACGAATACCCCGTCGAAATGCAAATGGTACACATGATCAATCCCAGGCCCTCAACCTTCACCCACAAACCCGTGTCATGCCAATGCTGTCCTAAGTAGTCCTTCTCCTCTAAGTAATGAAGAAACCGATCTTCCTTCGCATGTGGATTCATATATTTCAGGGAATAAATTCCCTTCTAGAGACTGAGCACCGTAAGAGTGCTGATGGTTGAGTGATTATATGGTCGATCTCTTTGATCGTGTACGCTATTTACCGTTACTACACCCGTATCGTCTACGCGTATTTGCAGCCTTACTTTTCCATGGCAATCGGCAACCATATGGAAAGTCCAAACCGATAGGTTTTCAACGCTTTGGGGGTTGGGCTCTACGGAGAAATGTACGGGCTCCCTGTTGTTCGTCTTAGCACGCATGGGCTGTAATATGCCGTTGTCATCTAGGAACCTGAAGCCCACGTTGGCATGGCTGTCCGTACCAATACATATGCTGCATATGATTAGCTTCTTTCCTGAGTAGTTCAAGTCCACAGACATACCAGTGACATCAACCCAAGATGCTTGGGTGTATTTTTTCTCACCTGCGTAAGTCGTGTAAACGCAATCCATTCCGGATACGTAGGGGTTGTTCATCGCCATATATAATAACTCAGACCAATGCTTGCGGCTGTTAAGCCGGCTTTTAGTAAGTTGTGATCATATTCCTCAGGTATCGTAGGTAATACCTTCTTTTTTACAGTTTTTGATGGTGTTTCGTGTGGCTTCTCTACGTGCTCCTTCTTTGGCTTCTCCACGAAATGGGGAATGTTCCTAAAAGTGTCAGAGTTCACGTCATTCACCCCAAACTTCATGTCTTTGGTTGCTCGCTGTAGTTTGTTGTTGTAACCCACAACAGAACTGGCGTTAATAACCAAATTACTTGGCATTAACCAACAACCGGGTGACAAGGCATAATCCAGTCTAACTTTTGATTGCTGCACCGCAAGTTGATACCTTTGAACTGACTTAGAGATCTCATTCTCAATAACAGCGCTTTCGAAGAGAACAAGGAATACTTGTTGTGTTTCCTGCGACGCACCACTGGCATCTACAATGGGGCTGCGTGTGCTAACCTGGGCTCCTAGGACGCAGTAGACAAAGGCGTCGATGCTTCGATTAATCCTTGCTAGATTCTTTAACCCAATGCCCTTCGCGGCAAAGAATGGCGCCCAAGGATACTTCTCTTTGCTTTCTATGAAATAAATTAAATTTCCTTTTGTTCCGCTGCCTCCTAAGTCTGAGAATTCGAAGGAGCTGGGATATCCCATGCCGGGACTTTCTATGCTGGCTCCGACATACGAAGCATAAGTGTAAGTCTCTCCTAGACCGTGGGCGGCACCTTCTTTGTTGCGAAAGTCAGGGTTGGTAAGCTTAAATTCATTTCTTAATCGCTCCCATGCAACTTTGTCATATTTGTTATCCTTTGGGTTAAAGACAGTATCACCTGGAAGTGGCGCGCCTAGCTCATACAATATTCTTCGAATAGTAAAAGCAACATGAAACCTCAGGAAAGGAATATGAAGCATGTCCGCGGCTATACCACATCCTTTAGTAGCAGCCCAGACAGCAAAGTTCAACTGCTGCGGCCAATATCGCATGCTGGGACCAGATAGCCATTCTTTGGATTCTTTCCCCGATGTGTGCTTCATCCGAGTCTCTCTAAAGATGTCTCTTACTTTGTCTTAAAAGTCGTAGGACCCACGGGGATTTCTAAGGAGGTAACCATCTTAGCAAAGTCCTCCGCTCCGCTTTTGTTGTTGTAAAATGGGTAATCCTCTGTTGCCGGTAATAAATTCTTTGGGAAGTTTGGTTCTACCGTCTTAGGATGTTTATTGATCACCTTCGGTTCCAAGTCGGCATTGCTATACATTCTGGAGCCGTTAAAGTAAATCCCATCAGGCCTACGCTCGAACTTACTGGCGTCTGCATGTGGAAACATCTTCCTAATTGCTCTCCAGTTAGCATAATCCCGGTTGTCGTGATGTGGCTGCTCCTCAATATCATTCCCAAAAGCGTCGTACATTAGTATATATAATGGATGTTATACCATCAGCACCTCCACTTTATCCTGAACTTCCCAAAGAGGCCCCAAACGAATTAAACGCTGAGAACTTCCGCTTGAATAAAGCGAATTTAATTCTGGCTTACTTGGAAGGGCAGGCAAAACACTACGAAACGTTAGAAAGAAATACGTCAGAACCCGAAGTACGCTACATAAAATTGCAATAACTACAGGATCCATGTCTGTAGCATTAACGGGCACTGGCGTTGCTACTTCGCTTACAGGCCCCGGAATAGTTGTTGGAGTTCCTTTGGCCGGCGTTGGGGCAGCCTGTGGTATCATTTCGGCTGTTGCTACGGGCATTATGAAACAGTTGTCAAGCAAAATATCCAAGCATGACACGACAATAGCTCTGTCAAGGGCTAAAGTAAATACGATTACCGACCTTGTCTCAAAGGCTTTGCGTGACAGAAAGATAGACGACGTAGAATTCTCGCTTATTCTGGCCGAAGAGGAAAAATACGAGAAATTGAAGATGGACATCAGAAATAAAAAAACAATCGTCAAAGATTTGTCCGAGGAATCTCGAAGGAAGATCTACCAAGAGGCAAAAGAAGAGCTTCAAAGAAAACTCGCTCAATAAATATTTGTTTTGAAAAGAGCGTGACAGGATTCTATTTGCATATCGAACGTCAGTCTGGAAATTACGCGTAATCATCGTATGACCTTATTTATCAAATTATTACGCGTAATATAAATTCATCGTATGACCTTATTTAGCGAATTATTACGCGTAATATAAATCGTCTTATGCCATAAGATCCACTATCTTCTTGGAATCCAACCTAACAGGGGGTGGTTGGGGTCTATTTTGTAAAATATTTCGTAAATTACGTCGGGATAATAAGGAATATCCTTATCCAGCCGACAAAACATCCACTCGGCTCTGCTCATATCAGAAACCTCGGGAATAGAATTACCGGTAATTTCAGACAAAAGATAGGGAATAGCTTTGTAATATTTCCCTAGTTTTAGTTTTTTCAGCGTTTTCCGTAGGCTTTGTGGCGTTGGTTCTTCTAAATGACCTATGATTCTTTCCATTACTTCGTCGTCTAAATATGCCGGCCGATGACCTTGAATGTAACTCATCCAGTCTCTGAAGTATTTTATTCTCTTGTATGGGGTCTTCTTACGACCTCCATTGGCGTAATACTGCTCTCTGGTAGCATTTGGTACGGCATTACGAATATTCTTACCACACTCGTAACACTGTGCTGACGTGTCATCTTCTATTTGCATTTTTTTACCACAACACCGGAGATTTCTGGGTTTGGGTATGTTAACTTTGGGTCTTAAGCAAATTATACAGAAGTCGTAAACGAACTTCTTACATTCGTGCATCGTATATTTATAAGATATTTTACCTCCGTTTGCGGTACCCAACACAGCAGCAGTGAGGGACTTTTCGCGCTGTCGACGGATCGCGCAAGACCCCCTGTAGGGCCTTTAACCTACCTCCAAAACCCCAGGGGGGGCTGGTGTTTTTCGATATGTGATTTTTAGCAATGCCGACGCACCGCGTGTCCCCCTCACTGCTGCTTAATGGAACAAAGATAAATGGTGCGCACGGGAATCACGATTACATGACTTTGTATAATTTTCGCACCGAAACAATTTCATAATTGATTCAACCAAGTCCATTATATTGCAAAAACTTAATCCACCTTTAACTACAGAACCCCATATAGGTGACATTGCTACAAAAAATATGAGCTGTCATAAAAAGAAACGAGTTGATGCACTGCATGCTAAACGATAAGCACTGCATGAGCGGTCTGCCGATTGTTTGGACTGAGTTTCAGCTTATTAGTATAATTTTGGAAGATTTCTAAACTAAAGCGAATATCTTATACTCATTAATTATATTCATGAGCTCATCGACCAACCAGGGTTTTTATTTGTACCACGAAGTAGTTTGAAACCCCCTTCAAAGTATCTTTGTAGAAAAAATCAGGCGATTCAGCCATTAAGTATAAATTGTACAAAATTAATAAATAATTGTAAATTTTTAAAAAAAACGCATAAATAAATAGATAAAAAATGTAGAAAGACGCTTGTTTTCTTTGTTGGTATCAATCAATTTAATTTAATTGAAACAAAAACTTTTGACATACAAGCTCCAAGTTATAGCCAAAGCCGAATTGAAACAAGTTAATGAACTAAATCTAAATAAAGTAAGGAATGGGGGAGGGGGGGGGGTGCTATTTTGATCTGATAATTCTCGATCAGCGAGGTTCGACTACATGAGAATACAAAGTTACATGTTTTTATATTCTCTTGTTGACCAGCATTCATCATGACAAACATGCAAGCTGTAGTATTGCTGGGGAGGGGGGGGGGGGCTATTTTGATCTGATAATTCTCGATCAGGGAGGTTCGACTACATGAGAATACAAAGTTACATGTTTTTATATTCTCTTGTTGACCAGCATTCATCATGACAAACATGCAAGCTGTAGTATTGCTGGGGGGGGGGGGGGGGGCTATTTTGATCTGATAATTCTCGATCAGGGAGGTTCGACTACATGAGAATACAAATGTAGAAGGTTTATTACACAACAATGTTTACGGCGTTCAAATCGATTGGTTTTACACACAGAAAAGTAAAATCCTAGAAAAAAGACATTAAGTTAAACACTTATAACACCACGAACAAACGAGGCACATTTAGCTCACAAACAATGCAAATAGAAGACAAAAACAAGATGAAAATTAAGAGAGAACAAACACTTACCAAACGATGAACGACTCACAATAAGCACATGGCAGACAACACGGCGCGCGGGGTTAATCGGTTAGGGAACACACGGACACTGGACATACTGAAACGACGGATATACGCACTAACTCAAAACTGTTGAGAAATGCCTCAACATCCTGGGGCTCCAGGCTGAAATAACTACGCTAATTATCAACAACAAATTATAAACGATTCAGGCAAAGTTCTAGCTCAAAGGCTACTAAATGTTTACAGTTCAATCTTGTCTTTAAACTGATTCCTCCAGCAAACATAGCTTCGTGATGAGGCGAACTAATGTTGAGTTCTTGGTCTTGACTTCTGCCGATCTCACGTGAGCATCTCGACCGGGGAAGACCTTAGTTACACGGCCAAGTAGCCACCTGCATCTTGGTTCTGCGCTGTCAGTTATGAGGACTAGATCATTTACTTTCAAGTCCCTCTTCTTTAACAGCCACTTTTGTCTCTGCTGGAGGGTTGGCAGATATTCACGGATCCATCTGTTCCAGAAGTGGTCTGAAAGGACTTGGGCATGTCTCCATTGTTTCCTTGAGTAAACGTCATGGTCTGTGAATATTCCTGGTGCTGGTGTAGCATTCGATCTGAGGAGCAGGAAGTGGTTGGGAGTAAGTGGTTCAAGGTCCCTTGGGTCATCGCTACTTGGGCAGAGGGGACGGCTGTTCAGTATAGATACAGCTTCGCAAAATGCAGTGCGCAAGGTTTCACGTCCGATGGTTGCACTTGGACTTCCAACGAAAGCCCTCATAGTTTTGCGTACACTTCGTATCATTCTTTCCCAAACTCCCGACATGTGACTGGCTGCCGGGGGCTAGAACCGCCACTTGAAAGTTGGGTAACTGTGGAACTCGGTGCCCTTGGAAAGCATCGCATTCTTTATTTCCTTCTGGTTTAGCTCCTGGATTTCGAGTCGAAGCTCCTTCTCAGCTCCGGCAAAGTTCGTCCCATTGTCTGACCATATCTCTTTCGGGGTGCCTCTGACAGAGATGAATCTCCTTAGGGCTTGGATAAAGGTGTCTGTCTCTAGTGAACTCACGTCCTCAATGTGTATAGCTCTGGAGTTAAAGCATACGAAAATGCATCCGTAGACCTTAACGCTACTGCGACCTCGTTTAACATGAAACGGGCCGAAAACATCGACTCCCGTGTATGTAAAGGGCGGTTGGTACGGTGTTAGCCTTTCCTTGGGTAGGTTTCCCATTATCTGCTGCATGGGTTGAAGCGTTTCGTCTGCGACATTGAACACACTTGTGTAGCACGCGCCTTACTAGAGTTCTTGCTTGCAGGATCCAGTATCGTTGGCGCATAGTAGATAGCACGTGTTCTCTTCCAGCATGACCGAGAATCTTGTGATAGTGCCTTACGATCAGCTCAGATATTGGATGGTCTCTGGGTAGGATCATGGGATGAGCCGTACTGTAGGGAATCCGGTGCGCGGTGTACTCTTCCTCCGACGAGTATGACACCTTCATTTAGTACTGGCCTCAGATTGGCTAACTTGCTCTGACGCTTGCCTTGACGTCCCTCTTGTAGGGCGAGGCACTCTTCGTGGAAACAGCTCTGCGCTAGCCTCACGATTTCTCTGCTCGCATCTCGAATTTCAGCAGATGAAAGATAAGGTTGTTGGCAACGGTAAGTTTCTTTCTTTACGCCCCTCACAAATCTGAGTAGCCATGACATCACTCTGGTTAGAAGAGGCCAGGACGAGTAACGTTTCAACAGGAGGTCAATCTGTGACCCTGAGGTTATCACCATTGCAGTTGTCGCTGCGTCTGACTGCTCGTCGGGTTCTTCTGTAATCTCTGGCTCTTCTGTCGGCCACTGTTCTTCCGGCAGCAGCAAGAATTCTGGTCCACGCCACCATCTACAATCTCGTTTAAAATAATGAATGTTTGCTCCTCGAGAGCCTTCGTCTGCAGGGTTCTGGAGGCCCGGCACGTGTTTCCATTGTTCTGGTAACGAGGCCTCGTGTATTTCGGTCACCCGATTAGCGACGAACACTGGGAAACGTCTTGTCGTGTTCCCTGATGTACTGCAGGGTGGTCATAGAATCCGTCCAGAAAATGGTCGAACTTACGGACAGGTCCAGTTCTTTCAGAACAGTCTTGCAAAGGCGTGTAGCCACCACTGCCGCCTGGAGTTCGAGGCGGGGAATTGTCCACTCTCTTAACGGTGCGTTCCGCGCTTTGCCCATTACAAATGCGCAGTGCGCCTTCCCAGTCTCATCAGTCATTCGTAGATAAGAACAGCAGCCAAACCTCGTCTGGATGCGTCGCTGAAGGTGTGTAGTTGAATGTTCACGATTACACTTAGCTCTGGGCTCTGGAAACATCTTGGGATCTGGACATGCACGACGTGTGGTATCCCTCGAGACCACTCTCGCCATATCGACAGATATGGTTCTGGGATTTCTTGATCCCATGACACTCCCGCTCTCCATAAATCTTGCAGGAGGATCTTTACTGATAACGTGAGGGGGGCCAGAAATCCCAAGGGGTCGAACAACGAACTGACCACCGAAAGTACTCCTCTTTTCGTTGGAGGCTTGTTCGTTGGTATAACCTTGAATCTGAAGGTATCTGACTCTGCGTCCCAGGTCACTCCTAATGCTCTTTCCATTGGTAACTTATCGAGATCCAAATTTAGCGTTGGACTAGCTCTGTCTTTTGGAGGGATGGACGTCAGCACTTCGCGGCAGTTACTTGTGAACTTGGTAGCTTGAAACCGCCTACCTTCAGCAATTTAACTAGGTCGGTTGCAAGACGAATAGCCTCTTCCGTCGTTGGAGCGGACTTCAGTAGGTCATCTACGTAGAAGTTACGGTAGACTGACTGGATGACTTCTGGATCGAAATCACTTGCGTTGTCCTCAGCGTTCATTCGTAGGGCCCTGTTCGCACAGCATGGCGAAGACTTGGCTCCGAATATGTGCACTAACATTTTGTACTCGTCTGGTGAGTCTTCTAGGCTGTCGGACCACCATAAAAATTTTAATGCATCTGTATCGCTCTCGATGACTCTAGTCTGATAAAACATTGATTCAATGTCTGCTGTGAAGGCGACCCTTTCTTGGCGGAAGCGGATGAGCACACCTGTCAGGTCGTTGATAATACTTGAGCCTTGTAACAGCTGATCGTTGAGTGATGTGCCGCCGAACCTAGCGGCCGCGTCGAAGACGACACGTGTCTTTCCCGGCTTGTTGGGGTTGCTTACAGGGTGGTGGGGTAAGAACCAGGTCTTGTCGCTCACTGTCTCGACTTCGTCCTTCGTTAGCTTCCGAGCGTGTCCCTTGTCTAAGTGGCCCTCGATTGCTGATTTGTATCTAAGCAACAACTCCGGATCTCTAACGAGACGTCCCTTGAGACTTCGTAGTCTAGCTTCAGCAAGCGGGCGGTTGTAAGGTAATTGGGGTTTCTCTCTCTTCCATAGCAAACCCATTTGGTAGTGTCCATCTTGCTTCGAGATGGTATCTTCTATCACCTTCATTGCTCTTTTATCCTCCACCGACATTGGTTCGCTCTCCGGTCTCTCAATACCATAAGACTCTACTTTCCAAAACTCCTCTACTTGATGGCTCAGAGTAGTGTCTGTTCCGCATACGTGATTGGAACACGACCCTTTGCATGGTCTCTCCTTGGAGGCTCCGCCGAGGACGCTCCAGCCTAAGATTGTTCTGACGGCAAAGGGTTCGTCGGATTTTCCCTGTCTAACTTCAAGGGGTAGGAAGGCTTCTTGGACACCCGTTCCGATGAGGAGTGATATCTTCTTTCTCTGCACTTCTGGAAATGGTACTTCTTTCAGGTGTGGCCAACGATCAACGGCCTTGAGGATCTTGGCGTGTTTAAGAGGGATCTCCAGCTCCTTAATAGCCCACGCTGAGCTGACATTAACGGATCGTCTGTCATTAGTGTTCTCTAATGATGAAATGTTGAACTCTACTTTCGTACCGTTTTCTGGAACTCCAGTATTGCTGACGGTAGACAACGAGATTCGGCTCGGAGTCCCTTGCATGCCGAGTTCGTTTGCTAGTGATGGGTCTATCATGCTTATGTCTGAACCCGTGTCTAGTAGACCGTAGGTTGTGACTGAGTCTCCTTTCTTACTTATCACTTTAAGTGGTATGACTTGTAACAGAACTTCACAGGAGTCAACACTTGAGGAGACTGCGTGTGATCCACCAAACATCGGAATTCACAGTGGGTTCGGCCTTGCCGGTTTCTTGTGAGAAAGTTGCAGCATTTGCTCCTTCAGTCTCTTTCTTGTCATTGAAATGCAGCAATGTGTGATGCGGTTTGTCGCAGCTTGGCGCACGACATCTCGTAGATGACCCGCACGATCTGGAGCGGTGTTTAGTTGAACTGAGGCAGTTGAAGCATATATACCTGGACTTGACAAAGTCGTTTCTCTCTTTCGGTGATTTGGCTTTAAAGACATCACAGTGATACAGTCTATGCGACTTGGAACACAGGAAACATGACTCTGCTGGACCTTTAACATCGGTACTGGTTGTAAAGGTTGAGACCCTCTGTGTTGTTGTCTTTATTCTTGGTTTTAGGCTTGTCAGTCCTTCGGCCGGCGGCTTAGCGAAGAAGGGGTGGTTGACGACATCTGCTCTCTCTCTTAAAAACTCGGCAACGTCCTTGAAGTTTGGCATGGTCTGACCTTGCCTTTCACGCTTGTTCAACAGCTCTACAAATCTGGACTGTATCTGTCTTGGTAGACGAGCCATTATTTTCTCTAGGTTATCTGTGTTCATCTCGGATAGATAACCCATCGCATCTAGGGTATCGTAGTTCGACTGTACCAGATCGGCGAAGTTCCGCAGCGCCTGACTGTCGTTCGCTTGGATGACTGGTCCCTTTGTCATTGTTTCAATACATGCCTTCACAACTTGATACGGCTTTCCGAAGCGCTCTTCTAGCACCTTAAAAGCCTTGTCGAGCCCCCCAGGTATGGTTTCGTATCTCTGCACTGCAGCTAAGGCTGGTCCCTCAAGGAATTGAAGTAGTCGAGTCATTTTTACAGCGTCATCCAGGGGTCTCGATTCTACTAGCTGCTTGAACCTCTGGCGAAAACCATGATATTTGTTGGGCGAGCCGTCGAACTTTAACACTTGAACATTTGGTAGGTCGTTGGCTGCACTAATCCTGTCCATGGTTGATACGATTGTGGTGAGAAGGGTTTCCCCCGCTAAGGCGTTGGTAGTTGAGGGTGTGTCTACTGGTAGGCCCGTCTGTGGGACGGTTAACATGGGCTTGATCTTGTCGGGTTTTTCATCGTCCTTCATCACTGTCTCCTGAATCATCATAGGTCGCATGGGCTCTATTCCGGCTGTCGCAATGTTAAGCCAGTCCTTGCTCTCCATGTTGTTGTGCGTACTTGTCTGGTCCGTGTTCGGACACTGGTATTCACGGTTTTTCGGGGGTAGAATATCCTCTTCTCGATAGTAAGGTAGGTCTTTGGGTGTGGACGTCTTGATCATTTTGGGTAAGACAGATGGGCTTGGTGTTTGGTAGTCCGAGAACATTGGTGGAGGTGGAATTATAGGTGCCTCAAAGCTGCTAAAGTTTCCTCCTTCAAGCGAGTTTTCAAACATTTCACGGGGCTGGTCGGACTGGTCAGTTTGCACAGGTTCCTGATTCTGGGTAGTTTGCACGTTAACTGATCTCTCAGGAGAGAAATCCACTGATTTACCACTGCCACATTGCACTCTGGACAGCTCTAAGGCCTGTTGTAGTTCTTCTTCCTTCTGTTTGATTTCTATTTCCAACCTTGTCATCTCGAGCTCAACTGTGTTTGAGATATAAGAATTTATTTTCTTGTAGTATTCTTGCACTCTAAGTCGCTGGGACTGAAACTGTTCTTCAACACTGCGGTATTTCTCACACGATTTGTTTAACAATTCTCCATATTTTTCACAACATTCCTTGTAGCGATCAAAGGCGCCGCTAAGGCGGCCTTGGAGGTCTTGAATGTCTTCGATATTTGCATAACCATTCAAACTCTCGTCAATTTTCTTGTACAACCGAGTCAAAAAGGCAATATATCCACTTCGGGATTTATCAAGACTACGGATCTTCTCAATTAACACTCCTTGCATGTCCATAGCTTGACATTTCACTCATAGGTGATCACGTTTGGATTTTACGGCGATGTAGAAGGTTTATTACACAACAATGTTTACGGCGTTCAAATCGATTGGTTTTACACACAGAAAAGTAAAATCCTAGAAAAAAAGACATTAAGTTAAACACTTATAACACCACGAACAAACGAGGCACATTTAGCTCACAAACAATGCGAATAGAAGACAAAAAACAAGATGAAAATTAAGAGAGAACAAACACTTACCAAACGATGAACGACTCACAATAAGCACATGGCAGACAACACGGCGCGCGGGGTTAATCGGTTAGGGAACCACACGGACACTGGACATACTGAAACGACGGATATACGCACTAACTCAAAACTGTTGAGAAATGCCTCAACACTCCCACTTAGGAATTTTGTACACAAATTACCACTACCCCCAGGGGCTAGTTCAGTTCTTGGAAGATTCTTCGACAAAACATTTTCCAAGGCCTACAGTTTTAGGCTTTGAATCTCTTTTACCTAAAGGAAAACGAAAGCTAACTACAGATAATCCAATACAATATCAAGTTTAGTGAGATTTACCTCGGATGTCTTTCATTGAAATCGTAAATCTGGAGATTTAGGACAAATCAAGACCAAAAAACGGACTTGAAAACTGGTTAAGTTGAGCAAAATATGAGGTTACAAAAACAGAGCTTACATTCATTTAAACAGTTGACAAGAACAACTGAGACAAAACTAGTAAAAAATAATGCAAAAGGCAATGCAAAATACAAAATGACTCATTTCTTTGGCAGTAAATTGGCGTTTGTAAATGTTTTTGAATATTTTTTAGCTTTTTAGAGTGAAAGTCTAGTAGGTCTTTATATAATAACATCTTTCAACAACACAAATTTAAGCTCATTTTTATATTCACACTTGCTCGAACAGCTTAATAAACAGTTGAATATTTGGTAAAAATTTATATTTCATTTAATGATTAAATAAATTATCCGTGTAGGAAGATATCTAAAAGTCTTCTTTGTTTTGCCGACTGGACCCCGCGATAGGAGGCGAACAAAGCTTTTTCTTGAACGAAAAACATAGCTGGTTAAAAACAACCGAATTGTTAAAGATTTACAAAGCTAAATAAAGGACGAATATTTGTTGTAATATGCTCTTCATGTTATATTTCCTCCAGCATCAGGTTTCATGGATCTTTTTTTGACGTCACATCCGCTCGTGCATTTCGAAGCTGGCCGTCAAATTCGGACTCATACGCTTGGTGGAATTTTTGACGGCTGGGGAAAGCCGTCTCTTGGCTATGGCTAATGACACTAAGAATTCGTTTTCTTCATATGTAATGGGTATGCCATCAGAAGCAAAAGAACGGTACCGAAAAAAATTAAGTTTTGGTGTATCTGGAACTATTTTGAATATTTACAAGAAATGCAATCCAGCAACCACAAGAACTTTACATGTAATAAATCTGGGTTCAGAATCAGCACCACAAATTCATTCATGGGGGCAACAGCAGATGGCGTACTATCTTGTGACTGTTGCGGAGAAGGCACACTTGAAATAAAGTGCCCTTACAAATATAGGGCTCTAACTGTTGAAGAAGCCGCACATCACTCAGATTATTGTTTAGATGAAAATCTTGAGCTCCCTAGAAATCACATATACTACACACAAATTCAATTTCAAATGCTTGTATTTAATTGTAATTATTGTGATTTTGTTGTAATGACATTTCCCAGTCCAGATGAAGTTTCTATGGTAATTGTTAGAATGCTTAAGGATATAGATTTTTGTAAATTGTTGCTTGAGCGCTGTTCATTGTTTTTACTTGAACATGTTATTCCAGATTTTCTTACAAGGAACATAATGGACAAACGTTTGGAAAACAAACATGACAAGGAGGATGAGACCAAATGGTGTCTGTGTGAGGAACCAGAGTATGAAAAGATGATATTTTGTGACAACTAGGAATGTAAGTTTGGGCGGTTTCACTATCAATGTGTAAATGTTAAGAGGAAGCCTGTTGGCAAATGGTTCTGTCCTAGTTGCAAGAAGAAAAAGGTATGACATTATAGACATACGATGCTGTGAAGATGAATCTGCAATGATACATACTTTAATAGGTGTTTTGCTTTACAAAAATGTTTTTCTTATCACATGTATCAACATATTCTTGGCTCTAGCTCATAATAACTTTCTTCTATTTATTACATATGGAAAACGTATTATTTGGTTTAGCATTGGCATTGCTCACACATATTATTATATTATACATACAGTATGTGTAAGAGTAAAAACAGTTAAAGTTTGCAATACTTTCAATATCTAATAAATCATAGAAGACATTATTAGAATTTATATGGTTTAGCAGCATTTAGTACTATGTTGCACACTTATAGTGTTTGTACTTTATCATAAGAAATCCACTATACAGCATAACTGTTGTGCTAACAGTGTTCTTATTCAGTTCACTAGTCTTGGATGCATATTCATAATTGCAGCACAAATGCATGAGGAACCATGTTCAAGCTCATTTTTCCAGATAGAATTCGAAAGTTCTTTAGTCTTTCCATTGCTCTCTCCACATGTATCCTAATGTGAGCAATTCTCCTACTCTTCTCCACCTCTCTTGCACTAAGCTGCTCCTTTCCTTTCTGATATGCAGGAATGACGGGTTTTGCCCCTCTAGACAACACTTCATCCACAATCAAAAAACCTCTATCAGCTAAGATAGTGTCTCCATGCTGAATAAAATCTAAATATCCTGACTCTAAACTGATGACTTTATCTGAAGCCCTCCCCCCATATGCACGTGATATGAATGATACACCACCAGATGGTGCAATGCTAACCAAGAACTTTATTGTATTAGCATGCTTATAGTTACTGTAGGTGGCAGATCTTGCATTGAAATTTGCTGGGCATTCTATAAAAACTTCAGTGCAGTCAACTATAGAAATGCAGCTAGGGTAGGTATCTTTGATACATTGCGGCTGAGATCGTCTTGCTTCCTCTCTTGTTGACCAGTGAATGAAGAAACGGATTTGCTTTGCAAACACAGGAAGAGCACTGTCTAATAGAGAACGTACCAGAGATGGAGAAATGTCAAAGCGGTAGGATAAATCCCTATGAGGTGCATTTAGCCTAAGTTTCATTAGAACCAAAAGAAGATATCAGCTGAAGCAAGAATATTTGATGACGGGAAGGAATCTGCAAGGAAACTGCTTAACCAGAGAAAGCAATCATGAGATGGTAGGCCAGTATAGAAAAGAGTAGATTCATTTGGATTGGTGGAGAGATTCACGAGTGTTGAGGCCCTCATTTTTGGTTTGTTGTTTATAGTCAAGGAGTGTATCTGTTCTTGAAGACGTGCCAACTCCCTTAAATTTCCTTCTTTTCCATATTCAACTCTGCTAATCTTTTCAAGCAAATATTATGTATAAATCGATCTGAAAAAATAAATATAATATATGTATAAAATAAAAATATACTATATATTATTTTTACTGAATTTTAATATAAACAACTTTAAAATATATAAAACTTATTACAACTTTTTCTACAAAGAAATTTTATAGAAAAAAATGTATTTTGATAATATAAGCCAAGATATCATTTTCCTACCTTTGTTGTTCTCTTTATTTTCTGACAAATCCAATAAAGCGCCTGCTGCCATTTCTGTATCTGTACGTGTCACATCATCATCATACCGTCGTTTGCTGGCTTCTGTCGATCTTGATCGTTCAGCAAAGAAATCTTCAAGTGACTTTTATAATTTCGCTGAGAAATTCTAGAAAATCTTCTGCTGGCAGTTTCTGAACCTTTACAATATCCCATGTTCATCGTTGGTTTATAGGCTGGGCTCTCTGGATTATCACTCTTTCCTAGTACACAAAAAAATTTATTGCAAATTGTTTACATCGATCATGAAAGCGATATTTAAACAAAAATATTTTGAATGTAGATATTTTTAATCCCTTTTTAAATATTTCCTGAGAGAAACGTGTTCACTCATACAAAAACAAAAAACAAAACAAAACAAATTAAAAACATAAGACTTTGTTTTCGTAAACTGTACACGAAATAAATAGACATAGATAGACATTTTTATACTATTTTTGCGTACTCTGTATCACAAATACAAGGGGGAAAATTACGATTTATGATCAGCTTACTATAACGAAAGGTTCACTACAAATTCTGTCGTTGTCTGAAGAAGGAATCCATAAGTTTCCGTTGTTTACTTCTCGTCTGTTCATAGCTTTTATCCACATGCTTCGCCTGGGCTCCTCTTTTGGTATCCGATGAAACTTCACATTTTCTTTCCTATGTTTCCCCGAATCTTTGTTCGTACAACCCAATACAATACACGTTTTACCCATCGTGACAAAACTTCAAAAATTTAGCTTAATTATATCAAGATACACTTTTTAAAGGGCAACAGTTTGTTTACAAAATGATGGCTAAACTGACGGCCGCGTGACGGCCAGCTTCGTTTTCAGGGTGGTAACGTCACCGGAAATACGTCAACAATGAAACCTGCCATAGAAATATTAAAAGTTTTGAGGGAAAGTCTTTGATTTGTCGATTCGTCGAGAAAAAATGCTTGTCTAAAAATAATAATATACGATTGTTTGCTAAACAACACACACCTGAATTCTTGGAGAACACTTCTTAATCCATCTTTGAATACATGAAAGTTTTTTATATGGCTTTGGTCTATAACTTGCCCCAAAGCGATTTTTTCTGTGCATTTGAGAGTCTCCTTAGCTAGTAGTTTTGCTTCAAATTCCTTTGTCTTTCACGTTCATTTTCTCTTTGTTCATCCGCCAAGTTTTGCCTCATATTCCTTTTTCTTTCACGATCACGTTCTCCTTGTTCATAATCGAAATCCCGCCTGGATTTGCGTTCTCTCTCTCTCTGCTTGCCGCTTTTCTTTGGTGAGATTCTTTCGTCTTTGCCTTTCTTTTTCACGCCTCCAGAGTTTTTCCTCTTCCGAAAAAACTCTTTTACTTCTGGCCTTTCTTTTGTCTTTATTCTCCTCTGAGCTTTCTTTCGACATATCGATTTCGGAAAGGGGTTCCATCGTAAATAGAGTAAATATAAATATAAATATAAGCTTGAATAAAAAATTGTGTTGTTATCTTTCGGTATTTCTATACGTAATAACAGATGTAAAAACGTTTTTTACAAAAGTTTAATAGCCGGATTTACCTTTATGTGTACCCGGATGTTGCAACGCGTCGACATTCCCGCCAAAAAAAAAAAGATAATCTAACCAGCCAATGGGGATTCTTGCGTACACGCACGGACGGACGGACGGACGGAAGTGACGTCAGCCAAGCCATGAAAAATCAACTCGATGGTTTACCATATTTTCTTAAGTATGGGGCTCCGCTCGCGCGGCTCTTCGGCCCGCTCGGGAGCTCCGCTAATACTTCAAGAGGGCTTTTATTTTGGATTGATTAACCATCTCAACTGAAAACCCAATTTCTCTTGTATCTAAGTTCATTTTGGCCACTTTTTCATGAAAGCTCCTTTTAAGTGCTTCCTCCTTGAGAACTGATGATGCCAGCTGCTGTTCTAGGCTATGTCTTAGTTTCTGCTCTTCTTCAGTCTTTCAATTTCATTTTCAAGTCTCCTCAACTCACAGGCATTAGCCAGATTGTCCAATCAGTATGACATAAAATTTCGAAAGAAGTGCTGTTATTAATGATAGTGCATTTTGAATATAATGTGCATATTTTTTTCAGGCAAAATTCTACAATCAAGCACAACCTTATGTTTCTGCTACAGTATCATCAACCTGTGGAAATGTGATATTTCCACAGCTTGTTGAATATAACTTGACAAGCCCCAGTCACCTCCAGTATAACAGCATAGAGCCAATGACCCACAAGGATACAGTAGACTTAGAAAAGGCAACAGTCCTTCAATCCGAAAGCAGCCTGAGGTTTAAATGTCGAGCTAAAAGAATCACTGACTCCCAATTCGGGAGAATTCTCAAGAGAAAAAAGATATAAATGAAAAATTCCTTAAAAGCCTCTTTGATGCTGACACATTTTCATCCCAGGCCACTTCTTATGAAAAAAAGGCATGAGGGAGATGCCAAAGGAGAATATGTAGAGAAAAACCATTCATGTTCATGATTGTGTTTTAGTTGTTAATCCTGCTTTCAGATTCTTGGGGGCCTCTCCTAATGGAAAGGTTTGTGATATCGGGAAGACAGGAATCTTAGAAGTGAAATGTCCCTATAGTGCTAGGGACATGATCTTAAGGCAAGCTGTTCAACTCCCAAATTTTTGTTTGGAAGCTAATAATGACAGTCTTCAGCTAAAAGGGGTCATGATTATGAATTCCAGGTCCAGGGGCAGTTATTGCGGTGACTGGAGCTCCTTTCTGTGAATTTGTTGTGTACACAAGTAAGGACTTATTTGTTCAGAGAATTTTTCCTGAAAAAGCAAAATGTCAACAAATGCTCATGAAGCTTGCTGAAGTTCTGAATAATGAAATATTGCATGTAAAAGCATAATTTCTAACCTTGTAATATCGGCGGATCCAATGTAAATGTATATATGACTGTGAACTGTTCGGGCTCGTCTTCGCTTCCTTTTTCTTTTTTGTTGGGATACATTAGGAATGTGTAAGAACCATATAAATGGAGTATTGAGTTTAGTGTCTTGTTATAGCTGTTTACATTGACAACACACGAACAATTATGTTATATCAATCTTACTTTGAGGATTCAGTAGTTTGCATTCTCCTTATTTGGAGCTGGCCTTCCTTTTTTTTACAGCACTGCCATTTGCAGGTATTGGATCTGGGAAGTTCTCGCTTGGATACCTTCGATGAAGTGCTGTAAGAACGAATATTGAAAATGTCACAAAATGATTGTTCTGATAATAAAATATCGTTTTTATTGCTTACCTTTGAACATATATATGTGTCCTTCGTAATTTTCTGGATGTTAAAATCGCTGTGAGGCCTTCCACAAGCTTTAATCCAACGAAGGCAGTCTTCATGCCGTGTTTTAGGTTTTGGGAAGGGGAAAAACACGACGGATATATCACTTTTCCGTGAATCAGATTTACAAGTACCATAGCAGCAGTGCTTGACCATACCTCTAGTTATTTTTCGGAACTTAAAAACTTTCAATAGCAAGCCTCAAAGCAATATTTACTGAAAATATTACTCAGATATCAAAGGTATCAACCTCCACAGACCTTGATAACTAAGCAGGGCTGTCAACTCTCCCGGATAAACCGGGAGTCTCCAGATTTTGGACCGTGTCTCCTGGTCTCCAGATTAGAGTATCAAATCTCCCGGATAATCCCCGAAGCTGACCATTTCTTGTGAGACTAGACTTTCACAACCATAAAATTCCAATTACTTAATGTTGTTTGTGTTATTTAACATCGCTATTAAACAAAGTCAAAACGTTCCTCATAAACTGTTCTTGCAAGCAGGCCATTGTAATATAAGCGATAATCTGATTGGTCAGAAATAAATGTGCTGAGACGTCCCGTCCCTCCGCTATCAATTCTCCAGATTTGACTATCTCGGGGGTTGACAGCCCTGTAACTTGTCCGACAAAATGGCGTCGTCTAAATCCGGAAATGGCGTTTTCAAAGTTTGACTTCTGATTGGCTACTTTTATTACGGAGATTGACAAGCGGGATCGGTGTATTCTTCTCTTTCCGATTTTAACGCCTGGGCTGACTGGTCTCTATCTTCATTTTCGCGGGCTTGCATTCCATTCATTCCGATCATTTTTTCGTGCAGGTACTTTAACATTTCGACATTTTCTTTCGAAATATCATCATAATCCTTAAGTAAATCGATCCTTTCTTCTTCAGATTCTATGATACTCTCTAATTCTTCCTTTATTTTCGTTAATTCATCCATGTTTACCTGCAAATTTCGTCCTCCGTTCTTCAGGAGTTCCACGTCGGTCTCGTGTGACACAATTGATCGTGTTCTGTTTACACTTCTCTTCCATGCTCTCGCTCTTAATCTGTACTTGTTCCTTAGCTGATCCAACCGAAATTCTTTCCCTTTCGTAGTCTGAGTTTTTTTTCTGGTCTTTATTCCTTCGATAGCTTCTTATAACGAGGCTTGCAGAATGTCGCCTTGCTCAATGAGCCTGTTGATTCGTTCGCATAATCCATGTGGTCGGTGAATTCTTGGTCGTTACATCACTTAGCTTTCGTTTAAAATTCCCTAAAATTCCTTTTAAAAGTCGTCGTTCGACTGTAATGAATTCAAGCGTTTTACGTTTACATTGTTCTTTACTAGAGCTAAACTTCTTTCTAAACTACAGATGAGAAATAAAGAACCATGTCTCTCACCCGTCGAACGACGGTGGCTTCAAATCACGCCGTCCGCCGGTGATGACGTCACGACTGTTGCGGTATGCAGCTACAGTATGTGAGCAAGTGTGTATGTGTGTAGTGTGTAGTGGGTGGGGTAGTGTGGGTAGGTGGGTAGGTGGGTAGGTGGGTAGGTGGGTAGGTGGGTAGGTGGGTAGGTGGGTAGGTGGGTAGGTGGGTAGGTGGGTAGGTGGGTAGGGGGTGGTAGTGGTAGGTGGGTAGGTGGGTAGGTGGGTAGGTGGGTAGGTCGGGTAGGTGGGTAGGTGGGTAGGTGGGTAGGTGGTAGGTGGGTAGGTGGGTAGGTGGTAGGTGGGGAGGTGGGTAGGTGGTAGGTGGGTAGGGTGGTAAGGTGGGGTAGGTGGGTAAGGTGGGTAGGTGGGTAGGTGGGTAGGTGGGTAGTGGTAGGTGGGTAAGGTGGGTAGGTGGGTAGGTGGGTAGTGGTAGGTGGGAGGTGGGTAGGTGGGTAGGTGGGTAGGTGGTGGTGGGTAGGTGGTAGGTGGGTAGGTGGGTAGGTGGGTAGGGGTAGGTGGGTAGGTGGGTATGTGGGTATGTGGGTATGTGGGTATGTGGGGTATGTGGGTAATTATTATATATGCGCCGTCATGGCTGCCTGCTTGTTCAAAGTGCTCCGAAATGTATTTGGTTTTTGTTACTTTTTACTTACTGTAAACGTGAATTCCACAATTTTAAGCTGCCTAAACACCTTCCAAATGTTTTCAAGTCAAGATTTTGCATTGGCTACCGATTTTGAACATGGTTTGGGTCATTGCAACTGTATAAGTTCTGTTGTCAACTGAGGCGTGTAAGAATCCAGTCGAACTACAACATCTCTTCGCCAGTTTGCAAGTCATCAAAGCATGGTTTACATGGTTTACTGCCTATCATTACCATATCGTCTTTTCTGGGTAGATCTGGCAATTCACATGGATGTTCAACGAAATCCTGGTCCTTTTGTACATGATTTTCGGTGTATTGCCCGACAACGATCTTTGGCGCCATATTTAAATTCGGGTCCATCAAACAGGTTTAATTATTCAAGATCCCAACGTTTTTGTCTTAAATCTAAATATCATGTCTCTCCGGATGTTTTTCTTACTCTTAAGAATCTGGGAATCTTAAATACTCGTCGTAACCGAGGTGGTCGTCGAAATATTCCATTGAAACCTCGAACTGTACCTTTGGTCATCACTCCTCGATTTTCATCGTACTCCCGTAGTATGAAGTATCGTGGTATCAACACAAACAACCTTACTATACCTCTTCGTCTGCCTCTCACACCACAGGTTAGTCAATCTGCGAAGCTATGTATCTTGAATGCAAGATCAGTATGCAATAAAGCAACGATAATTAATACTTTTGCAGTTGAAAATGATATTGACATTCTTTGTTTAACTGAAACTTGGTTAAAATCTAATGATCAACAAATAATAAATGAACTATCCCCTAAAAGTTATATTAGGAAAAGTTGAGGTGGTGGAGTTGGTTTTTCGTACAATAAATCTTTAAAACTTAGTAAAATTTCATTTAATAAGTACAAATCTTTTGAAGCCATGGGGATGTTAGTTCAATCCTCTCCTAATATAAACCTCCTCCTTCAAATCGAAATAAACTTTCCAATAATATGTTTTTTGAGGAGTTCTCTCTTTTTCTGGAACAATTTTCAACAGTGTCTAGCTCTTTTCTTTTGGTTGGAGATTTTAATTTCCATGTGGAGGATCCTTCTAATTCTGTTGCTGTTAAGTTTCTTGCTCTCTTAGAATTATTCAACCTCACACAGCATGTCAGTCAATCAACTTATCAGGATAAGCATATACTAGATCTCGTGATCACTAGAACTGATGATTACCCAATCAACAATATCACTCTCTCTGATCCTGTTATCTCTGACCATTCCGCTGTCTTTGGAGACTTAATGATAAAGAAGCCTCCTTTTCAGAGGGTTATCACTAGATGTTGTAACTTTAAGGCTATTCAAGAAGATACATTTTTGGAGGATATTCCCAGCTCATCTCCATCTGATGATGTTATGGGCATAGTTCAGCAATATGATTCTGTACTTACTTCTATTCTTGATACTCATGCTCCATCTAAAGAACGTATAATTACTTTACGCCCAGATGCACCCTGGTACTCTTCAGAAATCAGAGCTGAGAAAGCAAAGCGGCGAAAGCTAGAAAGAGTATCGCGGCGCTCGCGTCTAACTATTGACAGAGAGATATATGTTCACCAGTGTGGTGTTGTCAGCAAACTAATCAAGGCGTCCAAGAATATGTATTTCTCAAAAATGATCAGTGAACAACAATCTATTCAAAGGGTACTTTTTTCTACTTTTAAAAAATGATTCAAAAGGCAAATAAACTTTTCCCATCAGCATCATCTCCAGAGCATCTTGCAATTTCTTTTGCCGAATTCTTCGTTAATAAGATCAAGAAAATTCAAACTGAGTTTGATGATAATACTTGTGACCTTGATGTTCATCCTGAAACATTGGATAGTTATCTTACATCTTTTAATGGCATTTCTCCTGAGAATATTTCTAAGCTTATTTCCCCCTTGGTGGCGAAATCTTGTGAGCTTGATCGTCTTCCTGGCAAAATCTTGAAGAAATGTATTGATCAATTGATTCCTTCCATTGCAAAGATAATCAATCTTTCCTTGTTCACTGCATCAATGCCATCTCAGTTAAAGCAAGCTATAATCAAACCTCTTCTGAAAAAGCCAACTTTGTCTCCAGAAGAGTATTCCAGCTTCAGACCAATCTCAAATTTAAAATTTCTGTCTAAGGCTATTGAGAAAGTAGTTGCCTGTCAGCTAATTGAACATCTTGAGAGAAGCAACCTCCATGTGACACTTCAATCAGCATATAAAAAACATCACAGTGTCGAAACAGCTCTTTTGAAGGTGCACAATGACATGTTGTGTGGGATTAGGGGATCAGCTCTTAAATGGTTTCAATCCTATCTAAGTGAAAGGCAATGTTATGTGAGTGTTCAAGGGGGCACGTCAACTCCTCACTCTTTCAACTGTGGTGTTCCTCAAAGATCGGTTTTGGGACCTATTTTATTTTTATTGTATGTTTCACCTATCGTCGAGACAATTTCACGCTATGATATCAGCTATCATCTGTATGCTGATGATACACAGCTCTACATTTCATTTTCCACATCATCAACATACGAATTAGAGGCTGCCAAACTCCAACTTGAGGCATGTGTCAAGGATATTGACACATGGATGGTTATGAATAAATTAAAGTTGAATGGTGATAAAACTGAGATACTGGTACTCTCTTCAACTCATCGTCCATGTCCATCAATTCACTTATTTAACATTTCTGATTTTGATATTCGCCCATCCTCTTCTGTTCGTAATATTGGTGTCATTTTTGATGAAAGACTCTCTTGAGGCTCATATTACGGCTATCTGTAGATCTTGCTTTTTTCACCTCCATAATATCTGGAAAATCCGTAAATTTCTTAGTCTGAGTGCATGTGAAACCCTTGTGCATGCATTAATTTCTTCTAGACTTGATTTTTGTAACTCTTTACTTTGTGGTCTCCCGAAGACTTTTCTAAATAAACTACAGCATGTGCAAATGCTGCAGCGAGACTTGTTAGTTTCTCTCGTAAGCATGAGCACATTACTCCCGTTCTTTTTAATTTACACTGGTTGCCAGTGGAACAACTTATTGAATTCAAAATTCTTTTATTGACATATAAAGCTTTAAACAACAGTGCTCCTTCTTATCTTTCTGACCTTATAAAATCCTATGTCCCTATTCGTTCTTTGAGATCTTCATCATTAAACCTGTTATGTAAACAATCTTACAATCTCAATCTTTATGGAAAAAGAGCTTTCTCTTTTGCTGCTCCTGAATTGTGGAATTCCTTGCCAGTTAAAATCAGGTCCAGTACATATATCTCTACTTTCAAAAAAGATTTGAAGACCTGGCTTTTCAAGAGGGCATATGATTAATCTAATTGACTTATTATTTTATATTAGAATTTTTACTTGAGTTTTAATAAATGACTTTTATTGAATTTGATGCAATGTAATTGTTTTTAATGAAATTAAAGTGTTAATTTTTGTTATATTGCAAATTATTTTTTCTATGTATATAATTGAATCATTGTCATGATGTTTATAATATTATAACAATTTTAAAAAAATTTAACAACAAAGTTAAATGTTCTTATTTCAAAAACTGTAAAGCGTTATTGAACTAGCGGATACTAACGCTATAGAAATATTTATTTCAAATTATTATTATAATTAGTATTATGTGCATGTGTGCATGTGTGCATGTGGTGCATGTGTGCATGTGTGCATGTGTGCATGTGTGCATGTGTGCATGTGTGCATGTGTGCATGTGTGCATGTGTGCATGATGTGCATGTGTGCATGTGTGCATGTGTGCATGTGTGCATGTGTGCATGTGTGCATGTGTGCATGTGTGCATGTGGGGCATGTGTGCATGTGTGCATGTGTGCATGTGTGCATGTGTGCATGTGTGCATGTGTGCATGTGTGCATGTGTGCATGTGTGCATGTGTGCATGTGTGCATGGGTGTGCATGTGTGCATGTGTGCATGTGTGCATGTGTGCATGTGTGCATGTGTGCATGGTTGCAGTGTGCATGTGTGCATGTGTGCATGTGTGCATGTGTGCATGTGTGCATGTGTGCATGGTGGCATGTGTGCATGTGTGCATGTGTTGTGTGCATGTGTGCATGTGTGCAATGTGTGCAGTGTGATGTGTGCATGTGTGCATGTGTGCATGTGTGCATGTGTGCATGTGTGCATGTGTGCATGTGTGCATGTGTGCATGTGTGCATGTGTGCATGTGTGCATGTGTGCATGTGTGCATGTGTGCATGTGTGCATGTGGCATGTGTGCATGTGTGCATGTGTGCATGTGTGCATGTGTGCATGTGTGCATGTGTGCATGTGTGCATGTGTGCATGTGTGCATGTGTGCATGTGTGCATGTGTGCATGTGTGCATGTGTGCATGTGTGCATGTGTGCATGTGTGCATGTGTGCATGTGTGCATGTGTGCATGTGTGCATGTGTGCATGTGTGCATGTGTGCATGTGTGCATGTGTGCATGTGTGCATGTGTGCATGTGTGCATGTGTGCATGTGTGCATGTGTGCATGTGTGCATGTGTGCATGTGTGCATGTGTGCATGTGTGCATGTGTGCATGTGTGCATGTGTGCATGTGTGCATGTGTGCATGTGTGCATGTGTGCATGTGTGCATGTGTGCATGTGTGCATGTGTGCATGTGTGCATGTGTGCATGTGTGCATGTGTGCATGTGTGCATGTGTGCATGTGTGCATGTGCATGCATGTGTGCATGTGTGCATGTGTGCATGTGTGCATGTGTGCATGTGTGCATGTGTGCATGTGTGCATGTGTGCATGTGTGCATGTGTGCATGTGTGCATGTGTGCATGTGTGCATGTGTGCATGTGTGCATGTGTGCATGTGTGCATGTGTGCATGTGTGCATGTGTTGCATGTGGCATGTGTGCATGTGTGCATTGTGCATGTGATGTGTGGCATGTGTGCATGTGTGCATGTGTGTGCAATGTGTATGTGTATGTGACTATTTTGGTAAACAATAAAGAGAATATTGAAAATTTAAACTTTCCTAACTTAAATTAATTGCTGATTTCAGATATGGAAAGAAAAATGGGGTGTTCATAGCTTGTTTTTGAATAAAAACTCTTTATAATAATAAAAGCTTAGACTATGAAGTTGATTTTATGGATAATAGTTGGTTTTATGGATAATAGTTGGTTTTTATGGATAATAGTTGGTTTTATGGATAATAGTTGGTTTTTATGGATAAATATCGCTGCGCTCACTAGTGAGAGATCTTTTCAACACTCGAAGATGGATTTCGTATCTCCAAGTGCCAATGTAATATTCTCTATATTACCTGATATTCCGTAAAATAACAAAAAGATGTAGAGTCCCATGCAAAATTTGAGGGTTTTTTTTTTTTTTTTTCCTTTTTTTTTTTTTTTTTTTTTTTTTTTTGAGAGTTCAAAACGTGTATGGTTCTTCAATAAACTCGTGAAGATTATTCAGCAGTTTTAATTGCAGGTTTACAACACATATCAAGGAAATTTTCCTTAGTGCTAGAAGTAGATTTATTATTTCAAGCCATATTAGATATGGACTATCAGTATATAGAGCTTCACCAGTCCAGAGGTTATAAAGGAATCGAAAATTTGATATATTCCTACTCAAGGAATTCCTCTTAAGAAATTTATCCCCAAGATTAAACAAGCCAGTCTACGATTTAAGACCGCTGTGTGTTAATAAATTTAAAACAATTTAAAAGTTAAAGTTTGCAGATTATATGTCATATTTTCATTCTTTATACAGTAAAAACCTAAAATTTAAGAACCTGTTAGGCTAAAATTTCATTTTTAAGCACCCTTCACATAAGAACCATTTAGGCTAAAATCCTAAAACAGGTTCTTAAATTTAAAAAAGAAAATAAATAGAATCAATCTTTTCAAAAAATATATTTATAACACAGTCTGTACACAATAATGCTATAAACACTATAACTGTACATGGTAACTGTACATGGTTACTGTAAAGAACATGTCCTCATCGAATAAAAAAATCCAACTTAAAATGAAACTTTATTTTATTTCTTGAACAAAAGTTAAGAACCTAATTAAGAACCTAGTTAGCCTAATTTAACACTAAATACCATTTATATAAGAACCTGTTTAGGCTAACTTGAAAAAACCTAGGTTCTTATACGCGGGTTTTTGCTGTATAACCATTGTTGTTTTCCCGTAAGCGATTGTGCTTTGTAAATAAAAATTACAAAATCATTATTTTTTGCTAGTAATTCATTTTGCCAATTTCCACTTGTATGTTCTTATTCAACAAATACCTACATACGGCTGAAGCTTACTTGAGTTAATTAAATTAAATTATTTTACGATAACCTGAAAAAGAATTATATCCACATCCAAGTGCATGACTTAATTTCACAAAACATACGAACTTTGTTTTTAAATTAGGGACTAAAAGCCTGAAATAGAAAAAAAGTAGTTGTACTTCGAAACTTTCAATATAAACGTGCTTCTACTGGCCTGTATAAAATAAACCCAGAGAATTACAAGGAATGAATATTTTTTACTTCTAAACACGTACAAACGAAAAACCCCGTAGAATCGATTCTAATTACTTTTAGTCTAACAAAGGAAGCGGTGACTAACGAAACAGAGAACATAAAGCAATCGAAACAATCAAAGAACAAAAAAGCCAAACAGTTTTCTGGGACGAGTTTCACCTGTTGTGTTTGCAGATCTATCGGAATTATTTTTAGTCTTGACACGTACCTAACAATACTCTTTGAACGAAGAAAAGATTTGTTTTTGAATTTTTTTCTTTTTATGTTTCTTTTCCTGTTTGAATACTGTAGATTATTATCTCCTAAAAGCAGAAGTAATATAGCTCTAGTTTTATTCCCCCTCCTCCCATTTATTAAAACATCACGATAAGCTATAATACATATATACAATAAATGAGTAAACCAAAAGGAGAATATATTTTATAGTTAGTGCATTGGTCACAGTTATCGTCTGCATATTGGTGGTTGGCTCTTTCTATTTCTTTGTGAAATAATCTTTTTTATAGAGTGTAATTAAAGGACAGTCGACTTGGCTTCATTTAGTTGAATGCTTACAAACTGGGTTACATTTAAGCATTTTTGAAGGATACGTCCCTTTTTATTCATTTCCCAAATGCAAGGAATGTAAGCCGTTTTAACATATTGGTATCTTTTATGGTTTTTGGGATTGAAAGCTGCAAAGGTTGCTAGATAGATTGAAGTCAAAATCTTTCATTTTAGACCAAGAAGAGAAATAATAAAAGTAATAGAAAAAGAAGAAAGTGCTTTCTGTTTTTTGTTTACACAAAAGACCAAATGTTCTCACACCTTTTTCTTTAATCAACCTTAAGCCACGCGCCCGTAGCCAAATATTTAGTCTCTCGCTAACAAGCAAAATAATAGTGAAAACACACGCACAAAAGCCGATAACGTATGTTGAACTAATTTGTAAAGAGTGCATACGCTTATCCAGGAAGGCACATAATAAGTCTACGCGTGTCGCCAATAAGTAGTTTTAACACCGATAGCTAAAACTCAACAAAACAATATATCAGGCATCGTTGGGCCCATATCAAATACCGCCGCAGAGAAATTAAAATTTTGTTTGTTTTGGAGTATTTTCTTGGTCATTTTTTAATAGCTCTTTTTGAAAAGTATGTCATCTGGGCCCAGTTGTACTAGTACTAAATTCTTATCCAGTGGATAAGTCGATGCTGTCATCCAATAAATGTGTCGACGAGATAAGATTTATCCGTCGGATAGCGATATCGGATCCGACGGCTAGCTTCGTGCAACCGAGCCCTGTAGTAACACCGAACAATTTTGTGCTTTGCCAAATTATAGCCAAAAAATGAAGGTAACATCAAAGTATTACTATTAATATTATTCAAAAACTTTTGGTTTTGACTTTCTAACATTATTTATCCCAATTACAATTTTTTATAAACTCAAGCCACTTTAGCAGAACGCTTTTATCATTATTGGCATTGCACAACAACCTTTTCATATAACGGTCGTTTGACATAGCATAAAGAATTTTGAAATTGCGCTGGTAAGAACAGCCCATATTGAGCTTAACTGTAGAGCAAAAGTCTGTCAGCACAGCCTTCTTTTAATGTTCAATAATAATGATATATCTTGTGTCACCTTATACATCTTAATATCTTGTAAGCCTGGCCGCTCTTGAAATTGCTGGTGTTCGTATCTAAATCTTAACGAAATAACCATGTACTTCTTTTATATAATGTTTGATCTGATTAACCAGCATGTGCCTTGGTAGAGAAATAAACAAATTAGATCCAACAAAGCAATTCGCCACTGTGGGCATACAAAGTATATACTTAATGTTTGATGTTCACGATGACGAGAAAAATGTTAAGTTCTTTTTTAATAGAGTCATAATACACAAGCAAGAGGTGTGTAGCTAAAAGCGAACCCTTCTGGTAAATGGACTAAGAAAAACCGTCGCTTCAACCGCCAGAAAATTCTAAAGTACGCTTATGAGTTATTCTCATTATTTTTACCCCTATAGTGTCACCGTTTAACTAGTAAGTTCTATTTTAAAATTAATTTTAAAGTTTTATCTCATATAAATTCTACATTGCTTTGCCTCCCTTCTTTTTGTTTTTCTTCTCCTTTCTTTTTTGGTAAGGAGATATCAGGGTAGGAGGAGAAGAAAGGTTTAATGAACTGGGAAAGGGGTTAAAACTAAAATAAATAAATAAACTTTCGAATACGATTTTCATATATTTATGTTCAATTGTCTTATACCAAAATCTCTGTAAAAACATTTGAGTAAAATTGCGTATGGATAAAGAATCTATATCTATATCTATATCTATATCTATATCTATATCTATATCTATATCTATATCTATATCTATATCTATATCTATATCTATATCTATATCTATATCTATATCTATATCTATATCTATATCTATATCTATATCTATATCTATATCTATATCTATATCTATATCTATATCTATATCTTCAATCCTCAGAATTTATTAACATCTGTTTTGTCTCATCTGTTTGTTATTAAAAATATAAAAAAGTCATTAACCTTAGAGGAAAATATAATTGCATGCACTGAACTATCGACATCTAAATTTGTTCTTTGCTATAATTTTTGGCATTTACTAAGTTCGATTTGTGTGTTTTCTGTTTTTTGTTTTTGTATTTGTTCTAATTTGTGTTTATTTTATAGCTTTAAATAACTTAATACAACGAACCCGGAAATGGCAGTCACCTCATTGTCATAATTTTTAAGAGTCCAATATTAATTAAGCACTACATTTAAATTATAGATTAGAATATCGACAAAGTTAGAAAGTTTGTGATGTAAATAATAAATTTTTGAGGAGAATGTACTGAGAATGTGAAAAACACTAGAAGGAGGTTAGGACGTCCTCAGTTGACTGAACACATACAAATCTTTGTAACTTTTATTCCAAACTGATAACTTCACTGGGATTATATTCATACCAATATCAAAAATACATAATTCTGCTTGCTCTTTCTGATGATGGTGCTTTTTTGAAAATCGATTTTTTATACCGTAAGTCAATGGTGGACATATTGGCATACGATCCATAAAGACCTGCTTTGAAAAAAATTTCTATTTCAGTTATGGCAATTGAAAGTCTTATTAGCGCTAGTGGGAGGTCCCATATAATAGATCAGTCTAGGTAACTCGTATATCTTCTATTCTGTTATCAAAAACATCTTTGCCCGCACTCGTACAAATCTTAAAGAACCCCCCCCCCCCCCCCCCCAAACAACAACATGAACAACAAAACAACAACAACAAAACAAACAAACAAACAAAAACCAAGAAAAAATTAAAACAAAAAACAAAACAAAAACAAAAAACAAAAAAATAAACCACTATGGTAGTTTTTATCTACTAGGAAATCGCAAATCTAAGCTGCATTGTCTAACTTTGTTTGAAAATAATTTCCGATTGTGATTAGAGGTTTCAAAACAAAATCTTTATGTAAATTATCGCAAAAAGACGAGGGAACAGAATGAAAGCGCTTACGTTGGCTCAGGTAATTAGAGAAAACATTCGATATTCTTCATCGCGCATGGATTGAAGCAATTTCCTCGACACTGCGAATCTATTATTTCATCATAACACCTTATAACGTTTTTTTATTCAGTACTAGTCCTAAAGCCATATTAAAAAACATTCAATTGAATTTCTAAAAACTAAGATTTAATACCTGCCTTTCCTGATCAAGCATTCTATGGCTTATCTATCTGTTTAAGCAAATACCATGATTATTTTATAAAATATTTACTGACATTCAAATTTTTTTTTTCAATTCAATAAATTTTTATTTATCAAATAATTGCCAATGAATGTTTCAATGATAAATATACAAACATTTAATTCTCTGTAGGCGTTGTCGGTTCAGCACAATGTATATATTTTGGTAAGCGATATTCCAGCAACATCATATATTGTTTGGGAATATCTTGCAAATATTAGGCCATTTATAAACGTACACGTTCGAGTACTGTTCGGTTGTACTAGTTTCAGAGAGTGTTTCACGGGTACTTTATTTCAATCACTTTCGAAGCTAAAGAATTGACGCCGCGCGCCCGTTAAGATTCTTTTGAGTTTAGTCATACATAAATGCTTCTTCCGTCACATTGTGACATACCACCTGTCTTAGCAGTCCGACATAAAAGGAGAATTTCTTTCTACCAATTAGGGTTTGAGGATCGCTTCAGCTGAGAGTGGATTACTTCCGAGCAGGCACAAGACCGTTCTCTTCTTCTCGAATTTTTTTCATCAAAAATGTCATCAACATTTGAGGTCCTTATATCTACACTTTCGTCTCCTGGAGCCTAATGTTACCACCTCGGACACTCTCGATACCGAACTTATTGAGAAGTAAGACCAACTAAGACTTCAATGTAAATTGAAATCTTCTGAATCTCTTGTTCTACAATGACTGCCTTAATTCAAAAGGACCGGAGATTATTGTCCAAAATAAAGAAATGTCCAGAAACAGAATAAAAAAATCAGTAAAGAAAAGGAAAGAAACGGATCACTAAGATTATCTTCACGCCGTTTTGAATTTTTTTTATTTTGCCGATTTGTGTTTGATTTAAGAAAAACTTTATTTTAACTTCAGAAAAATGGTGCACTTTTAAGATTTCTTAACCTAAATAAGCGAACATGATAATATTTACTGTAGCTTTTCTTCATGACCATGAAATCAGCTTTTTCCGGACTCTTAGCAGGGAAGTTCTAATGCTTTACTTACTATGGGCTTCTAGTCAGTCATCTCAAGCTCGAAAAATTACGCATACAAATTAAATTATTCCAATGGCCGTCTTTGTTTGTCGGTTGGCAATTAGAAGACGAGTTGGTTGGTGATTAAATATTCCATTTTAGGCACGTGTATGCTAAGTGTATTTCTGCTCTTAATTTCTATATAGCGGAGCAAATATATATTTAAGGTATTGCTAAACATTAAACGAGAGTTTTGATCTTAGGGGGAAAGTTTGTAATTCATATTAAACGCTCCATATTTTTAAGAATAATGGAAAGTCTTGCTCGTCCTTTCGAAAATGGCATTTTCTTAGGTTGAGTAAACATCAAGATAAATATATGGGAAGTGTATTCTTCGTCCCTATCTTTTTTTTTTTTTTGCACTATTGGTCGCAAACTAGCTAAAGTTAATCAACTTTCGGTTTTTGAAGATGGGGCTTCGCTTTCTTAATTGTCTTAGAGCGGGGAAATAGCCATTTTCGAGATATCGCGAGAAAAGTTTTCGCCAATTCACGTAAATAATTAATCGGAAAAGAAAAGTTTTCTTTTCTTTTCATAAATGTGAATCCATTTTTTCGAAAAGCCGACATCCAAGCATTAGTAATTTCCTAATCCTTGACTAGCCCAGAAAAAAGAATCAATAGCGCGAGTTCTCATGTGTAGCGAAAATAGCGAAAATTAGTCGATTTTCCATCCCTTACTTATAGCAAATCAATTTTTGTCTGCGTGAAAGAAGAAGTTCTGAACGCCGGAAGAATATGACAAGCCGGCAAGCATATTCCAAATTCAACTTCCGTTCCCTGAAAGTTAGCGTGTAGTATTCTTGAATTTCGTTTCTCGTATTGTTGAAAATTTTGATTTTCTTCCAAGAAAACGCGACAACCTCGTTCAAATTTAATGAGTTCAAATTTCGACGCAGTTGTTCAAAGGTTCTATACAGTTTATTGGTATTCTTTTTTATATTTACTCAATGATAACTATATCTTCGCTATTCTACTATCTGTATAAATTATATTTCGTCTTTGTTCTATATATTATTAATTTCTCCAGCCATAAGTCGCTGGCATTTTCATTTGGATATTTTTGTACAAATATATGTTTTAGTCAAAAGATTCATAGACGTTGAATATTGAGAAATTTTCATCATATTGGGCGTATTTCTTCTCATATTCTCTCGCCCTTTGTTTTCAATGCCAATCGTCGATTTTACGTCTGGGCGACTCATGGTGTTTTACTTGAGAACTTGACAGTTTTCGGCTCTCTGCCTTTCTCTGTATTCGCCAATAATGGTTTGAAACTTCGTCTAAATTTAAAAGCTAGTTTCATTGCTGAATTTTAGTAAGCGCTCGATGAGTCCGCACTTCTCGGTCGCTGTTGTGTGCTGTATGAAAAAATATTCGTCTTCGAATATTCGTCTTTGAATTCGCCTTCTCGTTTCTGGAACAGAAAAGCAAGATTTACCACATATTACTTTGAAGCAAGAACAATAACCAGTCTTCATTTAATTTTACATATAAAGAACAGTTCATTTTGACCGGAAAAAGGTGAAAAAAATATTAAATCGCATATTCAAACGAATTAGTTTAATCTGACAGCTCCTTGGCTAATAGCAAGGAAGCCATTCTGCTTTCCAAATGCATAGTACTTAAAGTCGGAATCTTTTCGCCATTCTTGAACTGTAAAACATCACTAAATTTGTTTTAACAGCTCTCCCAGTGTATTAAAGATTGAATATGAAATGAATCTTTCATTTCGCTTTGACTTCCTCCTTTTGTACCTTTCTACCGATCAAAAGCAATATATTGCTTTAATATTTTTAACGCAAATAGTATCAGGCAGATTTAGATTTATACAAATTTGAAATTAGGAATCGAAAAAATAAGGGTATTTAAACTAAGGCCTTGCTTTGGCGCGCAAGTGAGTCCTTAGCGATTGTCAAAGGAACCTTGCTATTTACGAGTTTCTCTTGGCCGCAATAAGAAGTCTGCTTAGCTACGCAGCGAGAGACGATCTTCAAAAACAAAACACATAACCTTCTACCACAAGACAAAAACAAGATCGAAGCGTCAAAGCGAAATAACATGATTTCCACAAGTGCAGCGATAAAAGACTAAAAAGAGGTTTGATCACGATGAAAAGGAAAAAGAGAATTCCGAATACTGACTCAGTTTTGGAGCATTCTTTGTGCAATACGCGTTTGATGCCACTATCGAATTCATCTTAGAATGGCGGGAAAATTTCGGTACTTACGAGGTCGGTGGCGATCCACTCAATCGATGAGCTTCCAGCAGCTGTATCCAGGTCGGATTCAGTACATATCTGGTGTTTATTCGCTTGACTAAGCAGATGTTGAAGATGACGGATATATTCGATGGCGCTTCGCAGCGTTTTAACTTTCGATAATTTTTTATTCTTTGGGTCTGTAGGCACATGTTTTCGTAGCCGTACGAATCCGTCATTAACAAGCTTTACTCTCTTTCGTTCTCGGGCATTTCGACGAGCGACTACGGCAGGTTCTTTTTGTTTGACAGTGCTAACCGCCCTCCGTCTTCTGGTTTGGGTTAAAACAGGTGCCAAAAGAGGGTATTTATTAGTCATTCTGGAACCCTCTGTATTTTCCTCTTCGCTCATTTGTGAAAAGCGTATAGTTGTAGCTGTTGGAATCGTAAAAGCCGAACTTTTTTCGATGTCTTTTATACTCATCGTATTGATTGAAGCTACAACCTTGAGTCTTGGTTTGTTGTTGCGATGGCTGAGCTGTTTGATTTAACTCTTTCGGCAGCCCAAATAACTTGGCATTTATATCAGAATATTACGATAGGCTAAAGTGCTAATGTACTGGACCAGGCCTTGGCAAATGCTCACATTTCATTGGCTTTTGAAGAACAATGAACATTTTCATGATAGAATAAAAAATCGTTTGATGGCTGAGCCGGGCAGAAACAATCCCGTGTAGGTTTTTTTTTCGTTATTAAAATGCCATCTCAAAGCATCCCTAATCTTACGTACAAAGATTTTGTATCTTTCTCTTATAAAATAACTCTCACAATTCATGGTAAAACCGTAAGAACACCCATACATATTTAGATAAAAATATATGTATACACATCGTCTTTACAAAACTCTTTGTTCCATTTAGACTCAAAACTAAGAATAGTTTAATTACAAAGTTAAATAAAGCTTTGGCAACCTAAAATAATAGACAAAAAGGAATGTGATCTTCAATACACTACGACGTGTGCCAAACCTTACTAGATTTGCACAATTTAGCCTCTATCAATGACTGTTCAATGGTGTAGGTATTAAATATTTGGGCGAAACTTCATTCAGCTTTCGTTAAATTACTACATCCGACACAAGCACCGAAACAAAATCCAAACGACACTGAATAATTCGGTAGCAAAAAAAATAAAAACCTTTTATCAGATTTTTTACGGCTATCCTAATTCCTGAGGATCGAGATTCAATCAGTTGTGGTTGGTATGTTATCTTCTTATAGATTTATAGCGACGGCCCGATTTAGGGAGACTCGTATTACAGATAAGAAATCGAAGACGAAAACTGCTTCTCCAATAAGAGTTCTATAGTGCTAGACACAACAAATTGCTGCGAATTTAAAAGTCTTAACTTGTGATAGCGCAATAGATTTTTCTTGCTATCTACCTAAGGCCTCTAATTGTATTTGACATCTGCTGAAAATTTGTTTTTGACACCAGAAATCCATTATTAATTGATTGACCATGAAAAATGGTATACGCATGCGTGGCATCCCCGACGCTTCACACCTGTTGAACCTGGCAACGTGGATCGTTTTTTACACAAAATAAGGAATTCCCGGAAAATGTTTCTTATAAAAATTCCCCCTTGTCCTTCCTCCATTGATGTATAAAGCCTTCTTGAATTGAGCTCTGGATTAATTTTAAAGAACTCATTTTCAATTTGCTGTTTTTTAAACCATCTTTTGTTTCAAAATTACTTGTAGTCGTGCTCATTGATCGACAGAAGAAACAACACGATCGTCTATTGTCCTTAAGAATGGTCACAAGCCACTCTTTTAGCACTAATAAAGGTCTTAATTACTGGTTTTGTTCAAAGTCTATCAATTCTTGGGTCGAGAAGTATTTGCGAGTGTTTGTAGTTTCTGCACTAATGTACGGCCCACCCTGGGCCAGATTTTTCCAATTAAGGCCAACAATTGAGCCATGACCTCTAGGAAGACGAGTGCCTAAAACATTTGAACGCTTATTAGGTTCACCATAGACACAAGATTTTTAGTTGAAATAATGATAAGTTAAAACTCTATGTTAAGCTAAGTTTTTCCTGACTCAGCTCCACACAACAATGATTGATTATAATAGCTGGATTATTAAAAAATCAGCAGCTGCGGAATGCTGTCAATTTTCTTATTGCATGTTATACTGAAAATTAATACTGATGAATTGATGAACTATATGTACCATGTAAATATAAATCATGTAATAGAAATTATCCTGTGATACAATAGGATAATAATAGTAATAATAATAATAACAACAACAATTATAATAACAACAACAATAACAATAAAATAATAATAAAATTGTAAATTCATTGAAAAAGTTATCAAAAGCCGTTCAGTTTATTTGTCTTTGAAGTCTTTGGTCTACATGGAGCACTTTCGTTTAAGTTTTCAGTATTTAAACGAAAATGAACTTTTTCGGGGATTAATTTAAGCTTCATATATATCTATATATAATACTATTAAATATGAAATAATCCCGGCAAAGCTTTGCTCTATTTTTGTTAGTCGTTAGTAGACCACATTGATTTATCTAGAGCCGCAAAGAGTTACTATAATCCGTTAAAACATTACTGCAATTTTATTTTCTCTGTTTCTCCTCTTTGTTGATGATCGTTTTCAATTTCTTTCTTTGTCTTTAGTCACTTACTTTCTTATTGTCTTTTCATTTCTCTCCTCTTTTTTGATATAATTGCAAGAGCCAATCACATTTATTACACCTTTTCAGTAGAATATTCGTGCTATCGTGCAATTGCTATACCATGATCGAGCGTGTACTCCTGAGATTTTTCACTAACTTTTCACCCTTTTCACCAAAAAACTTTACTGGTCATTATTTATCGTTAAAAATATTTTTCTCGGAAGTAATAATATTTATGATTAATTGTGAAAGGACTTTGTATCGTCCAATTCTGGCTCTAATCATAATCAGAATAAACAAACTCAACTCCACAAAGTCATATTGCCATAAATAGCCTTTTGCTATAAATAACTGTTCCATCGCTCCTGCGGTGATGTTCATCGTCTCAGAATAATCACTGCGCGGTCGCTCGACCATTCACAGCTCGAGAAACCGCTATATTCAAGTCTAAAATCATACTACTAATAATTATTATTACTACTGAGCTGTTATCGCGCGCAGTTTCTAGGGTGAGTGTAACGTCATCCTTATTAAACCTATTTGTTATTTTCTTTGGCGACTCAATTTAATAAATGAATATCTTGGCTAAAAATTACCATTTATGGACACGTTAACTGAAAAATGAAGCTTCTGATCGAAAATATGTGGATTCAACAACGATATATACATGTATTTCAATGATAAAAGGGTCGGCAGGGTAACTGATCTTCAGAGACAATTGTTTCGGAATTTTCCAAATGAGCAACAAGTTGACATAGTCCTTACACTGTAGTAATAATAATCTTCTTTCTTGTGTGTCTGAACTATTTACAATAAGATTTAACTTTCTAATAGTTTCTAATAATAATAATCCTCTTTCTTGTGTTTCTTAAGTATTTGCAATAAGATTTAACTTTTTAATAGTTTCCAGGCACAACCGGCGCATCCAATGGCTCTTCTTTTTGAGCCTTTGTCATCACGAATAAACGGGCGTTTTCGTAGCAATTTTGAAAAACATTAGAAGGTATCAAGGCTCAGTATCGTGAGATTGCGATATCTTTATTGATCTGCGGAGTGAAGTTTTCATCGGATTTGCTTTTTGTGGGGAAAAATGGTCCGTAGTGAAAAGGATTGCAAGCGAATTTAGGCCCCGTCCACACGTATCAGGATATTTTTGAACAAAAATACAGCAACTTTTTTGCTGCCAATTGGCCTTCCGTCCATTGAATACGGTAGACCACGAATACGCATCTTTTTAAATACGGTCTACAGAGTGGAATTTTTTGAATACGGTGTGAATCGGGCGTTGTGTGGATGGTAATACATAATTATACATAATTACATAATCGTAAATCTCGCTATGTATAGATAATTTACCATTGGCTACTTGAATCAAATACAAAATGTGACAAGAAAAAGAAAAGAAAAGAAAAAAAAATTATTATAATTACAAACAAAAGATATTCGATTGTGTTACGATTAATTTTTTTCTTACAAAAAGCAATGAAAGAATCCGAGGCCGTCCTTGTCATTATTTATATTGTTAGGCCCGTAAAAAGGCTAAAACTCGTCGGATTAACTCCAAATTGCGCACAGAGGCAAAGAGTGGCAACAAAAACAAACGGGCAAAAATTGGTAAGCTTACTTATTTCACAAACTTTCCTTTAAAAAAACATTGCTTGGGCATCCTGTGGACAAACTTCATAAAAGTCTTTCTAAAAGAATGCTGGGTAATACAAACGCTGAATACTGCGGGCTCAGATAGGCTGGAAATTTAAACATGGCGACCGGCTTCGACAAGGAAACGCAAGAATACATTGAAGCTGAGATTAAAGAAGTAAAAGCTAAAATATTAGAGAATATAGACGGAGTAGAGATTATATCTTTACATACTTTGAACGTCCAAGTTAGTCTAAAGTAAGTTTTAATTAGAATTTTGAATTTAGTATTATTTGGAGCTTAGATTGTGTTTGCTGTCTTTGTTGCTTAGCCTATTAAATACGCTATATTTATTGCATTTGAAGCCAACAGTTATTACATTCGAAGCCAGCTTTTTTATGTTAACAAACCTTTTTTGAGCCCCCCTTTTTTTTTTTTTTTTTGGTAAACAGAGGTGAAATTTACCTTCATTTATTAACCCTTTCACTACTAGAGCGGCCAAAAACGGCCAGCGGAAAGACATTTTTGCTTTTCAATTACCCGTTCCCTAGGACATTTGTATGTGTTGAAACATGTGGGTTATTATTTTTTGGGTCATTAACAAATCATATTCTATCAACAGCTTTGATGTGTTATGTATGAGTCAATTCCAAAGGTTCCCATCCCTCCCCCCCACCCAGGCAACCCCCTTTTTGAAAAAAATTGGTCAAATTCCCCACCATGCGGCCAACAAAATGATCAAATTTCCCACTGTTTAGTCTCCACTAAGTGGTCAAATGCCCGCCCCTCCAGTCTGATGAATCTCTTATTTTACCTAAAAAGTACAAAACTGAGCCTGTATACATCCAACAAGTTTCATGCTAAGTACCTTTTGAGATCATTTTATCATTTATAGCTTTAATTTTATAAGAATCGAGACTTGAAATCTTTGCCAACTTTGGAAATTAGCATAAACATATTTATTGTTTTAGACTCCAAAAACTTATCTTCATCTACTCGTTCTGTACTGTCATCCACATTGAAAAGTTTTGCTTCTTTTTCTTTTTAATTCCAAGCTTTTCTTTCCCTGTTTCTCAAAGAAGCAACAAGTATGAGATTGTATTTTGAAACCAAATTTTTGTACCGTGGCCATTCGATTTCAATGAGGTCGTAATCAATTTGAAGTTCAACCTTTCTTTTGCCTTTCTTTTGGAGAGAGTGCACAAAGAGATCCACCAAGAAAGCTTTTCTAACTTCCCTTGTGCTATCCCAGATTTTAAACAAAGGTGTTTGGGATTTTTTAAGATTCACAGGCGAACCAGAGTCCTCTAAGCACGATCCACAAGCCTAAAATTTTGCAATATGCTAATTTATGCAAATTAGATAAGGGCTGCTATATTTAATCAAAAGTCAAATGCCTGCCCGTTCAGACATATATTCCCGGGGGGGATGGGAACCTTTGGAATTGACTCATACATTATAAGATCTCAATATCTAGTGAGCATATGTTTTTTCATTTTGATATTGAGAAATAAAAAACACCCTAATTATGTTCCAGGAATAGCCTTTGTTGGACCCTCTTAGCCTCTAGTAGTGAAAGGGTTAACAGTAGCTTTGTGTTTTGCAATAAAACTATACATGATTGATTCAATTATTAATTATTCATAGAAGAACCAAGCACAAACAAGTTACTGTAAAAATGCAGTTTCCAAGAAACTATCCCAAAGAATCAATTTTAACTGAGCTCAAGAGTAGTGTTTTGCCACCTAAATTATTGAATAGAATGATGGAATCATGTGATCAAGAAATGAAAAAACATGTTGGAAAGCAGCAGGTATGATGATGTGATAACTGATAAGTCAAACAGGCCATTTAGATTTAAATATTTTTATATGCAGCATCAATATCATGGGTACTACCACTATCAGAATCCCTTGCACCCTTTGTTTTTTGAGTTGATTAATGATTTGCAACACATTCTTTTACCGGTAGCTAAATGATATTGCATACAGTTCATAGCATTAAGATCATTAAGATATGATCATAGCATTCCTATGATCCTTCTTCAGTTTTCCTTTTTCGTTCTATAACTATATGTTAATGTCGCATTCTTTTTCAAATTCCTTGTTATTACAAGGGCTCTAAGGCAAGGCTGTTGTGTGAAATATTTGAAGGCTGTTGTGTGAATTTGAGTAATAAGTCTTTTTGACCTTTTATTTAGCTTCTTTTGTCAAACGATTTGTTACTAAGAATCCATTTGAGAAGAGGTTCCAGTTGTACTCTACCAAAGTTAGTTATTAAGCATTGATAAATTAATCAAATTCAACTTAAAGCTCAAGAAATGGAGCTCCTCTATTAGCTGTTCTGTTGATGAGGAAAGCACTGGGCCAAGTTGGCATTGTGGTGCATTGTGGGGCTTTTTAGGGGACATATTTCCAAGATGGCATTTATGATTTCGTCCCCGAACGCATAACCACAAAGCACTAGCTGTAATGCAAATTCAACCTGGTTTTTCCTTGACCTAGGAACAGCTAATTTCTAATTAACGAATCTTTCAAAGCCCAGGAAAATTTTCCAAATTTAATTATCTGCTATTTTTATCTTAAACTTTTATTTACCCTTTTACAGGTTTTTCTTTTAGTCTTATTCTTACGAAAATTCCTTGATGAAAACCCATTAATTGTGTGCAGTGAAGAACTTGCCTATGTGAAAGATAAACTGATTACACACAAAGACCAGTTTAAGGTCAAACAAAAGACAGGAGTAATCAGTATTTGTATCAACCAAAACAGGTATATAATATATAAAAATCGTACGCTGCGTTATTAATACTGCAGGCACATCTAATCATGAATAGGTCTACCTAAGGTGCATCATTTTTTCCCTTGCAAAGCATATGTCTCTACTGATTTAATAAAATTCTCTGTTTATATTACATATGCATGATAATTGTCTCTTCTGAAGCATATTACCATTAAACAAAGAAATGATTGTTGTGGAAACAATGTGATCTTGCATTCCTATGTTACAGAAGATGCATTTGCCAGATCCAAAAATATTTTTGGTTTTACTGTTTCAAAACCATAACACAAAACCATTTCACAACCATAGCAGGGTACTCTTGGTTAATTGTTTTGCACATCTTGTTACATTAAGGTTAAAGTACTGCCACTACGATGAAATTTTAATGTCTCCAATCTTTACTATTTAGTACTTTGATTTAAGTACTTTGCAAAAGAAGAAAACTGGCGTTTTTCATTTCTTGTTAGCATTTTTGGTTTAAGAGATATTTAAGTTTTAAGTTTATGCTAATCAGGAGGTTGATGACATCATATTCTCAACTCTCAGTTTCCTTTGACGTACTGTAGATTTCAGTATATCTCTGAGAGTATTTGATGAGTGTCATCCAAACTTTGCAGTAAACTTGTATTCAAAATATGAAACATAAAAATGCACTAAACTGTGGTTGCTATAGCAACACACTAGTGTCTAGGCTGTGAAACTTAAAAAGTGGGGGCTAAGATTGGAAAATGTAATAGACTACTGTAGTATAGGGAAGCACTCTTCAATGTCACCCAGCAGGTTCATGTCCCGTAGTGATTGGTAATCCTGTGTGAGTAGAGTCATTTGTTTGTTCTCCTGTGCTTTGAGGGTTTTCCGGGTTCTTCAGTTTTCCTCCCTCCATAAAAATCAACTTTTAAATTCCAATTGGAATCCAGTGTTAGGAGAGCCATTCTGTGAAATCCACTGTTAATCCCATTATTATTATATTATATTATCTATTTAGTATGGGAAAAGAAAAAAAGGAGGGGGGCGCTGTAGTCCTCAGTGGCCCCTGTATAAATAAATCAGGAAATTTAATAACCCATTTTTTTCCTAGAAAAACATTTACTTTGACAAATGCTGCAAGTTCAAACCCAAACCTAAGAAATTAAGTTCAAAAGTTCATACCCCACCCATTGAAGAAATTGGAAATTCAGGAGGGGAGGGGGACCAGAGAAAGGACAAAATTACAGAGTTTGTATGGAAGAAAATAATTTTCTAATTATTAGAAGTTCTTGGGGGTGAAGGGGTGAGGGGGTCCTTTTAAGAATTTCCTTCATTTGTGGTCAGGGTTATGGATATTTCTGGAACTACAATTTGTGTTTTGAATCCTTTATGAATCGGTAATTAGTTGAATATAAGACTTTGGCTATAAGCAAGAATAATCAAATGAATATCACCTCACTTTAAGATTTTTTTTTTTTTCATCTACAGTTATTTTATGAACTTAAAATTGACAATTCCAGATGATTATCCAGATGAAGCTGTTAGGTAGTATGAATTCAAAGTTATTTACTAGTTTATTCATTACATTAAATAAATACATTTTCATATATTTTTACAGTGCATGCAGTAATTCTGATTCGGGCAGCCTGCATACCTGAGTCTATACAGAGATCCCAAGTTAAAGTGCCTATGACCCCTAACTCAATGTTTTCAGCATTGATTCTACATGAAGTTAAAAGTTAAATTATAGTAAAATATTTTTATATGATTTGAGTGATTTTAATGCCATTGTATATTGTAGTGAAAGCTAAACATTGATTTGTAGATGATGATGGCGACAACGAAGATGATGATGATAATAAATAATAACAAGTTTTTATATAGCACTATTTCCATTGCTGTCCAAAAGCACTTAATCAGAATGCATCATTGTTCCTTGTGTCAAAATGTTTGCTGGTTCACAAATTCTTTTACTTTTCTTCAGCATAGAACCTAAGCAATCTAATTTTCCAAAGTCCTTGGAAAAAGTGTTTGTTGGTCAAGCTGTTGATATGGCAAGACAGTGTGTTCAAGCCCCAATTCGAAAGAATCCAAAGTAAGTATATTTACATATCATTTACGACATTGGGTTTAAAATATTAAGAGTAGATGTCAGCAAAAATCAAACAAAATCGAAATTTGCTGGCAACAGTCAAAAAATCAAAAGGTAGACATATAGCCAAAACAAATCGTGGTATACTTCGTTTTTTGAAATATGGCTTTATTTCCGAGAAAAACGAGAAAAACCAATTTGTGCATAATTGACCCTCTGAGAGAGCCAAAATATCATCCAACTTCGAGTGCCTCGCGTGCCTTTGCAAAAATGTGTATGGACTAGATTGTTGAAAAACTTTTCTTAACACTGTCTTGGCTTCGAATCTGTGAAATTTTATTATTTTCCAATAAATTTATGTTGGCGAAAATTATTTTATTACCAAGTTACTTTGGCACGTCATCAAATATAAAGAACTTTCAAAAAATATTTAAACCATTTGCTATATAAAATAATACGTCGATATTTAGAAATTGAGAAGTTAAAACAATGTTCTAATCGTGAGTAAAGTGATTGTTTTGGGTATTTTGATTTGCGATGAGTAATAAGGGTTTAAAATTATAACTTTTTCTTCTCAAACAAATAATATTCTGCTCTACTTCTATGGATGTATTGAGCACTGTTTTACAAAAAATTGATTCACAGATTTCTTATATATATATACACACATATATATATACACTGCTGTTTGCATAAACTTTGACCATTTGTGCATATATGGTACTAGTATATTAAAAGTTATCAAATATTATGGGATATGATCCCAGATATTGTTTTTGAGTTGTCTATCACTAGGGCTTTCTGGAAAAAATATTGGGAATGACATCCCATAATTTCTGGTATACTTTTGACATACTTGTATATATATATACACTCAATTGAAGAATGGTTGTCGGGTTCAGAAACATAGATTATAGAAGCTGAGACTGAAATGGCACATGGGAAGTACGTTAATTAGATTAATGCTGTGACCGGCAACCATAATATGCATCATCCACTATTTAATACGCGTTTGGCATTCTAAACTGACTGCATAGATGGCGCAAATTAATAAATTGTTATACAATTATGTCATTTCCCATGTGCCATTTCGGTCTCAGCTTTTATGTTCTATGTTTCTGAACCCGGCAACGATCCTTCAATTGAGTGTATATAAATGGTCAAAGTTTATGCAAACCGCAGTATATCTGTATATATATATATATATATGTATATCTAACAAAATATGTAATGTGGTCTATACTGTTGAAACAGTATTCTATATGTATATCTATATATATATCTATATATATGTATATTGTGTAGTGTTTAAAAAATGAGTAGGAGTGTTTTATCAGGTATAAAAGCACGAGGCGTAGCCGAGTGCTTTTATACCTGATAAAACATGATCTACGAGTTTTTTGAACTGCTTAAAACACTTATGAACAATTTATAAGCTAATGGTCCAATTGGAGCCACCATACACGTCACGTGCATGAACCTTTATACCCGATAAAGTCCTCTTCATTAGTATTCAAGTGATTTTATATAAAGACACATGTGTCTTTACATAAAGACACATGTGATCTTTATATAAAGACCACTCGAATACTATGAGGATGACTTCATCAGGGATGAAGTATACATCCAAGTTTAGATGAAGACATAGAGCTTCATCAAGGTCATAGTCAACCCTAATGATCTTTGACTAACGTGCCTGTCTTTGCCTTGGCACGCAATATCCAACGTGTGGGAGCTTCTATTGAATCTGGTTGCGCATGCCCGTGACGTCAAATCTCTATCAAAGTATAAAAATCCATGTTCGTGATGTGTATGGTGGCTCCAGTTGAACCAAAATCTTATAAATTGTTCATGAGTGTTTTAAATATACTTAAAACACTCATTAATAATTCATAAGCTTATGGTCGAGTTGGAGCCACCATACACGTCACGTGCATGAACCTTTATACCCGATAAAGTCCTCTTCATTAGTATACAAGTGATTTTATATAAAGACACATGTGATCTTTATATAAAGACCACTCGAATACTATGAGGGTGACTTCATCAGGGATGAAGTATGCATCCAAGTTTAGATGAAGACATAGAGCTTCATCAAGATCATAGTCAACCCTAAAGATCTTTGACTAACGTGCCAGTCTTTGCCTTGGCACGTAATATCCAACGTGTGGGAGCTTCTATTGAATCTGGTTGCGCATGCCCGTGACGTCAAATCTCTATCGAAGTATAAAAAACCATGTTCGTGACGTGTATGGTGGCTCCAGTTGAAACAAAATCTTATAAATTGTTCATAAGTGTTTTAAGCAGTTCAAAAAACTCGTAGATCGTGTTTTATCAGGTATAAAAGCACTCGGCTACGCCTCGTGCTTTTATACCTGATAAAACACTCCTACTCGTTTTTTAAACACTACATACACTCGATTGCAGAAACGTTGTAGTACATTTATACAAATATCTAATTTATTCAGTATATTTAATAATATGCAAAACGGAAAAATCGCTTTATTTATTGTTTGTTTCATTCAATGACTGTCAAAATTTTTTTTTTCTTGTCTATTAGATCCTACAGGTTACAAATCAGTTGGTTTTAAGCGTTGAAAATGGTTTTTGCATTATGCATCTCATTAGATATTTGTATAAATGTATAAATGTACACTACAACGTTTCTGCAATCGAGTGTATATATATATTCATATACAGCGATATGCAGAAATTATGATACTTTTGCATATGCATAAAAGTATATCAAAATTTTATTAGAAATTATGGGATACCATGTCTGATATTTTTTAAGAAAGCCCTAGTGATAGGCAACCCAAAATAATCAGCGATGACACCCCATAATTTCTGATATACTTTTGATATACTTGTATATATTGTATAATGTATACAGTGTGTATACAGTAAATGCTTTATTACGAACTCTTACATACAGTTAAACACAAGATCACGAGACACTGATAAGCACGAGCGCTATATATATATATCAAGTACGTGTTGCTCAACTGTGTAAACGTCATAGTCACACAACAACTTGTCACATCTTTCCCATTCTAAAGGTAAAGTATCACGGTGCCCGTTAGAGAACAAAACAGTAAATATTCAAGTTGATGAAAATATAAATGCTTAGTCTTTCACAAAGTCTTTGTGCCAAACGGGTGGTTTCACGGAACGCTGTGACCGGCGCAAGACAGGCTCCACTGCAGGTGGTGCTTCGGACTGTTCTGTGCGCTGTGGCAGTTCACTCGTAGGTGGAGCGTACTCGCCATTGTCTTTCTCAGGTGACGTAGCAGTCAGCGACTCGTTGGTTTTCAGCAACTGCCTTCGATTACACCTATACACCCCCTCTCCAACTTGGACTTCGTAGCTCAGGGGTCCAGTTTTAGTGGTACAGGTCCCTCTGCTCCATGTTCTCTGACCTGGCAGCTGCATTCTGATTGTGTCTCCAATTTCGATCGGCTCTAGGGGCTTAGAGCGCCTGTTGTAGTAGTACTCTTGACGCTGCCTGTTACCCACGAGTTTCCGGGTTTCCTCCTCTGTAGCGTACCTTGGCTGCAAGAGTGTTCCCGCCATTGGGAGCAGTGTCTTACATCTCCGACCCATGAGGCGCTGGGCTGGACTAGTACCAATGCCAGCTGTAGGTGTATTGCGCCAGTCCAGCAGGGCTTGGAACTCAGAGATGCCTGACTCTTTGCACTTTTGGAAGAGTCTCTTCACTGTCTGTACCGCGTTCTCAGCCTTGCCATTCGATTGGGGATACCCAGGTGAAGACGTCTTGTGGTCAAACATCCATGTTTTGGCAAATACTGCGAACTCTGCCGAGGAGAACTGTGGACTATTATCCGTCACCAGCGTGTCTGGTATCCCGAATCGCGCAAAGATGGCCTTCAGCTCTTTGATGACTGTACGAGAGGTGGTGGATGTAACACGGGATACTTCCATGTAGTTGCTGTAGTAGTCACTCACTACCAGAAAGGTTCTGCTATCAAACTCACAGAGATCTGCTGCGACCTTTGCCCAGGGCCGAGCTATGAATTCATGTTGAAGGAGTGGTTCCTTCGCTTGGTTGTTGCGATGAGCTAGGCATACATCACACTTGGAGATGTATTCCTTTAGATCTGTTGTCATCCGTGGCCAGTATAGCGTGTCTCTTGCTCTGCGTATACAAGCTTCTAGGCCAATGTGGGTTGCATGGGTCTTGTCCATCAGTTCCTTCCTCAGCACTGTGGGGACAACCAGTAAGGGGCCTTTAAAGATCAATTCGTCTTGTACCGTTAGTTCCCCACGTACATCAAAGTAGGGCCGTATACATTCTGGGACTTCGGCTTTGGTTTCTGGCCAACCACGGACTATGGTCTCACGAAGTTTCTGCTGCACCACATCGTCAGCCGCTGCGTTTTTTAGTTGATGCCAGCGTTCCTCTGTCACGGGAAGGTAGGCGCGATGGTCTATTGATTCTAGTTCCCTTGTGAAGTCACATGCATTAACTTCCGGCAGGTATGCTCGGCTGAGCGTGTCGGCAAGTACCAGCTCCTTGCCCTTCTTGTATTTTACTGCGAGTTGGTACTTCTGGAGCTGCAGGAGCATCCTTTGTAAACTCTTGGGGGCACTATCCAGTGACTTGGTGAAGATAGGCTCCAGCGGTTTGTGGTCTGTTTGAATGTTCACTTGTTGACGACCGTACACGTATGCGTCAAAACGCTTGCACGCAAACACGATAGCCAGTAGCTCCTTTTCTATTTGTGCGTAACGTGTCTCAGCGGGTGTCAGGGCTCTTGAAGCATAGGCCACTGGCTGACCATTCTGCATCAATACTGCTCCCAGTCCTGATTACGAAGCATCACACTGTAGAGTCACCTCCTCATTTAGATTATAGTAACGCAGTACTGGCGTGTTCGTGACTGCGTCTTTGAGCTTATCCAAAGCCTTTTTCTGGGCCTCTCCCCAGGTCCATTCTACATTGTCCTGCATTAAGTCCCTTAGCGGCTTGGTGATGTCAGAAAGATTTGGCAGAAACTTTGCAAGGTACTGCGCCAGGCCCAGTAGCCGCTGTACACCAGCCTTGTCTGTGGGTGTCGGCATCTCTACGATTGCTCGTACCTTAGCGGGATCTGTACGCAGCCCTCTATCTGTTGCCATGTGCCCAATAAAGAGCACTTCGGACTTCCTCAGCTTCAGCTTGTCTGCATTTAGACGCACGTCTTTTTCAGCGCACCTTTCCAGGAACGCTAACAGGTTTTTGTCGTGGTCTCGAGTGCCCTCCTCGTAGGTTTCACCAAAACCTACTGCGAGGAAATCATCGGCAACTACCTCGATACCTGGCAAACCCTCAGCGAACTCGTGCATCTTCCTCTGGAATACTTCGGGCGCGGAAGAGATTCCAAAAGGCATGCGTCTCCAGCGGTACCTTCCAAAAGGTGTTTGGAAAGTTGTAAGGTATGTGGATTCCTCCGCTAATTTGACATGCCAGAATCCATTCCTTACGTCCATGAGCGTAAACACTTTTGCATTATGTAGGCGTGTTGCGATGTCTTCGATGGTCGGCAACTGGTAGTTCTCTCGAAAAATAGCGTGGTTGAGATCCTTTGGGTCTAGACAGATGCGTAGTTTGCCATTCTTCTTGGGAACTGCTACGATTGAGCTAATCCATTCTGTGGGGGTGGTTACTGGAGCTATTACTCCTTGTTTGACGAGATCTTCCAACGCTTCCTTCAGCTTTGGTCTCAGGGCTACCGCTACACGTCGGGGGGCTTGCTGCACTGGTTGGACCGTTGGGTCGAGCCGTATCCTGTATTCTCCATCCAGTTTTCCAACACCTTACACCTTCACTAAACACATTTGGGAATTTGGCGAATAGCTCTTCCTTTGATATGGGTGTACTTTGGGTCTCTACCGAGTATATTGGCGCTCCGTTAACATCGGGCTTATTCAGGAGGTCGTTGTCAGTGTACTGGATAATATTCATGCGAATACAGGCCCTGCGGCCCAGGATGGGGCGAATGTCCTTGTTATCTACGACTTTGCAGTCAAGTAGACACGACGTTTCGTTTCTCCAAACACGGAGGCACACTTCACCGACCACTGCGATCTTTGCTCCTCCATAGGCCACCAGTGATGTTTGTACGGGCTTCATCTGTACTGATTCGCAATCCTTTGTTGCTTTCTTGTATATGTGTAGAGGTATCACATTGCACTGGGCTCCCGTATCCGGTTGGAATCGTATGAAACAGCCTGTCTCTAATTTCAAAGTGACCAGCTGCGAATCATCTAATTTGACAGCAAGTATCTCATCAGTCTGATACATTTCCGATTCAGGATCTTCCTCCTCCTCGGTGACCTTTATTTCTTGTCTACACTTGGATGCAAAATGATTCATTTCTTGTCTACACTTGGATGCAAAATGATTCTTTTTCCCACATCTTCGGCATTCTTTCCCGAATGCTGAACAGGATTCCCGATTTGCAGCGTGACGGTATCCACAGTTATCGCATTCTTTGCTCTGTTCTGTGCTTTGTCTTTCATTTGACGACTTCCGACGTGAGGCATTCCTTGGCTTCCTGTGTGTCGTTACCCGTTCGTTGTAGAATTTATTTACTTCCGAGCCGGTATTGTTGCTATCTTGGACGACTTTCATCTGTTGTATCATGCTTTCTGAAGCGCGACATATTTCGTCGGTCTTGGATAGTGTCAGCCATGTTTCCCTCAGCAACCTTTCGCGAACTTTGGCGTCTTTGATTCCAAAGATAAGGCGGTCGCGTAGTATTTCATCAGGAGTTATTGTGTCAAAATCGCATCCTTCTGCTAGTTTGCGTAACGCTGTCTTGTATTGGTCGTATGACTCTCCTGCTTCTTGTATTCTTGTATTAAAACGATAGCGTTCGAATGGTACATTCTTGCGTGGCTGACAGTACTCCCCAAACTTCCTCAGAACTCGTTCGATTTCAGTCTCTTCATCCTCATCCTCGTTTTCTGAATCACTGAATGTCGAGTAAACATCACGGGCGTCTTCTCCAATTACCGTGATCAGTGTTGCGACCTGAACGGCTTGAGGCTTCCCATTCAGCTCTGTTGCTACGGAATAGTTTTTCCAAGCTAATAAGAATTTCTTCCATTTCTCTGCGGCTTTAGCATCATGAATATCCAGCGGCGGTGGGGGCGGTAGTCTAAATCCCGAGGCCATTTCTGTCTTTGTTTCCTTTTTTTTTTTTTTCTTGTACTAACGTGGAGTCGACTCACCGGCTGCCACCATGTATAATGTATACAGTGTGTATACAGTAAATGCTTTATTACGAACTCTTACATACAGTTAAACACAAGATCACGAGACACTGATAAGCACGAGCGCTATATATATATATCAAGTACGTGTTGCTCAACTGTGTAAACGTCATAGTCACACAACAACTTGTCACATATATGTAATGTTATTATTGAATGAAAGTCTTCTTTGTTTTGCCGATGAGACCCCGCGATGGGGAGGCGAACAAAGCTGTATTTTTCGGTGAACGAAAAACATACGATAGTTGGTTAAAACAACAGAATTGTTTTCTTCTCACTATTTCTTCCATATGTTCAGCAATAACGATGTACTTTTACTTGTATTTTCTTTTTTGAACTGTCTTTTAGTTTAAGAATTTCTTTGTTCATGGGAGTCATGATTTTACTACTTTTTTGTTTCATCCACGTCTTTTAGTTGTTTGATAGTAAAATTCTTTAAAATCTTTGCTTACTTTCACCTAAGATAAAATGGCTGCCATTTCAATTTCCCCCTGGATTTTCCTCAAATTTTCTACATAAAAATCTGTCATCTTATTGGCTAAAATCACTTTCTATTGTTTATTATCCAATCAGATTGCTAGAATTCTGCTCGTTATTTGCACGGTGTTACACATTTTTGGACTGAATTACAGATTTCTGCACTGAATTACAAGATTTGGCACTGTGTTACCTTTGAACTGCACTGCTCACAGCCAATCAGAGTCGAGTAATTTTTTTGTATGTTGTTATGGCATAAAATTGTTTCCTGACGATGTGATACAAGGGTAAGGGAAATATCAAGCTATATATCTTGCACTTTCGGCTACACTTAAGTGAAAAATATCGTATTTTTTTCTTTTTCTTTCAAGCTTTACTTCGAAGAAAATTCGATTTTATTAAAGCTCTCAAATTGTTTGAATGACAAAGAAATCGTAGAATCAGTTATTCTTCTATTGACGATTTGTGTTTCTAATTAGAATGATAAAATCTACCCCACAACATTTTAAAAACAATCATAAATCATAGTATAATAAAATATTTTATTAGTTGATGTACTCATTACTTTCTCCACACTTAATCGAACCCACTCAATGCTCCAAATGGGCGCTTTTTTCCCGTTATTTTTCAACACCACTTGCAAAACGTTTTTCTAAAATGACTTTCAATTGATTGCGTTTTGTTTTGTTGGGAAAAAGAAAAGGTATACAGCTGTATAACAGTGAAATTAGATGCAATAGAACCACTTTTTCACCGAAAAAGGAAGGAACTTTGATTGGTCGAAAACCACGTTTGATGAGAGTATCAAAACACGCTATCGGCATTTTAGCGCGCGTGTGTATTGCAACTGTCAGATTTTAATCTATCGCGCGCGTTCATTGGTCAGTTTGAATAAGACGGCACGTAGGGAGAATTTACTTAGACTTTGGGTTTCTTCGATCTATTCGCGCGTTTGTTATTTTATAAAACAAATCAAAAACAGTTTTCCGTATTTCATACTCTGATCAAAACAATTAACCTTTTCGGCGCTTGCTTAGATTGTGTTACGGTCACCAAAAAAGTTCGGACATCGTTCTCGGATTTCCATACAAATTCACTGACTTTCTTTAGTTAGCTATCTTAACAGCAGTAAGAAAAGCTTCAATCAAGCTAGAAAAATGATCATTTACTTGTATTTAGAGATCTAACTAAACATTAACCAAGTAAATAGTTCATTTAAAGTCTGTGCATTTGTACGGAAATTCGAGAACAATGTCCGAACGTTTTGGTGACCGTAAAACATCTAAAACAATTTATACCCCGATACCGCTAGCGACGCTGCGTGTCGTGGTTTCCTACGCTCTTCTCGTGTTCTCTCAACATCCCGCGTGTTTTGACCAGAGTATCAAACATGGAAAACTGTTTTTGATCTGTTAAATCAAAGATGTTTATGGTATGTAATATCCGTTTCCTCTGATCTTTTTCTTTTGTGACATTGATTGTCTTTCTCTTTTCAATTCAAGTGAAAGAGAGCATAAATATTCCTCACAGCACCATTTCGATCAAGCATACCATTACTTGTACATGCATGAGAATCAAACACATAAATGCAATTTTAAGGATTTTTACTTTTGCACAGTCAAGGCAGTCTTCTTCATCAACTTGTTAAGTAGAGTTTAATAATTGCAGATTATGGCTCCAATTTTCCTGTGTAATACGCTCAAACTACTAACAAATGCACACATCGTTCGCGGTAGGCCCACACTAAGGCTGCGTTCATAATGTATGGCAGAGGGTGAAAATTTGAAATGACCAGAATAATTCTTAACATCCCCCCTTAAAGTCATGCAAAAAAATACGATCCCCTCCTAAGCTCGTAGCTTCTTCCAAAAATTGTGCACACACCCCCACCCACCCATTTTTCTGATAAAAATTTGCCCATCCCCCCTTTTTTCTACCAAAATGTTTCCGATACCCCCCCCCCCCTCCCCCCTGCCATACATTATGAACGCAGCCTAAGTAGTATCACACGATAGAAATTTCCTCTTATACAATATTCCTTGTGAATGATAAAAGCTGACTTAACGATATAATTAACATGAGTAGTTATAGATACTGTCAAAAATAACACCAATGTTTTTGGCATGATCAGAAGGATAAATAACCTCAGTTCCCACAGTGAAAGGTGATAGAACAGGAGCAGAGCGAAAGTGTAAGGAGTAATTTACGCATCATGCAAAGTTCTTGTCAGCGGGATGTAAGAGGAGCACAGGGAACCCAATATTTCAAGAGTGCAAGTAAGATTCAGAAGAGGGTATCCACGAGTTTGCTATGTGGCAGTTTGATATATTGAATATTCTGTCATTTTATGTTTTAATAATATCATTAGAAGCTGAAGCCGAAATGATGCGAGGGATGTATCCTAATTAGATGTATCTTACTAGTGATTCAATACATTCGATAGGTTCATAAATTGTTGCACTGACAAATAGCATGGAGGCGTTTTGACTGTGTATCTCAAATTAATACATCAGAGGATAATTGTGTCATTTTCCAGCATACCGGTACCGTTGCGTTTTAAGCTAAAAAGTGATTTTGCGATTGAATGTATACACATCTTCAAAGTTCAGATCAGTCGCACAAAAACCGTGATAATTATAGGGAAATATCATATGTAATACTTCAGTCTTTAAACCAACGTGCAAAGTTTTTTTTACGTTAAATCGACAAATTTCAACGCAAAGCTGGTCAGTGTTACCAAATAAGGCGTGTAAAAGCTCGTTTGACAGCACAAAGCGCGTGCATAGAAGTATTCAAATACATTAAATGTGGTCATATTTTTGCGCGTTGCGCTGTAATCCTATGTTTATCTGGTTGAAAGAAAGTTATCAAATCATATAAATTATTTAGGCCGATCTGATAGAATACATTGCACCGCATTTCTAAATCCACAAGCTGGCCCCCTCTAATAAGCCCCCCCCTCAAACATGCCTGAAATAAATAAACCCCCTGGGGGCTTAGTCTAACCCAATAACTGTTGAATGTCATTCAGACTGCATCAAAATCACAATTATTTAATTTATTCTTATTTATTTAGTTTTATGATATGAATTGTGTCTTTTAGGGCACCACCATTTGTACCAAAGCCATCATTAAAGGTAGTCTCTGATTTCCTAATTAAAGACTGTATTAGACGGTACCCAACAGAGGAATGTGCATTGTGCAAGAAGAGAGCTCTTCCAACAGAACCAAAAGTATGTTACATTAGTGGCTCTTGTCAAAATTTTCCCATTTTGACTTGCATTGATTAGAATTGACATAGAAACCATTCACATCTCACTAGTACATACATACAAACTCCATACCCCTTCTGTTTTGGAAGTGATTCACAATATGTAGCACTCTGTTATTTCTCTTTGAATTTGCTGTCATTTTTATTTCAGGATTGTGTTACGAATCCTAAGGATGCAAAGTTTGTTGAGCGTGTCTACTGTTCACATTTGTTCCATTTTACCTGCCTCGATGAATATATGAAAACTCCACCCTTTACTGGTATAAACAGTGCATTTCATATTTTTAAAATAGCAAACATCTATTTAATTTAATTTAGTTATGACATATTTTTTGATATGACATTTTTTCTTAAAGTGTACCTAACCCCTGACACAATACTTTCAGTATTGATTCTACATAATGTGAATAGTTGAATGGTGAAATATTTGGTCATATTTATAGCTACCAACTTCATTGTCAGGGACCTCAGTGAGAAGTGTGTTTGTCAATCTAATTATTATATAGTTATAATTATTATGGTTAGTCTTTTGGACTTAAAAACACTGTATGAGGGCGCATCAGTACGTAAATGTAGGAGGCTAAAGCACTAGAGTCCGAGTAAGGGTTCAAGCCCTGTCCAGTACAATTGCATTTTGGCCTAACTGTACAACCCTTGCAGTACAGTTAGTACAAAACAATACGATACGATAGGATCCGATACGATACAATACAGTAAGGTACGGTACGATACGATACGATACATTCAAAAACTCATGAATAAGTTATGAGACTTTGCACTGGAGCAATTTGATTCCACTCCATTAACTATGGTCTCACGTACGATTATTGACGACCCCCAGAAAATCGTTCACAAGTGAGTTTGGCATGCTGTCTTCAACTTGCGGGAGCTGCGCATGATGTACAAATGCATGTCTATCAAAGTATAAAAGTCCATGCTCACGACATTTGTGAATCAGTTCAATATACTCGCAGATCGTGTTTATCGGGTCTATGACACTCCTGCTCGTTTATTAAACAGTACATACCCTCCCCTCCCCTCCTCTTTCCTCCACCAAAATACCGAGAGTAACCTAAAGCACAAAGTTGCTTGATTCTATAAAACTACTTGAGTTATTTGTACGTCACATTCATTTATACTTTCAATGGCAAATTCCACATTACAAGTTTTCTCTTTCCAGGTGGCAAGAAGTGCCCTGTATGTGGTAATACAATTTATCATGACCGTTGGCAGATAACACCAAAACTTGCAGAAGAACGTTGGGCTCATAAAGAAGCCAAGAACAGGGAACTTTCTGAAGTTGTTGACTTCTTGGGTGATTGTACATAAGTGTTGGTTGATAAAAAAAAGAGACTTCAAATAGGGAGGTCGTTTGATCTTTAGATTCAAAGATATTCAAAACATTAGCTTACACCCAAATGATATTAAATAGTAAATATGATTAGAAAACTAGTCGTGACATAATGTAAGTGAAGTGCTGCGGATATATGCAAGACCACTTTTTACCAACAGCCGGCACCAAGATACTTGAAAACATTCATCAGCAAAACCAATATATCAATTAATCAGAATAAAAAAGATCGATTCAGTTTTTTCATTACTTTAGTTTATAGTTTGCCCTACAGTGTAGTAGCAACGATGTAAACACAACATGCAGACGCATCGATCGTTTATCGACTTACATACAGTCAATTCAAAAAATGTTGTCGGCCAATACAAGCCTACGCGACTGGACCGAAAGGAACTCTGGGTAGTAATCATTGAAGGCGAGTTGACTCCATAATTTTATCTGACTAGTTGTGCCTGGCTTACAGCACGAACCTTCGTAGGCGAGCGGGAAGTGTTGAAGGAAACGTTTTTTAATGCCTTCATATTTTCGGAATTGTGAACTGAATCATAACTACTTTGTTTTTCTTTCCCTAAACCCGAAGACATGCATTTGATGGATTGTTTCTCGCCATTATTATCTTATTACGAGCGGGAACAATTAATTCAGAACGAATATTTAACCCTTCAGTGATTTTTACCCATATTCCTTTCGGTCGAGTCGCGTAGGCTTGGGCCGGTCGACGACAACGTTTTTTGAATTGACTGTATTTCAATGTCTTCGAGAGCAAAGTCCTCTCACTTTATCATTTTTAATTCATCTCTTGAAATCCTGGTTCACGTCTGTTATTTTTGTAATCTCACTCGGCCAGTTTTCTCGCCATGTTTTGTGCTGCTCGTCTTTCTAAGATTACAGCACTTCTACCAAGGTTTACCCTACATTAACATTATCCGAGCTCCAAACTGTATCTATATAGCTCAAGTCTTCATTATCAAAATCGTTCTGTTGTATTTGTTTCTTGATAATAACTTTCTAGTAATCGTAATTTATGCCTTTATCACCAACAAGTTAGGCTCCTTCGTAGCCGTCATTAGTTTCGGTCCCAGATCCTCCCTGTCTTTCCCAATAACGCGTTACGGGGGAGGGCTCAGGAAGCGTGAGGATTAGGGTACCGAAACTAATGTCGGCCGCCGGCTGCGAAGGAGATTACCAACAAGTTGGATCACTGCAACTCCCTCTAATTGTTCTTCCCAAGTATGTCATCAAGCGACCTTTGGGCAAACCTTCTCGAACATTGCATTCCAGCTTTAAGCAGTTATTGTTCATCCTTCAAAACCAAAGCCTATCGCTTTCTATTTTGTTGCTAACTACTTTTCGATTTGAGCCCACGATGTGCGCGCGCAGGTTTTGAACTTCAAGACGGCAAAACCCTCAAATTTTGCACATGACTATATATTTTGTTCTTGTTCTTGTTCTTGTTGTTGTTGTTATTTTCCAGAATAACTGGTAATATCCCATTATTTTTCAAAAGTTAAAGACAATTCTGTTTATTCAGTAAAACAATGTAAAACATCGTTCTGTTTGTTTTGTGCTCAATTTTTACGATAACTTGCACACGTAGAACAATCCAGGAACAAAAAAAGTTTTACGATCGTCTACAATAGGTTTGTTAAAACAACTTATCAGTATTTTATAAATATAGTGTAAGTTACGTGTTTGGAGAAAACTGTTTCTTCCTTATTTTCGGTTTTATGATTTCTTTTGTACATACAGTGGAACCCCGTTAATAAGGACACCGTTGGGACGGACAAAACTGTCCTATGATCAGTGTGTGGTCCGTTGATACGCAAAAACTGACAATATAATCCGAATTAAGCTCATTATATCAATAAACAAATACAGTAAAGACGTCTTCAAATTTCAAGTGACCTTAATGCGGGGTTGATTTTGTATGGAAACTGTCAGTTAGGTCCTAGAAATGTGTCCTTTGTACTTATTAACGGGTGTCCTTATAAAGCGGGTTAACGTTAATTTAACAGAAAATGTATGGAGCTTTCGTTGGGACTTTGAAACCTGTCCTCAATAGCGAGGTGTCCTTATTAAGCGGGTGTCCTTAGAGCGGGGTCCCACTGTAGTTTGATTTTCGATATTTTTCTTCGAAAATTGTACAAATGCATGAGTAACCCGGGGGGGGGGGGGGGTACTACCACCCCAACTTGGGTAGGGGTGTGCCGCCAGGACCTCAAAACCCTGACCCTATCCCAGACCTAAGATTTTGATTTTACATACCCTACCCCAGACTAAAACTAAGAATTGTACACCCTATCCCAGGCTAAGACGACCAAGTCTTAACCCTATCCCAGACCAAAATGATACCCTATCCCACACAAAATGTCAAAAAATGATACCCTACCCCAGACCCAAAAGCCCAAAAACCATACCCTATAGGGCGGTACATACCCGTATAGCAAATATAGGGGAGTAGCCCCCCCGGGATGAGTAATTATCTCAAAAACAAGGTCGCGACACCCCCTTTTTCTTTGCATTTTCGATTTCAGCATTACATTTCAGGTTAAGAAAGTCTCAATTTTCAATTTTCTGTTTATTGTTTACCAAAGTAGTAAGCCACCTTAGTGCAGTAAGAGAGCAGTTTCGAACTTTTCAAGAAACTGAAACACAAAACAAACCTCGGATCTAGCTCGAACCGTTTATAACTAAAACTGTCACTAACTAAAACACATTAAACATCAAAGTTTTGTCAAAATTTATTAAAAACAAACCTTACATTTGTATCTTAGCAGATTGACCACATGGCATTTACAGTAAAAAGTACACAAGAACATTGCTTGGGCTGTCTGTGGTTAAGCCATGTTTTGATGCCTTGCACATTATACTGGTCACGCATGACGTGGATTAGCTGTAAACTAAATTATTTCCATGGTGAAAATTCAGTTGGCAATAGGATTCTGCACTTCATGCCCATAAAGAATTGATCTACCCTAAGTGCTGGGAAAAAATAAAGCCACAATAAAAACAATATTAATTATCATACATTTTAATCACTTTCTCATTTCTAATTGAGCAGCAGTAAGGGGGACTCGCGGTCAATGTCAAAGATTTACGGGTTTTACAGGCGGTTTAAGGAAGGCGCCGGCAGCGGGAATAACCCGCGCGACAAGTCCTTACTGCTGCTGTGTTGGGAATCAAAGATATCGCAAACGGAGGTTAAGATATCCTTTACATATAGATGGACACCATCACAAGCATTCGAAATAAAACTGTGCGCCGACTGCGAACTCAGGTGTTGGATCGCCTGGATGCTGACTTTGCCTTCACAACATTTATGGAGGGAGATACGGACGAGACGATGACAGAAGAAAGGGCTGAAAGAATAATTAACTTAATACCCGAAGGTAACTACCGGTTGGAACTAACGTTCATAAAGTATTTAGACGGCGAGTGGATGATAGAAAAGGGGCGCAATCCTATCAGGGCGTCTGGTAAGAAGGACCTGTTTGTCTTAAACGAAAACACACGCTCGGGAGCATTGGTAGGAATAGACATGCTGTTCTACGAGGTTGCTTACCCTGTTACCGTAGTCATTTACGGTGCGTACAAGATAAAGACGCCAGACGTTAAGAAGTTGAAACCGATGCGACATCCCGGTAATTGCGTAGGGAAGTTAGTAAGAGAGTTCTTTGAAGACTCCTCTCGGGGCGGTAAACTGACTTTAAAGAGAAGAGAAGCCATCAGGAAATGGTAAAAAGATACTAATAGGACCGGAGGGTCGATAGACAACATCAAGAAGTTAGAAACGGCGCTGGAGAGGCGAATCCATGTGAAAGATATCACCGACGGCTTTATTTACTCCGGAACACACAAATATGGGGGCCGTGGTGCGCCTATAGTCATCTACCAGCACAATGGGCACGCCTGGCGCGAACTGCGGTTCCCAAGAAAGAAGGAAACGAAGGTCTATAAGAATTCTCCATTGGCAGAGTTAATCCATGAGAATTCCATTTGGTTGATGGATTCAGAAGGAAGTCAGTTTATGACGCAAGACGGCACTTTGTATCGACCCGAAATTGAACAACAGCGCATTCAAAGCGCCTGTGAGACCTTAGGGGAAGACTTCTCTGACGAGGTCCTTAGCAGTCGCAGCTTGGACTTCTTAGCCGCAAAGAAAAGAAATGGATGGAAACCTACCCCAAAAGAGTTCGGAGACATAGCCAAAGCCTGTGTAGAACACGGTCACGGTGGTCTGTGGAACATGGAATACGACGAAGACCAATACGTGTCTTTGGATATGAAACACTGTTACCCTGCAAGCTTTAAAGGTCTAGGAGATTGTAAGGAATATTACGACCGTTACGGACATCCAGACTCCCAATTCTTCCGTGTGTCTCTAGATGGTCACTACGACTCCCCGGCAACGGGGTTCGTACGATTGACCTCTTGGAAATTAGCGTCGGGCCTGCATCCAATAATCTATGCGTGGTACGGAAAGCACCTGCAGGAGAAAGAATGGATACCGGTGCCCTTATTGAAGTTCTTTGAAGAGCGTAAGCTGCTCGAATACACAGCGCATGAAGCCATACTTTGTCACAGCGCCTTTACCAAATGGTTACCAGAGCATAACCCCACCGCGAGGATTGTCATAGGTAAATTCACCCAGGGCGCTAAGGAGGGAGAAAAACATATGCAGCGTCGCTTGATAACGGACGAAGGCGAACTAAGCTTCCTCATCAAGCGCGCCCATGACCAAGGAACCATGGTGTCCGTGGAGAAGTGGGACTATTTCATAGAAGCCGAGCAAAAAGAACGTAAGTGGAATGCTTTGTGTTACTACCAGGACCATCGACCGCAGTATTACCATCTGCGTGCCAGCATGTTAGCCTACGCGCACATTAACCTTCTCGCGATGCTCCTGCGGTTCGACAAAGAAGACATTCCGCGTGTAGCCACGGATTCTTTGTACGTGAAACCGCACGTCTTAGAAAAGATGAAAGAATTCTACACAGAAGACGAGTTAGCGGAAAGTGGCCAATGGCGCGTCAAAGACGAAGAGATCAAAGCTTGGAGAGGCCGCGTAGAATATCACGGCGAGCACACCCAGGGCACCGTAACGCCTACCAAAGAGCCACTGCCCTCAGTTGCGGACCCTATTTCCTACCAACGCTTCTCTTACCTCTACGGTACGGGAGGCAGCGGTAAGACGACGCGTGTGTTAGAACTCTTTCCTAAAATAAAGGTGCTAACGCCAACGCATCGTTTGGAAAGAGAACTCTGCGAAATGGGCCACGACGCGCAGACCTACCACAGCTTCTTTCGTTGGAATGGCCAAAAGTGGGTGCCGGAAGCTATCCACGACGTACCACCAGTGATACTTTGGGATGAGATTCGCACCGTGCCTTTGGAAATCCTGCAGGAGTTCGTAGAATTCCTCCGTGGAAAGTGTCAAGTAATATTCGCCGGAGATCCCTGCCAGCCTCCTCCAATATCCGGAGAAATGCCCCACGAATGGCTGAAAGATTTCGTACACCATGCGGAGGAAATTAACGCCGACTACCGCAGCAAGGATCAAGTAAGATACATGAAAGCGGAATTAAGGGGCCTTAGTGACGCCGACCAATGCAAGACACTGCGCAAACGTGTACGAGCGAAGAAATACGAGGACTTCCTTTACACATGGCATCCAAAGGATCTGGAGCTGAGCAGCAAACGCGCAGCACAGTCTCGCATGCAAAAGGATTTGCTAAATATTCACCGAGAGCGCTTCCCTACGCATCCCGTACCTGTTTGTTATAAACCCCACGACACCCGCATGCAAAAAAGAGACGTCTGGGTACCTGGTACCGACATCCAACTGCAGAACGCGATAACGCATGACAAAGCCTGGGTACCCATAGAAAAGGTGGAAAAAATAACCTCCCATCCAGATTGGCGCTTAGGCTATTGCATGACAGTCCACAGCGCGCAGGGGCTTACCATAAAAGAAACGCTGTGGATCATAGACCAGCGGCTGTGTTGGAGCAACCTTATCTACACCGCCGTAAGCCGCGTAGAATATGCCAAACAGTTAAAAAGAGCCTGGGGGCCGCAACTGCGTTACGACCGCAACCCAGAAGGCATAGCAAAGGAGAACATTGCCAAGAAACTCCTTCGCTACAAAAGACACGACGAAGAAAAGAGTATGGATCCCCGCTATGCGGGGGTCAAATTCGACCTATGCGTGGACGACGTCTATAAGAAAGGGGCAAGGTGTGCCAAATGTAACATACCTCTACTATGGAGGTTTGACCCAAATGACGATCAGCAGTTCTCCGTGGATCGTATAAATAACAAACGCGGGCATTGCAGAGGCAACGTAAGACTGACATGCCTAGAGTGCAATCGGGCGCGTGGAGCAGCACTACTCTGAGTCTTTGGGGACTATGAGCAGCTCTTCCTTGACAAATCCACGACTTGGGCCATCTAGGTAATACAACACGGGTTGCCCTTCCTTGGTGACGGACTTCGAAATCTCATACGTTTCCAGGGACCAGTTAGGATCCGTGGCTCTCTTACTGCCACCTTCGAGTTCCCCTGGCTGATAGAGGTATCTGACCACTATGTCGCGGGGTAGCTTTTTTTCCTTCAGTCCGACCGCCCTTGAACTTCTGACGTAGGACTTGTGTTCCACGTGTTTCTTTTTTATGGCATCCTTGGGTTTTATTCCCGTAGCCCTGGCCGACTCGTTATTTAAAGCCCCGACGACCTGGGGGAGCCTCTGAGTCCATTCCCTGTTGCGTTTAGAGGGATCTTCCAGCTTTTTCCAATACTGGTACCCAAAGAGACGCTCGGCCAGGGTCTTATTGAATCTTTCGACGATGCTCTGACCCCTGTGGTACTCAGCTTCAGCTCTCCTAATCTTAGTGTCGTGGTCTTTCAGGGTCTTAGTAACCACGCCCATGAACTCCGTCCCCGCATCCACTTGCAGCAGCTTAGGCCATTTCAAGACGCGCTTATAAATCCTACCTAGGGCTTCTGCGACTTCCCCAGAATCCTTGCTGGTTATGGGTTCGGCGTCCTTGTATCTGCTTGCGATATCAACTACGGTCAAAGCGTACCTATAGCTCTTTCTTCTCACCTTGTCGTGCGGTAAGAAAGGCAAATCCGCCTGATGAACTTCATTGGGGGTATTTACGGTGAAGCTGGGCCTGGGAATGTACTTAGGCACGGGAAGATAAACCTGCCAGAGGGTTTGTTTTCTTAGCCAGTTCTTAGCCGTTTCTTCTGATACCCTGGCCGCGGTCGCGAGTTTCTTGATGGCCGACGCTCCTTTCCAATAGCCTTCAGGCCCATAGTAAATCCTTTTAAGTTTGTCCTCTACGCGGCCCTTTATATGACTTCCAAAACAAGATTGATCTTTCGCCCGTTGAAATCCACCGTCTTTCCGTCCACTTTAATGGTGATGTTTATGTTTTCTACCAAATTAGACAAGTCATAGCTCAAAGAAATGGGAGTGTATTCTACTGGGTCAAATGGATTACCTTTGGGCAGAAACTTGGACATAAGAGAAGACTTTTCTCCATTGTTGTAACTATGAACCAAGTCGCAATAGACTTCGTAAGAGGATGCGACTTTCCATTTCACAGGTATGGCTGTGTTGGTAATTTCCTTGCCTGAGACACCTAGTAAAGATCCTAATGCATCAGTTTTTCCTAGGGTTACCGAGAAATTGTTAGGAAGATTATGTTTGAAGGTCATTTCGTGCGGCAATCCCGTGGTGAGAGTATAACCGCGCTTGGCGAGCTCCTTAGCAAGGGTGATTGGCGTGTAATGTCCATCGGGCAGCATTACGCCTTCGTAATTGTTAGACCCCTTATGCACGGTGACCATACCATTGACTAGATTATACCAAGAATTGTACAAAGAACAACTAACCAGCCGAACCTTATGGGCTTTGATGGGAGGATTCAAGTAAGTGGTAAAGTCATTCTTGTCGCTTTCCAAAAAGACGATCATATATTTCAGGAAACACAGTTCCCCTCTAGTGATCTGAGCGCAGCTCAGAGCAGATACGCCAAAGCCACGCCTCCGGCCAGCCCTGCGACTCCTACAAAGACCAATTCGCAATCTTTTTGTTTCTTAGAAGGCTGGTAGTAATCCTTAAACTGAGGCCTTTTCAACCTAAAGTCGGGGTGCGCCTGCACATAGAGCTTAAAGGCGTAGTCTGTATTTTCGAAGTTCTTGTCTGCCTGCATTTTGTCTTGGTAGTTCTTGTCCAACCAATCCCTGTAAGCTTGTCTTTTTTCATTCCAAGCCGCCACGTCCCTTTGATATTTCTCCAGCGCTAAGTCGTGCCTTTTCCTCTCAGCGGCTAAGTCTCCGCTTTTGTCGCCTCTAACTAATCTATCCAAATATTGACCACCATAATTAGCTCCAGTGAATGCTAAAGCTGCAATAACTCCACCTGCAATCAAACTAGCCATTTATATTAGACACAAGCAAAGCTTACGTCGTCGGCAGGTACTTTTCCTTCCGTAGGTAATCCTTTACCATGATAGCCCCGCCTACGGCAGCGGTCATCTTAGCAAAATTAGCGAAGCTCTTGCTTGGGTCTTCAGTAAAGTCTTCTTTGAGCACTTTCTTACCCACTCAACCAATACCCGCAACGATGGAAGTAATGATAGCTGCTTCTTCAACAGTTTTCAATAACGCGGTTGACATTATATTACAAAGCGAGAAGGAAAATCTAGGTCGCCACGGCACGTGGTGATAAATCTACTCCATTTCGGGGATCTTACTTTTTCTAACAGCCGGCTCCACAGGTGCGTGCACGGGCGCGTGATATGTTGGTGGTTCTACCTTTTTCGCTGCCCGCCATTGTAAGTAAAGGCTGCCTGCAGCTATGATGACTCCTAACGCGCCGATGACGTACCCAGGATTAATAAAGGATTCCTCTTCTCTTTCCTCCACCTTTTCTTCTTTTTTGGCTTTGTTTTTCCTGTTCATCTCTGCGAGCTTCTTACCGGCAGCAACTCTGCCTGGAGATTTAGCCTTGGTGATTCGTCGCTCCTCTACTTGAGGGGTTTCCTCCGTCTTCGATTCAGCTTCGCTCATTTATATCTAAGGACTTGAAGGACTTGATAAGTAACTTAAGACGACTTGACTAAGTACTTAAGGATGACTTAACTAGGTACTTGAGGCGACCTGGGTAATTCCCGCGAATGACTTGACTAAGTACTTGAGGTGCCTAAGCAAGTACTTGATAAGTCACTTGCAGGTACTTGACTAGGTACCTAAGCAAGTGCCGCCTGGAAGACCTTTTCGACTTCTCTGTCCTTCTTGAAGTCCTTCCAAGAGGCACCAAAGGTGCCCGCAAGTTCCTTCAAGTCGACGTGCTGAGCTACGTGAAGTGTCGCAGAGGCGACTGCCATTAACTTACCGCACTTCAAAGACAACCACCCGCAGGTTATCTTAAGTTCTTGGGCGATAACATAGTCCTCGCTTATGTCCTTCCGTAGTTGCTCTACGTCGTCTATAGGCAGCGCAAGTCCGAGGACCTTGGTGGCAAGTCGGATAGCGGAGTCTGCTACGGCGTCCGTGGTCTTACTTGCAAGGGCGGCCTCGTACCTCTTATGGAACTTCTTAACTTCATCTTCTGACAACTTATTGACCTGCTCATGGGTAAGTTCCTTACCTATCATTTCTTTGCACTTCCCTGAAGACACCAGGATGTTAAGTTGTTCCTTGAGGTTACTTTCATCTAACTGCGTGGGGACTTCATCTATCAACTGCTCAATGTCCATATATGTTAATGGAATACGGAAACCTCAAAGAGAAGATCATCTTGGAATGTTGGTGCGTCTTTAAATGCCGCATGTATTCATGCAACTGTTCCTAGGATATCTCACCGCCGTAGTCGCTTAAGATGGTTTCCAGGTCAGACTTGCTCGGCGTATAAAATACGACAAGTGAACCTATGTTTTCCCTAAAAGGCTTAGAGACGCTGGTAAGCTGCTGCGAGAGCAACCAAACGCTAATATTGTCGTGTCTGCCGCTGAAAGCGAGCTTAACGAGCTCGGAGGTGCGTCTTTTTACGTCGTCCCCGCAGGCGATGTCATCCAGTATGAGCAAGGTTTGCGTATCTTTAGGGAATTGTTTGTGCCAGAACTTAAGATGGCTGGATAACTCGTTAGGATCCAGTATGTCCACAAAGAAGTCGTCATCTTTCACTCCTATGCCCGTCCAGGTGCGGTTGTTCACGTAGGTGGGGCAGAGCAGCACTATGTAGTCGAAACGGTATCTAAAGGGTCCTAATAGCTGCTCCACGATAAATTGGGTCTTTCCGCAGCCGGTGGGTCCTACTATCAGAGCCTTACAAGGCATGTGATCTGGGTTCATTATATCCCTTCTTTCGAAGGGAACTTGTTCCCTGATATATATGGAGCCAGTGGAAGCAGTGCAAAGAATTGTCGCCGACGCAAAAGATAAAAGAGACACCATAGAAATGCAAAGGGAGGAGATAGACCGGTTAAAAGAGCGCGTGCAGGAGTTGTACGATGAAATGTGCGGTCTGAAGCGTGCAGAACGGTTTGGCGCGCTGATAACGATGGCAACGTGTGCAAAAGAGTCCGTTAAGGACTTCATGCGATATCCTCCGTAGAATGTTAACAATAAGGTTAAATCTTTAGCAGCAGGTAGGGGGACTCGCGATCGATGCCAAAGATATACGGGTTTAACTCGCCGCGGATTTACGAAGACGGGTACAGCAGATTTACCGCAAACGGAGGTTAAAATATCTTATAAATATACGATGCACGAATGTAAGAAGTTCGTTAACGACTTTTGCATAATTTGTCTAAGACCTAAAGTTATCGTACCTAAGCCAGAACCCTTTTGGTGTTGTGGTAAAAAAATGCAAATAGAAGATGACACGTCAGCACAGTGTTACGAGTGTGGTAAGAATATTCGTAATGCCGTACCAAATGCTACCAAAGAGCAATATTACGCCAATGGAGGTCGTACGAAAACGCCATATAAGAGAATAAAATACTTCAGGGACTGGATGAGTCATATCCAAGGTTTACATCCGGTATATTTAAACAACGAAGTAAGGAAGAAAATCATAGACCATTTAGAAGAGCCAACCCCGCAAAGTCTGCGGAAGACATTGAAAAAATTAAAGCTAGGGAAATATTACAAAGCTATTCCCTATCTTTTGTCTGAAATTACCGGTAAGTCTATTCCCGAGGTTTCTGATATGAGCAGAGCCGAGTGGATGTTTTGTCGGCTGAATAAGGATATTCCATATTACCCTGACGTAATCTACGAAATATTTTACAAAATAGACCCCAACCACCCCCTGTTAGGATGGATTCCGAGAAAATAAAAATGCAAAACTGGCGTTGCCAGAAACCCCACTGGGGAACGCATCGCGCAGAACACCAAGCTATCCCCAGTGGGGTTTTTTGCATTTTGGGCTTACGGGGCTTATTTCATCCCGCGCCAGAGGCCCTCTAGTACATTCACATATATCTTTCTTACGACCCACCAGAGGGTGAACTCCGGACAGCGTCCCGAGACACCCCCTGACTTTTCCAATCGCGAAACCCCCCATCGCGGGGTTGAATATCACTTTCTACCCCTCCCCCCACGGTTGCTGTGAGTGTGGGAGGCTTTTTTTTTCACTCACAGCAACCGGTCCAAATGCGTCTACAGCGAGGCTCGAACTCGGGACTTTAGGCCTCCCAGCTCCAAAGTCCCACGATCACGAGCGAACGCCAGACACATCTGGACGCTTATGTATGTGAAAAATATTATATTTAATCTGCATAATTTCTAGACTGACGTTCGATATGTAAATAGAATCCCGTCACGCTCTTTTCGAAGCAGATGTTTACTGAGCAAGCTTTCTTTGAAGCTCTTCTTTCGCTTCTTGATAGATCTTTTTGCGAGATTCCTCGGAAAGATCTTTTACGACTGTTTTTTTATTCCTTATGTCCGTCTTTAGTTTCTCGTATTTGTCTTCTTCGGCCAGAATAAGCGAGAATTCTACGTCGTCTATCTTTCTGTCACGCAAAGCCTTTGAGACAAGATCGGTAATAGTATTTACTTTAGCCCTAGATAGAGCTATTGTCGTGTCATGCTTGGATATTTTCGTGGATAGCTTTTTCATAATACCCGTAGCAACAGCAGAAATAATACCACAGGTTGCCCCAACGCCGGCCAAAGGAACTCCAACGATTATTCCCGGCCCAGTAAGCGAAGTAGCAACGCCGGAGCCCGTTAACACAACAGAAATGGATCCTGAAGTTATCGCAATCTTATGTAGCGTACTCCGGGCTCTGACGTATTTCTTCCTAACTTTTTCGTAGTGTTTTGCTTGTCCTTCCAAGTAAGCCAGGATTAAGTTTGCTTTGTTGAGCTTAAAGTTTTCAGCGTTTAATTCGTTAGGTCCCTCCCTAGGTAAATCAGGATAAAGTGGAGGTGCTGATGGTATAACATCCATTATATATACTAATGTACGACGCTTTTGGGAATGATATTGAGGAGCAGCCACATCACGACAACAGGGATTATGCCAACTGGAGAGCATTTAGGAAGATGTTTCCGCATGCAGACCCTAGTAAGTTCGAAAGAAGACCCGATGGGATTTACTATAAAGGCTCCAGAATGTACAGCAATGCGGACTTGGAGCCAAAGAACCCAAAACCCGAGCATAAAGAAAGGCAGCCTAATTTTCCAGAGAATTTATTACCGGCAACGGAGGATTACCCATTTTACGATAACAAAGGCGGCGCAAATGACTTTGCTAAGATGGTTACCTCCTTAGAAATCCCCGTGGGTTCTACGACTTTCAAAATAAAAGTCAGAGACATCTTTAGAGAAACTGCCATGAAACATAGCTCAGGGAAAGAATCCAGAGAATGGTTATCAGGTCCCAACATGCGGTATTGGCCGCAGCAGTTAAACTTTGCTGTCTGGGCTGCTACTAAAGGATGCGGTATAGCCGCGGACATGTTCCATATTCCTTTCCTGCGATTTCATGTTGCTTTTACTATTCGTAGGATATTGTTTGAGTTAGGAGCACCGCTTCCTAGTGACACTATCTTTAAGCCGAAGGATAACAAATATGACAAAGTCGCATGGGAGCGATTAAGGAATGAGTTTAAGCTTACCAACCCTGATTTTCGCAACAAAGAGGGTGCCGCCCATGGTTTAGGAGAGACTTACACCTATGCTTCGTATGTTGGCGCCAGCATAGAAACTCCGGGTATGGGGTATCCTAGCAGATGGGAATTCTCCGACTTAGGGGGTAAAGCGTCAAAAGGTGACTTGATTTACTTCATAGAAAGCAAAGAGAAATATCCTTGGGCGCCTTTCTTTGCCGCAAAGGGCATTGGTCTAAAGAATCTCGCAAGGATTAACCGCAGCATTGAAGCCTTTGTTTACTGCATTCTAGGAGCACAGGTTAGCACTCGCAGCCCCATCGTAGATGCCAGTGGTGCGTCGCAGGAAACACAACAAGTATTCCTTGTCCTTTTCGAAAGCGCTGTTATCGAGAATGAGATCTCTAAATCAGTTCAAAGGTATCAACTTGCGGTGCAGCAATCTAAAGTGCGGCTAGATTATGCCTTGAGTACTGGTTGTTGGTTAATGCCAAGTAATTTGGTTATCAACGCTAATTCCGTCGTGGGTTATAACAACAAACTTCAACGAGCTACTAAGGATATGAAGCTTGGGGTGAATGACGTGAACTCTGACACTCTTAGGAACATTCCCCATTTCGTGGAGAAGCCAAAGAAGGAGCACATAGAAAAGCCCACACCAAAGAACGTAAAGAAGAAGGTCCTGCCTGCGATACGTGAGGAATATGACCATAACTTACTAAAAGCCGGCTTAGTAGCTGCAAGCATTGGTCTGAGCTATTATATATGGCGATGAACAACCCCTACGTAGCTGGAGTAGATTGTGTTTATACGACTTACGCAGGCGAGAAAAAATACAACCAGGCATCTTGGGTTGATGTCACGGGCATGTCCGTGAATTTGAACTACTCGGGAGAGAAGTTGATAATATGCAGCATTTGCATTGGCACGAGCAGCCATGCCAACGTGGGCTTTAGGTTCCTGGATGAGAATGGCATACTGCAGCCTATGAGAAATAAGACAAACAACAGGGAGCCTGCGCATTTCTCCGTAGAGCCCAACCCAGCCAGCGCCGAAAATCATTCCGTTTGGACTTTTCACATGGTCGCCGATTGCCATGGGAAGGTAAAGCTGCAAATGCGCGTAGATGACACAGGGAGCGTTTGCATAAATAGTATAGAAAATCAGAGAGATACTATCTACAATCACAAGACCATTAGCACTCTTACGGTGCTTAGTCTTTAGAGGGGAATTTATTTCCTGGTATATATGGACAACCCGCATGTGAAAGAGGACTGGTTTCTTCATTACTTAGAGGATGAGGATTATGGAGATAGTGACGATTGGTTCGACACTGGGCTGTGGGTAAAGGTTGGCGGTTTGGGATTGGTCGCGTGTACTATTACCATTACTGGGTATAATAACTGTAATGTTGGGTTTAGGATCGTTGACGAAGCCGACGCCCCATTACTGCCCTACAGGGAAAAAAATAACAATAGGAACCCGGCTCATTTTACGTTTGAGCCCACGCCCGGAAGCACGGAGAATTTAATGCCGGCAACTTTTCATATGATAGCCAATTGTCAATATGCGAAGCTCCAAGTTCGCCCCAGTGATACTAACCCCGTGGACCCCACCAAATACATTGGTTGGGTCGGAATAAATACCGCCTATACTAGCTCTGGTACCGTAGTGAATGCTGTTTGGAATCATAAGACAATTAGCACCATGACTGTGCTGCCGCTAGTACCGAATTATCAGGGCGGTGCGAATACTATCTTTACTTATCCCCAGTCGAGGATGCCTCGGATGCCTGACGACGATAAGCCCCAGTAATACACAAGGATAAGATTAACCCTTCATCTTCTTCAGGAGTACCACTCCAATAGCGACGACCAAGATCCAAATGTTGTTACCCACAAACTTTAGCAGTTCTCCGCCGGCCCTAAGTGTCAATGAAACAACCGAACCCAGCAGCCCAGGAAGACCGGCTGCCATCTTTTTACCCAAGTCCGTTAGCCCACTGCCTAATTTCTTTACGCCCGCGCCTGTAGCATTAAGTGTGGATAGGATAACTCCTACTACGGTGCTAATAGCAACCGCAAATGCCAGCGGCACGCCATACTTCACCAGAGCTCTTTTTACCTTTTCCTTGGTGGTAAGCCCCAACTCCCTTTCCAGGTTTTGCTTTTGTGCCTGTAATTCCGCAACTCTCTCCTGAAGGGTTTCCACTTCCCTTTGGGCTGCCTCCCTTTCTTCTTCGGGGCGCGCCTGGTCGTTAATTATTTCCTGCTTTTCGGATATGTTTTTTTCCAGGTCTTCGATGGCCTGAGTTCTTTGCTGGATTTGCTCTTCTTTAATGTTGATTTCAGCAACTAACTGCCGCCGCTCCACCAAAGAACCCTCTATGGCGGTTTGTAATTTCCTAACTTCCTCCTGACTCATGTTTAGGTCCTGCAAGGCAAGGCGAAAAGCCTGTCGAGCTGTATCCCTTTCATCTAAAGCCTTTTCAGCTTCTCATTTAATTTGCAGTATGCTTTCGTCTTTACTTTGACCCAGCCGCAACAATTGTTTTTTATAGCTTGACTCCCTTTCCTTTAGCGTTTTTTCTAACGCCGCCGTTGGAGCATGTGATTTCTTAGCCTCCTCCAACTCCCTTTCTGCTTTATCCCGATCACGTAAAGCCTGATCTAAGTGTTTCGTCATTTCTTCCATTCTTACGTCTTGTTGACTAAACTTTTTCTCAGCATTAGCGAGTAGTTGGCTTTGCTTCTTGTACTTTACATCTTTTTCTTCCAGCGCCTTTTGCAGTTCGATAGCGCGCCTTTCTAGCGCGACCTTTTTGTTCAGTGTTTGCAACCTTTCTAACATGCTCCTAGTAGCCTGCTGGAAGCCTTTTAATCTTGAGACGTCGCCCCTAACGTCACCATTCTCATCAAAGAGGGGTTGTGGTTTCGTCCAGCGGTCTTTGTCAGGAAATCTTAGGTCTTGAACGCTTATGAGAACTTTGTTTCCGCGTTCTGTGAGTTTTACGTCGTCAGCATCAAAGTGGGAATAACGTTGCCTTAGCTCTTGCGTTGCCCACTCTACGGTTTCCCGCGCGGCTGCTTCCGGCTCGCCCATGTTTTGAAGCTCTATGTGCTCACGCGGAAACGTGTACTCGCGTGCTTTGGGATGTCTTAGGGCCTTTGCAATCCTATCCCTTAGGGAATCGTCGACTTGTTGGGTGGGAAGCAGCGGTTCTTCATCACCGTCGTTAATGTCAGCCTGACCTTCCTCAGTGGTGGGGTCAAAGTCTGGATCCGTTCCTTCTACTTCCATTATATATGATAAGCTCAAAGTTAAATCCCAACGTATTACCTAAGCAGGTTGGCGGACTGAAAGCAGAACGCACCTTTCACCGGGTTACCTTTACCCCCAGTAGCGCAAAGCCAGGGGAAACCTTGTACGTAGGCGTGCCCCGCCTAACGGATAACCTAGTATTGGTTCCTGGTACCTTGGCTTTAAGGTTTGACCTAGCAATACAACCAAGCACCAAGGACAAGCGCTATACCGTCAATAACGTGGGTAGGAACCTCGTTTCTAAGATGAGAATCAAGTTCGCAGGGGAATCCCTCTTGGATTTGAATAGGTACGACCTGTACACCACGTATAAGGATCTGTGGCTAACAGCCTTTGACCGTGCACAAAAGATAGAGCAGGGAATTGGAAGCGTTATTCTTCGTAAGCTTCGCAGCGATACTAACCCCGCGCCTACGGACTCCAGTGGAGCAACCGCAGTAGCAGACGCAACAAGGGTAAAGACCGCCTATGGTAGCAAGTACGTTATCCCTTTGGATTTCGAAGTAATTACGAGTCATGGTGTGTACTACCCCAGGCAGTTATCCGAGTTACAGTTTGAAGTAACCTTGGCGGACACTACGAACGTCATAGGAGGAATGGACAGCGCAATTAGCGGAGCCGTGGATCCCTATTCTATCACCAACTTAGAGCTGCAGTATGAGACCGTGTACAGCGAAGAGCTGGCCCGTAGCGCTGGCATGGAATACAGCGCCGGGAAGGCATTCCTTTACGACCACGTAGTGATGTATAAGACATTTAGCTTCTTGGATAAGACGGATGAGGTTATCAACCAAAGCATTAACCTCCCCCGAAGAAGTCTCACGGGGCTGATGTTGGTGTTTGCCAAACCCTACGAGGCCGGTAAGCGCGACTCCGAGGCCTTTCACAACCCCAACATTACTAACGTAGGGGTCAACATAAACGGCGTTCCAAACAAGGTCTACTCCCAGGGGATAAAGCCCGCAGACGTGTACAGAGAGGCCATGCGCAAGTTTGGCGACCAAATTAGCCCCGAGGAATTCTTTAAGGATAAGTATGCGCTGTGGATTGATATGCGCACCATTAACGACGAAGACCTGCATGGTCAGGGTTTACGTCTAGTAAATACGCAGGATGGCATAACATTGGAGATCAAGCGCACCAAAAACGCCAGTGCGGGCGACGGTGATAAAATAAACTGCTACGTCTTCGTCGTGTCTGACGCGCAACTGAGCGTAGAAATGAATCAGCTAAAGAGCGTTGCCTATTGATCCACTCGCTCATCCTTTTGATAAAAAAATATCGTTGGTATATAATGCTTCGCGTATTCGAAAACAACGAAACCAAACTGCAATGCATAGTGCAAGGCGATAAACTATACTTCAAAGCAAAGGAAGTGGCGGCTGCGTTGGGTTACGAACGCCCAAAAGATGCAATTAAGGTGCATGTTCGTGAAAAGTATAAGGTAAAGCTTAGCGAACTTAGAGTGGAGGTGAATCGCCTCCCCTCGTATTCACAGCCTAATTCCCTGTACGTAACCGAATCTGGGTTGTATCAACTAATATTTAGCTCTAAGATGCCAACGGCAGAGACATTCCAGGATTGGGTCCTCGAGGACGTTCTTCCCGCATTGAGAAAGACAGGTAAGTATGAAATAGAAAGGCGGTTCGATAGTCCTAACAAGTTAGTCTTCAAAATGGAAAATGAGTTTGACCTGCATAAGAAAGTCGTGGACTACATACGCCGCTTCTACCCACAGATGCTCATAGCGCCCGGCTTAGGGGAATTGCAGGATTCTGACAGCAAACGCATAAAATGCTGGCAGAAGGGTTATCAAAGGGGTCAACCCGACCTCTTAATACTGAACGCGCATTTAAGGTATGAAGGGCTTTGCATCGAATTGAAGACGCCGAAAGGAAATGGCATACTCTCCGCAGACCAACGCAAGATAATTTCGCAGTATGACGCGAATGGTTACCTGACCATGGTTAGCAACGATTATGACGTCATCTGTCGTGCCCTTAGCAACTACGCGGAAGGCATCCGTATTCCCTGTCGGTGGTGCTGCAAACGCTTCAAGACTACGGAGACAAGGGCAACGCATTTAAGACTATTTCATAGATATAATGATCGTCAACCAAATACACTGGCGTGACCTGATTTGCGGTAAAGCATACGAAATAAAAAATTACGTCGTCTTCGAAGACATCGACCGTTTACGGTTAGTCCTCAAAGACTTAGAAGGTAAGGAATATTCCCTTTGGGCGCCGGATTGCGTGCGGTACGTAATTCAGGGCGAGGAATTCACCCACTTACGCAGCTATGGTAAGGTAAATGGCCGATGGAAGTTTGACATTGAAAGAAGAGTCACTCCATCTCCTCTTTGTAGTTAAGCGCCCGCTGCGCTTTAGGATCCGCGGAGCACCAATGCCCCACAAAGGATCCTTCGGAGAATACCCTGTCGCAATGAAGGCAGGTGTATTTTTTACGCGGCTTACGAGGGGTAATGCAGTCGCTTGGTAGTTCGCAAGTAATACAGTCCATATATTGAAAGGGTAATTAGGAATCCTCCAAAGAATGCGGCTGCGTAGGCTAGCATATACCTTTAAAAGGGGTCCTTATTTTTATTGTTGTTTTGTTAAATGTTGATCCCTAACAAACAACAATAAAAATAAGATCAGGATTCGAGACTCTTTGCACAAACCCTGCTTTACTATTAAAGGCCCCCAGAAACTATTTCAAAGAGTGTTTCAGAATGTTGACGTTTAGGTTAAATCTTTGTTAAGACACCCCGGAAACTATTTCAAAGAGGGTCTCAGAATGTTGACAATAAGGTTAAATCTTTGTTAAGGATGCCTGGAAACTATTTCAAAAGTGTCTTAGAATGTTGACGTTTAGGTTAAATCTTTGTTAAGACAGTTGAAGATATGTTCCTCTTCTCTAACACAACCACAACGATCGCACTCCTGCCTCCAATACTCCCTTTTAGTCCACGGAACGCCTTCGGCGCGTTCAAAAGAGGGGAAAGTACGGACTATCTTCTTATGGTAATCTATGCGATTCCTTAAGTAATCCTCTTTATGCGGGCAGCGACACATCAAATCCGCACATTGGTAGCAATCCACGCCTTCCAAGTCGTAAGCGCGGGAGAGAAACCTATAATCATGCGTTCTCCGGTGCGTCTGTAAACGTTGACGACTACTAAGTATCTTATTACAGAAACTACACTGTCTGGTTCGATTACAGACGCCCCTTTTCAGATGCTGCTGCATTTCGAAGGGGTTGTGGAATTCCTTATTACAGTCCTTACAAAGCCCACAAATGCGTTTATCCTGATGTTGTTGCATCTTTTGAACGGTGCTGAATTCCTTACCACAATCCTTACAAGCGCGGCTAAGGGGTTTCTTTGTACAAACGCCGCGACGAACGTGGTATTGAAGTCTTTGTTTGGTGCTGAACACCTTCTTACACAACGAGCAGTCCATATATACTTAACAATATCTTAGCCTCCATTTAACATCCTTAACAAAGATTTAACCTTATTGTCAACATTCTAAGACACTTTTTAAATAGCATATACTTAACAAAGATTTAACCTAAACGTCAACATTCTGAGGCATCTTTTGGAATAGCTTATGGGCGACTTAACAAAGATTTAACCTTATTGTTAACATTCTAAGACACTTTTTAAATAGTTTCCACATATACTTAACAAAGATTTAACCTTATTGTTAACATTCTAAGACACTTTTTAAATAGTATCCTTAACAAAGATTTAACCTCAATGTCAACATTCTAAGACACTTTTGAAATAGTTTCCAGGCATCCTTAACAAAGATTTAACCTTATTGTTAACATCCTACGGGGGATATCGCATGAAGTCCTTAACGGACTCCTTAGCCCACGTTGTCATCGTCAAGAGCGCACCAAACCGTTCTGCGCGCTTCAGGCCGCACATTTCGTCGTACAACTCCTGCACGCGCTCTTTTAACCGGTCTATCTCCTCCCTTTGCATTTCTATGGTGTCTCTTTTATCTTTTGCGTCAGCGACAATTCTTTGCACTGCTTCCACTGGCTCCATATATACCAGCAAATAAATTTGCTTCTAGTTCCCTTCGAAAGAAGGGATATAATGAACCCAGATCACATGCCTTGTAACGCTCTGATAGTAGGACCCACCGGCTGCGGAAAGACCCAATTCGTCGTGGATCAGCTATTAGGACCCTTTAGATACCGATTTGACTACATAGTGCTTTTATGCCCCACCTACGTGAATAACCGCACCTGGACGGGCATAGGAGTGAAAGATGACGACTTCTTCGTAGATATCTTAGACCCTAACGAGTTATCCAGCCATTTGAAGTTCTGGCATAAGCAATTCCCTAAAGATACACAGACTTTACTCATATTGGATGACATTGCCTGTGGGGACGACGTAAAAAGACGCACTTCCGAGCTCGTTAAACTCGCCTTCAGCGGTAGGCATGACAATATCAGCGCTTGGTTGCTTTCCCAGCAGCTTACCAGTGTCTCTAAACCCTTCAGGGAAAACATAGGTTCACTTGTCGTATTTTATACGCCGAGCAAGTCTGACCTGGAAACCATTTTAAGCGACTACGGCGGTGAGATATCCAAGGAACAGCTGCACGAATACATGCGGCATTTGAAGACGCACCAACATTCCAAGATGATCTTCTCTTTAAGGTTTCCGTATTCCATAAAGATCTGCGGTCTTTGATTCCTAATGTATATGGAGATTGAGCAGCTCTTAGATGAAGTCCCCACGCAGTTAGACGAAAGTAACCTTAAGGAACAACTCAACATCCTTGTGTCTTCGGGGAAGTGTAAAGAAATGATAGGCAAGGAACTTACCCATGAGCAGGTAAATAAGTTGTCAGAAGAGGAAGTTAAGAAGTTCCATAAGAGGTACGAGGCCGCCCTTGCAAGTAAGACCACGGACGCCGTAGCAGACTCCGCTATCCGACTTGCGACTAAATTGCTTGGACTTGCACTGCCCATAGACGACGTGGAGCAACTGCGGAAGGACATAAGCGAGGACTATGTCATATCCCAAGAACTTAAGATAACCTGTGGGTGGTTGTCTTTGAAGTGCGGTAAGTTAATGGCAGTCGCCTCTGCGGCACTTCACGTAGCTCAGCACGTCGACTTGAAGGAGGCACTAGGTTCCTTCGGAACATCTTGGAAGGACTTCAAGAAGGACAGAGAAGTCGAAAAGGTCTTCCAGGCGGCACTTGCTGAGGTACCTGATCAAGTCGCCTCAAGTACTTAGTCAAGTCGTTGTCAAGTCACCTCAAGTACTTAGTCAAGTCGTTGTCAAGTCACCTCAAGTACTTAGTCAAGTCATTGTCAAGTCGTCATCAAGTTACTTGTCAAGTCCTTCAAGTCCCTTAATATAAGATGAGTGGCACCGAAGAACAACCACCCATAGAAGATACCAAGATTACCAAGGCTAAATCTCCGGGCAGAGTCGCTGCCGGAAAGAAGCTCGCGGAGATGAACAGGAAGAACAAAGCAAAGAAAGAAGAAAAGGTGGAGGAAAAAGAAGAGGAATCCTTTATTAATCCTGGGTACGTCATCGGCGCGTTAGGGGTCGCTATAGCAGCAGGCAGCCTTTACTTACAATGGCGGGCTATGAAGCCAAAAGTAAAATTGGAACCAGCACATTACGCACCTGCGGAGCCGCCCGTGAGAAAAAGCAAAATCCCTGAAATGGAGTAATAACCTTCTCGCTTCGTAATATAATGTCAACCGCGTTATTGACAACTGTTGAAGAAGCAGCTATCATTACTTCCATCGTTGCGGGTATTGGTTGGGTAGGTAAGAAAGTGCTCAAAGAAGACTTTACTGAAGACCCAAGCAAGAGCTTCGCTAATTTTGCTAAGATGACCGCTGCCGTAGGCGGGGCTATCATGGTAAAGGATTACCTACGGAAGGAAAAGTACCTGCCAACGACGTAACTCGTGAAAATCCCTGTGATTTTCTAATATATAATGGCTAGCGTGGTCGCAGGTGGAGTTATTGCAGCTTTAGCATTCACTGGAGCTAATTATGGTGGTCAGTATTTGGATAGATTAGTCAGAGGCGACAAAAGCGGAGATTTAGCTGCCGAAAGAAAGAGACACGACTTAGCGCTGGAGAAATATCAAAGGGACGTGGCGGCTTGGAATGAAAAAAGACAAGCTTACAGGGATTGGTTGGACAAGAACTACCAAGACAAGATGCAGGCGGATAAGAACTTCGAAAATACAGACTATGCCTTTAAACTTTATGCGCAAGCACACCCCGCGGCATCGATGGGATTGAGAAAGCCCCAGTTCAAGAATTACTACCAGCCTTCTAAGAAACAAAAAGATAGTGAGCTGGTCTTTGTAGGAGTCGCAGGGCTGGCGGGAGGCGTGGCTTTGGCGTATTTAGTCTAAGCTTGGCGCTTTGGCGCCTAGAATATAATGATCGTCTTTTTGGAAAGCGACAAGAATGACTTTACCACTTATTTGAATCCCCCCATCAAAGCCCATAAGGTTAGGCTGGTTAGTTGCTCTTTGTACAATTCTTGGTATAATTTAGTCAATGCCTTGGTCACTGAGCATAAAGGCGGCGGCAATTATCAAGGCGTATTGCTGCCCGATGGACATTACAAACCAATCACCCTTGCTAAGGAATTAGCAAAACACGGTTATACGCTCACCACAGGATTGCCGCACGAAATGACCCTCAAACATAATATGCCAAACTATTCAGTAACTTTTGGAGAGTCTGACCCATTGGGGTCATTATTATGTGCCTCGGGCAAGACAATTACCGACACAGCCATACCTGTGAAATGGAAAGTCGCATCCTCTTACGAAGTCTATTGCGATTTGGTCCATAGTTACAACAATGGAGAAAAGTCTTCTCTTATGTCCAAGTTTCTGCCCAAAGGTAATCCATTTGACTCAGAAGAATACACTCCCATTTCTTTGAGCTATGACTTGTCTAATTTGGTAGAAAACATAAACATCACCATTAAAGTGGACGGAAAGACGGTGGACTTCAACGGCCGTCAAATCAATCTTGTTTTGGAATTCATATAATGGGCCGCGTAGAGGATAAACTAAAAAGGATTTACTATGGGCCTGAAGGCTATTGGAAAGGAGCGTCGGCCATCAAGAAACTCGCGACCGCGGCCAGGGTATCAGAAGAAACGGTTAAGAACTGGTTAAGAAAACAAACCCTCTGGCAGGTTTATCTTCCCGTGCCCAAGTACATTCCCAGGCCCAGCTTCACCGTAAATACCCCCAATGAAGTTCATCAGGCGGATTTGCTTTTCTTGCCGCACGACAAGGTGAGAAGAAAGACCTATAGGTACGCTTTGACCGTAGTTGATATCGCAAGCAGATACAAGGACGCCGAACCCATAACCAGCAAGGATTCTGGGGAAGTCGCAGAAGCCCTAGGTAGGATTTATAAGCGCGTCTTGAAATGGCCTAAGCTGCTGATAGTGGATGCGGGGACAGAGTTCATGGACGTGGTTACTAAGACCCTGAAAGACCACGACACTAAGATTAGGAGAGCTGAAGCTAAGTACCACAGGGGTCAGAGCATCGTCGAAAGATTCAATAAAACCCTGGCTGAGCGTCTCTTTGGATACCAATATTGGAAAGAGCTGGAAGATCCCTCTAAACGCAACAGGGAATGGACTCAGAGGCTCCCCCAGGTCGTCGCGGCTTTGAACAACGAGGCGGCCAGGGCTACGGGAATAAAACCCAAGGATGCCATAAAAAAGAAACAGGTGGAACACAAGTCCTACGTCAGAAGTTCAAGGGCGGTCGGACTGAAGGAAAAAAAGCTACCCCGCGACATAGTGGTCAGATACCTCTATCAGTCGGGGGAACTCGAAGGTGGCAGTAAGAGAGCCACGGATCCTAACTGGTCTTTGGAAACGTATGAGATTTCGAAGTCCGTCACCAAGGAAGGGCAACCCGTGTTGTATTACCTAAATGTCCTAAGTCGCGGATTTGTCATGGAAGAGCTGCTCATAGCCCCCAAAGACTCAGAGTAGCGCAGCACCACGCGCCCGATTACACTCTAGGCATGTCAGTCTTACGTTGCCTCTACAATGCCCGCGTTTATTATTTATACGATCCACGGAGAACTGCTGATCGTCATTTGGGTCAAACCTCCATAGTAAAGGTATGTTACATTTGGCACACCTTGCCTCTTTCTTATAGACGTCGTCCACGCATAGGTCGAATTTGACCCCCGCATAGCGGGGATCTTTGCTCTTTTCTTCGTCGTGCCGCTTGTAGCGAAGGAGTTTCTTAGCAATGTTCTCCTTAGCTACGTCCTCTGGGGTGCGGTCGTAACGCATTTGTGGCCCCCAGGCTCTTTTTAACTGTTTTGCGTACTCCACACGGCTTACAGCGGTGTAGATAAGGTTGCTCCAACACAGCCGCTGGTCTATGATCCATAAGGTTTCTTTTATGGTAAGCCCCTGCGCGCTGTGGACTGTCATGCAGTAACCTAAGCGCCAATCTGGGTGGGAGGTAATTTTTTCCACCTTTTCTATGGGTACCCAGGCTTTGTCATGTGTTACAGCATTTTGTAGTTGGATGTCGGTACCAGGTACCCAGACATCTCTTTTTTGCATTCGGGTATCGTGGGGTTTGTAAGAAACAGGTACGGGATGTGTAGGGAAGCGCTCTCGGTGTATATTTAGCAAGTCTTTCTGTATGCGAGACTGTGATGCGCGTTTGCTGCTTAGCACCAGATCCTTTGGATACCATGTGTAAAGGAAATCCTCGTATTTCTTCGCTCGTACGCGTTTGCGCAGTGTTTTGCATTGGTCGGCGTCACTAAGGCCCCTTAATTCCGCTTTCAGGTTTCTTACTTGATCCTTACTGCGGTAGTCGGTGTTAATTTCTTCGGAGTGGTCTACCATTTCTTTTAACCATTTATGGGGCATCTCTCCGGTTATTGGAGGAGGCTGGCAAGGATCTCCGGCGAATATCACTTGACACTTTCCACGGAGGAATTCTACAAATTCCTGCAGGATTTCTAAAGGAACGGTGCAAATCTCATCCCAAAGTATCACCGGGGGTATGTCGTGGATGGCTTCTGGTACCCACTTTTGACCATTCCAGCGGAAGAAGCTGTGGTAGGTCTGCGCGTCGTAACCCATCTCCGTTAATTCTCTTTCCAGACGGTGCGTTGGCGTTAACACCTTTATCTTTGGAAAGAGTTCCAAAACCCTGGTAGTTTTACCACTGCCTCCCGTTCCGTAAAGGTAAGAGAAGCGTTGGTAAGAGATTGGGTCCGCAACCGACGGTAGAGGCTCCCCGGTTGGTTCCACGCTACCGTAAAGATGTTCTCCGTGATATTCTACACGGCCTCTCCATGCTTTTATCTCCTCATCTTTGACGCGCCATTGACCACTTTCTGCAAGTTCATCGGCAGTGTAGAACTCCTGCATCTTCTCTAACACTTCTGGCTTTACATACAAGGAATCCGTGGCTACGCGTGGGATGTCCTCTTTGTCAAACCGTAGCAGCATTGCTAAGAGATTGATGTGCGCATATGCTAGCATGCTGGCACGCAGATGGTAATACTGTGGTCGATGGTCTTGGTAATAACACAGCGCATTCCATTTCTGTTCTTTTTGACCTTCTATGAAGTAGTCCCATTTCTCTACGGATACCATTGTTCCTTGGTCATGTGCACGTTTTATGAGGAAGCTTAGCTCACCGGCGTCTGTTATTAAGCGTCGCTGCATGTGTTTTTCGCCTTCTTTTGCGCCCTGTGTGAATTTACCTATGACCACACGCGCTGTGGGGTTGTGCTCTGGAAGCCATTGTGTAAAGGCGCTATGGCAGAGTATGGCTTCATGCGCTGTGTATTTTAAAAGCTTGCGCTCTTCGAGGAACTTCAGTAGGGGTATGGGTATCCATTCTTTCTCCTGCAGGTGCTTCCCATACCACGCGTAAATTATGGGATGTAAGTCTTTTGCTAACTCCCAGGTGGTCAGTCTGATGAACCCCGTTGCTGGGGCGTCGTAGTAACCCGGTAGTGACACCCTAAAGAATTGGGAGTCTGGATGTCCGTAACGGTCATAATACTCCTTACAATCCCCAAGGCCTTTGAAACTGGCGGGGTAACAGTGTTTCATATCCAACGACACGTACTCGTCTTTGTTGTACTCCATATTCCAAAGACCGCCGTGACCGTGTTCTACGCAAGCTTTGGAGATATCTTTGAACTCTTTTGGGGTAGGTTTCCAGCCGTTCCTTTTCTTCGCGGCTAAGAAGTCCAAGCTGCGAGAGCTGAGCACTTCGTCTGAAAAGTCCTCACCAAGGGTTTCGCAGGCGCTTTTAATGCGTTGATGTTCCACTTCTGGTCGGTATAAAGTACCATCTTGCGTCATGAATTGACATCCTTCTGAATCCATTAACCAAATAGAATTCTCATGAACTAATTCTGTCAATGGGGAATTCTTATAGACCTTTGTCTCCTTCTTTCTTGGGAACCTCAACTCCCTCCACGCGTGCGCGTTGTGTTGGTAAATGACTATGGGAGCACCTTTGCCTTCGTATTTATGCGTTCCTGGGTAAATAAAGCCGTCGGTGATATCTTTCACATGGATTCGCCTTCCTAACGTGGTTTCCAACTTCTTGATGTTTTCGATGGTTCCTCCAGTTTTACGAGTAGAATGCTCCCATTTCCTGATGGCTTCTCTTCTTTTTGGCGTAAGCTTACCACCCCGAGAGGAATCCTCGAAAAACTCCCTAACCAGCTTCCCAACGCAGTTACCAGGATAACGCATTGGTTTAAGCTTCTTAACGTCCGGCTTCTTAATTTCGTATGCACCGTAGATGACCACGGTAACCGGGTAAGCGACCTCGTAGAAGAGCATGTCTATTCCCTCAAGTGCTCCCGGTCGTGTGTGCTTATTCAAAACGAACAGGTTCTGCTTACCAGACGCTCTGATAGGATTACGACCCTTTTCTATTATCCACTCACCGTCTAAGTACTTTACGAATGTCAACTCCAAACGGTAGTCACCGGCCGGCATTCTGTTGATTATCTTTTCAGCCATTTTGTGATTCATAGTTTTGTCTGTCTTTCCCTCCATAAATGTAGCGAAGACAAAGTCAGCGTCTGAGTTATCCATCACCTGATTTCCGAGCCTGCGCACAGTTTTGTTTTGAATGTCGTTGATGGTGGCCATGTATATCTAAGGAATATTTTAACCTCCGTTTGCGGTAAATCTGCTGTACCCGTCTTCGTAAATCCGCGAGTTAAACCCGTATATCTTTGGCATCGATCGCGAGTCCCCCTACCTGCTGCTCCTTTGTTAAGGATGCCTGGAAACTATTTAAAAAGTGTCTTAGAATGTTAACAATAAGGTTAAATCTTTGTTAAGTCGCCCATAAGCTATTCCAAAAAATGCCTCAGAATGTTGACAATAAGGTTAAATCTTTGTTAAGTATATGTGGAAACTATTTAAAAAGTGTCTCAGAATGTTGACAATAAGGTTAAATCTTTGTTAAGGATGTTAAATGGAGGCTAAGATACTATTAAGTATATATGGACTGTTTGATGTGTAAAAAGGTGTTCAGCACCAAACAAAGACTGCAATACCATGTTCGGCATGGAGTTTGCACGAAGAAGCCAATTAGTAAGGTTTGTAAGGATTGCGGTAAGGAATTCAGCACCGTTCAAAAGATGCAACAACATCAGGATAAACGCATTTGTGGGCTTTGTAAGGACTGTAATAAGGAATTCCCCAACCCCTTTGAAATGCAGCAGCATCTGAAAAGGGGCGTCTGTAATCGAACCAGACAGTGTAGTTTCTGTAATAAGATACTTAGTAGTCGTCAACGTTTACAGACGCACCGGAGAACGCATGAAGTGAATTATAGGTTTCTCTCCCGCGCTTACGACTTGGAAGGCGTGGATTGCTACCAATGTGCGGATTTGATGTGTCGCTGCCCGCATAAAGAGGATTACTTAAGGAATCGCATAGATTACCATAAGAAGATAGTCCGTACTTTCCCCTCTTTTGAACGCGCCGAAGGCGTTCCGTGGACTAAAAGGGAGTATTGGAGGCAGGAGTGCGATCGTTGTGGTTGTGTTAGAGAAGAGGAACATATCTTCAACTGTCTTAACAAAGATTTAACCTAAACGTCAACATTCTGAGACACTCTTTGAAATAGTTTCCAGGCATCCTTAACAAAGATTTAACCTTATTGTCAACATTCTGAGACACTCTTTGAAATAGTTTCCAGGCATCCTTAACAAAGATTTAACCTTATTGTCAACATTCTGAGACACTCTTTGAAATATATGATACGCAATAGCATTTCTTGGGGCCTTTAATAGTAAAGCAGGGTTTGTGCAAAGAGTCTCAAATCCTGATCTTATTTTTCTTGTTGTTTGTTAGGGATCAACAATACCTCAACAAAACAACAATAAAAATAAGGACCCCTTTTAAAGGTATATGCTAGCCTACGCAGCCGCCTTCTTAGGAGGATTCCTAATCGCCCTTTCAATATATGGACTGTATTACGTGCGAACTACCAAGCGACTGCATAATCCCTGAAACCCCCGCAATTCGTGAGGAGAAAAAATACACCTGCCTTCATTGTGGCAAGGTATTCCCCGAAGGATCCTTTGTGGGGCATTGGTGCTCCGCGGATCCTAAAGCGCAGCGGACTTTAGCAGACGCGCTAGTAAGCTGAGGAACGAAGCTTAGCTATGCAGAGGACTCTCAGGCTCATACTTGACTACATCAAATACCCACCTGCCATCCTTTTTACCATGACTCATAACGTGGGTAACATCCTGCCCTTCGATGGCGTACCTTATCCTATCGGGCGCCCAAAGGGTGTATGTTCTTTTTTTATTCTTTAAGACCAAACGCAGGCGGTCAATGTCTTCGAAGACCACGTAATTCTTTATCTCGTAAATCTCCCCCACGGTTAAATCCCTCCAGTGTGTTTGTATGAACTTTAACTCGTTAAATTTATCCTTATCCATTATACCTATGGAATATTCTCAAATGCGTTGCCAGAGTCTGCGCGCTTTTAAAGCGCTTGCAGCACCACCTACATGGCAGGCGAATTCCTTGTGCATACTCCGTGATCTCCCTGCAAATGACGTCGTAGTCGCTGCTAATCATTACCTTATAACCGTTTTCTTTGTACCTCTGTAAGAGGCGGCGTTGATCCTCAGATAATACCCCGTTGCCTTTTGGAGTCTTCAGCTCGATGCAGAAGCCGCGGTAATGGGTGTGCGCATTCAGGATAAGCAGGTCGGGTTGACCGCGTTGGTAGCCCTTCTGCCAGCACTTTATACGTTTGCCGTCCGAATCCTGCAGTTCGCCTAGACCAGGGGTCACAAGCATTTTGGGGTAAAACCTGCGAATGTAGTCCACTAACTTTTTATGCAGGTCGAATTCATTTTCGATCTTAAATACCAACTTGTTTGGACCGTCGAAGCGCTTGTCTATTGCATATTTACCCGTCTTACGCAGCGCGGGTAGGACTTCCTCAAAGACCCAATCACGAAACTCCACAGCTTTGGGTAGTTTGGAGCTAAATATCAGTTCGTACAAACCAGGTTCGGATATAAACACGGAATGTGGTTGCGTAGTAGGGGAGCGGTGATTTGAAGCCCCTTGTAGATCAACCCATCTTTTCTGGTATTTCTCAGATACGTGTGCTCTAATTGCATCTCTAGGGCGCTCATAGCCCAACGCCAAAGCCACCTCCTTTGCTTTGAAGTACAGTTTGTCGCCTTGCACTATGCATTGCAGTTTGGTTTCGTTGTTTTGAAATACGCGAAGCATATTATACGTAAGGGATATTTTAATAGGCAACGCTTTTTAGCTGATTCATTTCCACGCTTAGCTGCGCGTCTGAGACTACGAAAATGTACGCGTTTATCTTAGTAGTGTCGCTGGCATGTTTGGTACGCTTGATCTCCAACGTAATGCCGTCCTGGGTATTTACCAGGCGTAAACCCTGACCATGTAGGTCTTCGTCGTTCGTTGTGCGCATGTCGATCCACAGCGCATACTTATCCTTAAAGAATTCCTTTGGGCCAATTTGGTCGCCAAACTTACGCGCGACTTCCCGGTACATGTCCTCGGGCTTTATCCCTTGTGAGTAAACCTTATTAGGCACTCCGTTAATGCTAACGCCAACGTTAGTGATGTTAGGATTAAAGAACGCCTCAGAGTCACGCAATCCTGCCGTGTATGTCTTTGCGAACAGCAACATTATCCCTGTGAGGCTGCGCCTGGGAAGGTTAATGCTTTGGTTGATGACCTCTTCGACGTTGTTTGTAAAGCTGAACGTCTTGTACATCACGAGGTGATCGTAAAGGAAAGCCTTCCCGGCGCTGTATTCCATACCGGCGCTACGTGCTAAATCTTCGCTGTATACTGTTTCGTACTGCAGCTCTAAGTTAGTAACGGAGTATGGGTGGACGGCTGAGGAACTTACGTCCTTTCCCTGCAGGATGTTTGTAGTGTCTGCTAGGGTTACTTCGAACTGCAGTTCGCTTAGCTGCCTTGGGTAGTATGCACCGTGGTTCGTGATAACTTCGAAATCTAATGGAACGACATATTTAGTACCATAAGCCGTCTTTATTTCGTCTTCTCCTGAGGCGCCAGAGGTTGCGCTTCTTACCTTGCGTATGGCATCACTGGCGATTCCCTGCTCTATCTTTTGCGCGCGGTCAAATGCAGTCAACCATAAGTCTTTGTACGTGGTATACAAATCATACCTGTTTAAGTCCAGCAAGGATTCCCCGGCGAACTTTACGCGTATCTTGGAAACGAGGTTTCTACCCACGTTATTGACGACGCAACGCACGTCCGCAGTGTTTGGTTGTATTGCTAGGTCAAACCTTAGCGCCAGGGTGCCGGGTACTAGGACTAGGTTATCCATTAGGCGGGGCACGCCTACATACAGCGTCTCACCAGGTTTAGCGCTAGAAGGCGTGAATGTAACCCGGTGAAAGGTGCGTTCTGCTTTCAACCCGCCAACCTGCTTAGGTAATACGTTGGGATTTAACTTTGAGCTTATCATATATAATGGAAGGAGAAGGAACGGATTTTGACCCCCTTACCGAAGAAGGCCAAGTAGACATTAACGACGAAGAATACGAGTCTTTACTTCCTGATGACAACGTTGACGGGCGGGGCCTTTTTGACAAGCTAAGACGCAAATATGGCAGCAGGGCCCGCGAGGCCTGGCGTTCCTTAGAGGATAAGTGGCAATCAAGGAACCCAGGGCGACCTATTCCAGAATATTTGGAATTGCAAAACTTGGATTCCACGGACCTAAGAACTGAAATGCTAAGGGGGCTTTTAGACGACGTAAGGGAGAAATTTCCAAATGTGGACTTGACCCGCCTTAATTTCCAAACCGGAGATAAGGGGCAAATTCAAATCCAGTATCAAGGAAGGGATAAGTGGTATAATCTCTACCAAAGGAGAGACTCCGACAGGCTCACCAGTAATCTCCCAAAAGAAATCAAAGACGCATTAGGAAGGCCTAATTTGGTGGAAAGACTAAGAGAAAACGATGAAAACACCAGCGAAGCCTTTGAAAAGTTCAAAACCCTAATGCAGCGGCAACAAAAGGTCATCGAAGCGATAAGGGAAGTCGAAGGACTAAAGGAGACAATGGAGGAAAGGGAAGCAGATTACATGAGACAAAACCGACTGCTCCGCGATGCTCAAAAAAGAGAAGTCGACGATAAAAACCAAAGAATAATAGAAATGAGAGAACAAACAGACAAAGCCCTACGCGAAAGAAACCAGGCTCAAAAGGCCTTCGAACTTGCCCTGCAAGACCTGGATATAAGCAAGGAAGAAGCCAAAAACTTGCAAACCACCATAGTCGGCTCTTTGGAGGAACGGCGGCAGTTGGTTACCGAAATTAACACCAAAGAAGAACAAATCCGGCAAAGAGATCAGGCTATTGAAGACCTGGAGGGACAAATAGAGCGGCAGCAAGAAGTAATCAATGACCAGGCGCGCCCCGAAGAAGAAAGGGAGGCAGCCCAAAGGGAAGTAGAGGCCCTCGAGGTACGCCTTGCGGAATTACAAGCGCAAAAGGACAACCTGGAAAGGGAGTTGGGCCTTACCACCAAGGAAAAGGTAAAAAGAGCCCTTTTGAAGTATGGCGTTCCGCTGGCGTTTGCGGTTGCTATTTCGAGCGTAGTAGGAGTTATCCTATCCGCGCTTAAGGCTACAGGCGCGGGCGTAAAGAAATTAGGCAATGGGCTGACGGACTTGGGGAAAAAGATGGCAGCCGGTCTTCCTGGGCTGCTGGGTTCGGTTGTTTCCTTGGCACTTAGGGCCGGCGGCGAACTGTTGAAGTTCGTGGGTAACAACATTTGGATATTAGTCGTAGCTATTGGAGTGGTACTCCTGAAGAAGATGAGGGGTTGATCTTATCCTTGTGTATTACTGGTGGCTTATCGTCGTCGGGCATCCGAGGTGTTATCGACTGGGGATAAGTAAAGATAGTATTCGCGCCGCCTTGATAATGCGGAACTAGCGGCAGCACACTCATGGTGCTAATGGGCTTATGATTCCAAACAGCATTCGTTGGAGGATCTTTTGACGGGGCGGCATTTATCCGAAGGTAGGCAACGTCGTTGGGAAGAACCTGAAGCTTCGCATATTGACAATTGCCTATCATGTGAAAAGTTACCGGCGTTAAGTCTTCTGTGCTTAACGGTGGGGGCTCCGACGAGAAATGAGCTGGGTTCCTATTATTATCTTTTTTTCTGTAGGGTAGTAATGGGTGGTTATCCTCATCGACGATCCTAAACCCGACATTACACGAATACCCCGTCGAAATGCTAATGGTACACATGATCAATCCCAGGCCCCCAACATTCACCCACAGCCCGGTGTCATGCCAATGCTGTTCTAAGTAGTCCTTCTCCTCCAAAAAATGTAGAAACCAATCTTCCTTCGCGTGTGGGTTCATATATTTCAGGTAATAAATTCCCTTCTATAGACTAATCACCGTAAGAGTGCTAATGGTCTTATGATTATAAATAGTATCCCTTTGATTTTCTATGCTATTTACCGTAACCTTTCCCGTATCGTCTACTCTTATCTGCAGCTTTACCTTCCCATGGCAATCGGCCACCATGTGGAAAGTCCAAACCGATAGATTTTCGGCGCTGGCTGGGTTGGGCTCTACGGAGAAATGCGCAGGCTCCCTGTTGTTTGTCTTATTTCTCATAGGCTGCAGTACGCCATTCTCATCCAGGAACCTAAAGCCGACGTTGGCGTGACTACTCGTGCTAATGCAAATACTGCATATTATCAACTTCTTTCCTGAGTAATTCAAATTCACAGACATTCCGGTGACATCAACCCAAGATGCCTGGGTGTATTTTTTCTCGCCTGTGCAAGTCGTATAAACACAATCTACTCCAGCTACGTAGGGGTTGTTCATCGCCATATATAATAGCTCAGACCAATGCTTGCAGCTGCTAGGCCGGCTTTTAGTAGGTTATGGTCATATTCCTCGGGTATGGTTGGCATAACCTTCTTTTGAGGCTTCTTCTTTGGTTCGGGTTTTTCTGCGTGTTCCTTTTTTGGTTTCTCTACGAAGTGAGGAATGCCCTTGGTCATGTCAGAGTTCACGTCATTCACCCCAAACTTCATATCCTTAGTAGCTCGTTGAAGTTTGTTGTTATAACCCACAACGGAATTAGTGTTGATGACCAAATTACTTGGCATTAACCAACAACCAGGCGACAATGCGTAATCTAACCGCACTTTAGATTGCTGCACCGCAAGTTGATATCTCTGCACCGATTTAGATATGTCGTTCTCTATTATTGCAGACTCAAATAAAGTTAGGAATTCTTGTTGCGTTTCCTGTGAAGCGCCTTGGGATCCAACAATGGGGCTGCGGGTATTTACCTGCGCTCCCAGGGTGCAGTAGACGAATGCTTCTATGCTGCGGTTAATCCTAGCAAGGTTCTTCAAACCAATGCCCTTTGCGGCAAAGAATGGCGCCCAACAATCGTCTTTATTTTGTATGTAATAAAGTAGGTTATTCTTAGACGATGAACCTCCATCGTCGGCAAACTTAAAATACGGTATGTTTCTCTTCGATACCTCCGTAAGCTTACCATCCCAAATGTAGTAACCTACTCCCATACCATCCCTACCGGTGTCCTTATAACGAAAGCTTTGATCCTTAAGCTTAAACTCGTTCATCAAGCGCTCAAATGCCGTCTTATCATACGCATTACTCAATTCACTAAACGCCGTTTCTTCTGGTAGTGGCACACCCAACTCCTTCAATATCCTACGCATCGTAAACGCTACGTGAAATCTCAAGAACGAAATGTTAAACATGTCGGCCGCTATCTCACACCCCTTGGTTGCAGCCCAAACAGCAAAGTTTAATTGCATTGGCCAATGCCCCATTTCTCCTACTGATAACCATTTATCGACCATCTTTTTGGAAGTAAACTTTACCTTAGTGAATCTAAAGATGTCACTAACTTTCGTCTTAAACATTCCAGAACCTACGTCAATTTCCAAGTTAGTCACCATTTCAGCAAATTTGCTTGATCCGCCTTTATTGTCGTAAAATGGGTAATCATCCGTTGTTGACAACAAATTCGCAGGAAAGTTAGGCTTTGCAGGTGGCAAAATCTTAGGCTTAGGACTCAAGTCCGCATTGCTGTACATTCTGGAGCCTTGGTAGTAAATCCCATCGGGTCTTCTTTCGAACTTACTAGGGTCTGCATGCGGAAACATCTTCCTAAAGGCCCTCCAATTCCAGTAATCTCGATTATCGTGATGTGGCTGCTCCTCAATATCATTCCCAAAAGCGTCGTACATTAGTATATATAATGGATGTTATACCATCAGCACCTCAGTTGTACCCAGATGTTCCCAATTATCACACTACGGCACCAATAACGGATGCTGAAAACTTTCGCCTTAATAAAGCAAATTTAATCCTGGCTTACTTGGAAGGGCAAACAAAACACTACGAAAAAGTCCGAAAAAAGTACGTTAGAGCCCGGAGTACGCTACATAAGATTGCGATAACTTCAGGATCCATATCCGTTGTGTTAACGGGCTCTGGCGTTGCTACTTCGCTTACCGGACCGGGAATAATCGTTGGAGTTCCTTTGGCCGGCGTTGGGGCAGCCTGTGGTATTATTTCGGCTGTTGCTACGGGTATTATGAAACAGTTGTCAAGCAAGATATCCAAGCATGACACGACCATAGCTCTGTCAAGGGCTAAAGTAAATACAATTACCGATCTTGTCTCAAAGGCTTTGCGTGACAGAAAGATAGACGACGTAGAATTCTCGCTTATTCTGGCCGAAGAAGACAAATACGAAAAACTAAAGACGGACATAAGGAATAAAAAAACAGTCGTAAAAGATCTTTCCGAGGAATCTCGCAAAAAGATCTACCAAGAAGCGAAAGAAGAGCTTCAAAGAAAGCTTGCTCAGTACATATCGTGACAGGGTTCTATTTACATATCGAACGCCGGCTGTCTGGTTCATATTCAAATTAAATATAATAATTTTTACATACATAAGCGTCCAGATGTGTCTGGCGTTCGCTCGTGATCGTGGGACTTTGGAGCTGGGGAGGCCTAAAGTCCCGAGTTCGAGCCTCGCTGTAGACGCATTTGGACCGGTTGCTGTGAGTGAAAAAAAGCCTCCCCACACTCACAGCAACCGTGGGGGGAGGGGTAGAAAGTGCGATTCAACCCCGCGATGGGGGGTTTCGCGATTGGAAAAGTCAGGGGGTGTCTCGGGACGCTGTCCGGAGTTCACCCTCTGGTGGGTCGTAAGAAAGATATATGTGTATGTACTAGAGGGCCTCTGGCGCGGGATGAAATAAGCCCCGTAAGCCCAAAATGCAAAAAACCCCACTGGGGATAGCTTGGTGTTCTGCGCGATGCATTCCCCAGTGGGGTTTCTGGCAAAATATACGCCAGTTTTGCATTTTTATTTTCTCGGAATCCATCCTAACAGGGGGTGGTTGGGGTCTATTTTGTAAAATATTTCGTAAATTACGTCAGGGTAATAAGGAATATCCTTATCCAGCCGACAAAACATCCACTCGGCTCTGCTCATATCAGAAACCTCGGGAATAGACTTACCGGTAATTTCAGACAAAAGATAGGGAATAGCTTTGTAATATTTCCCTAGTTTTAATTTTTTCAGCGTTTTCCGTAGACTTTGTGGGGTTGGCTCTTCTAAATGGTCTATGATTTTCTTCCTTACTTCGTCGCTTAAATATACCGGTCGATAACCTTGGATATGACTCATCCAGTCTCTAAAGTATTTTATTCTCTTATAAGGTGTTTTCTTACGACCTCCATTAGCGTAATACTGCTCTCTGGTAGCATTTGGTACGGCATTACGAATATTCTTACCACACTCGTAACACTGTGCTGACGTGTCGTCTTCTATTTGCATTTTCTTACCACAACACCAGAAACCCTTGGGCTTGGGTATGTTAACTTTGGATCTTAGGCAAATTATACAGAAGTCATTGGTAAACTTTTTACATTCATGCATCATATATCCAACAAATATTTTAACCCCCGTTTGCGATACCTTTGATTCCCAACACAGCAGCAGTAAGGACTTGTTGCGCGGGTATTTCCCGCTGCCGGCGCCTTCCTTAAACCGCCTGTAAAACCCGTAAATCTTTGACATTGACCGCGAGTCCCCCTTACTGCTGCTAATTGGCCGAGAGCCATGATATCATGAAACTCAATATGATAAATGTATGGTGTAGGTTTTCCACAATTAAAATGATTATCATGTCAAGACTCACTCAAGGTCACAATTGAATCCAGTATTCTTATTAGTTTAAAAACGTTTGAACCGAGTTAACCTACGGCTTCGGTATACACCTATTTTAAAAATGTAATATATTCACAGCCGAACAATGAATTTCGATTTCGATTAGAATATGAATGAACTTTGAGTTAGAAATGTGATTTTTCATATTTTAGCTGCCGAAAACCCTAAACCACAAAAATTTGGTTTAGTCTCAGATCGTTCATTGCAGATATCGGAGATAGGTGTACAAACACTAGCCTCCTCCGCAGGCGTCTTTCGTCTTTTTCTTTTTTGTTGAATTGGGATTCCTGTGTAGCGAATTGGGATTCCTATCGAAAAGGAGAGAAGAGACGAGAGAGATGCATGCGGAGGAGGCTATATAAATACGGCCTTGGTCTTGATTAGTTTGTGCTGAGTTTTTGTGGCCTTGTATCGTTTCTGGCTTGGATAGAATACTTGGCATAACTGTTTCAAGGCTATAATCTTTGGACTTCTTGTCGACAATTGTCAGCTATATGCCTGACTATATGCCTTTGCATTTAAGCTCAGTTTTGGTTCGATGCTTCCTTTCAGACTTGAGTTCGCCTCCTGCTAGCTTTAATACTCGATTGGTTAACTCAGGTATAGACTTGCCCCATGTTGACCTCTCTTGTCTCTTTTGTTATTATCATCCTCCTCCTCCTCATCATCATTATTACGGCATCTTTATTTTTCTCTCTCTAGCATTTCAATTCAAAATAACTAGCGGGACGAGCCTAGGCTTTGTTACAGTGTAGCGTTATTGCCTTATAATTCTTTCTTAGGTTGTGTAATTATAAAATGTCTTAACAATGTCCACGTTCAGACTGGCGATCCATTTCTGGCACCTCTGGTATTAGAAACGACGTTTCTCTGTCGTTCTGAGTAACTGTCTCTAGCTCGTCTTTTAGTTTCTCATGATATCCCCCAAGGACGTCAAATACGACATTGATTTGCTTTACGGTAGCGCTTTTGTAGATGTCTTTGATTCCAGCTAGCAGCCTTGTGTACTTATCAACTTATTGACTTATCCTGCTTATAGCTGTCTTTTCTTTTCTCCAACTTGGCTTACTGTTCGTTCAAATAATGTCCATGTGTTTGTTTCTTTATCCAGCACGGCCATATCGATTCTGTTTGCTCGATTCTCAGGTCGTTTCTCTAGGTGAAATGGTTCGTCCCAAATCATCTTAGTTGCTTTGTGGTTTTCTAGTACTGAAGATGGTAGTTTTTGATGATACCATGGTTTCCCGTTGTCGCTTTCTTGAAAATCGTATTTATGCAGCAGACAGACGTATTTACAATAAAGAAGGCATAGTTCTCTGTAGGTTGTGGCCACGGTACCCGGTGTAATAGAGCTCCCCTCGGTGGTTCGTTTTGCGCATCAGCTTGCATAGGTTTTCCCGAATGGCATCAGCAAGAGGGGGTCTCTGTGGTTGATTCATCATTAACGATGAATTAAACAGGGCAGGAGATAACTGCATAGTTCGTATCGAAACAGGGCTTCCAGTTCACGTGAGTCTTTGCATGCGAGAATAATGCCTTGAAAAAGGAACTGTGGATCAATCTTGACATGCTCACTGTCAATCTTGACCGCTATTAAATCTTGTTGCTAGAGTTACTGATTGGCGTCACGCTTATAAAACGTGTAGTCTGTAGGCAAATTTTCCATTCATCGACGACATGATCTTCTCCCCTGTGCCTTTTGCTGTGTCGACGTTTACAGAGCTGTCTGCATTAACACCGCTAATGATATTTCTCAGACTGGATTTGAAACGTCGAACGGAGTTCTCTCTGAAAAGACAGTTTAGTATAGACAAGATCTCCTTCATGTTGCGCTCTTTTTACTTGAATTTGCCATGTCCTTATTTTGTTCACCTGAGTAACACATTAACTGTAAAACTATATTAATCATAGGTCGAAAAAACCGGTTCGTTTCTCCCCCAGCATTTTGAGTAGTAGCTGCGAGTTCACCCACAGTTCACAGTCACCACGAGTTCACGTGAAGCTTTGGAATTGCGGTGAAATGAGCAAACATTTTATGCTCTACTTTATTCATTTTGCTTAACCATTCTTTCTTTTATTCTTGAACGTAGGATAGAATTTTTATTTCATAAGAAAAAGAATCATAATCGATCAAACTATATCTATTTATAGTCATCTAGTATTATCATAACGCCTTCAAACTTACGAATTGCAGAGCATTATTTATTTTCATTTATTAATTAATTAAAGTACAACCACGAAAAAATATTCTTATCCTTAAAAATATTCATATTAAAGTTTATACATAACATTGTCAAAAGCTTTTTCAAAATTTATTGTTTATATATATTTATATGTTTATATAAGTACACTTGTCGAGCCTCGTTTCCATGATCGTCTTCAGAGTCGCTTCTTAGTCACCCCAAAAATCGCTTTTTTGGAGGAGTTCACGTGTAGCAGGTGTAGAGATTTTTTGAGACTTTTGATATTTTAAGCCTATTTTCGTCATAAAACTGACCGGACCATCTCTATTGCTACCAAACCATTTATTTTCTTTTGACTTCATTGCGGTAAAAATAGGTTCTTATAAAAACCTAAACTCTTCATATGGATAACATAACATTGTCATGTAAAAGAAGTAAAAGTACTGAGCTTATGTTTTGCTCACCTTTTCTTAAGCAGTTTTCTAGTCTGTCTTTATATGTCTTGTTCATTTGTCTATAAAAAAAGTTCGCGGGGAAATCTCCGAAATTTCGATTTTGATGAAAGACATCCATGGTAAATTTCACTACACCTGATATTGTGTAAGATTGTCTGTAGTTAGTTCGTTTTTTAAAGTAAAATTAACCAGGAATTCAAAGCTTAAAAATGTCGGTCATGGAAAACTTTGTCGAAGAATCTTCCAAGAACAAAACTAGCCCCTGGGGGTGGTGGTGAGTTGTGTACAAAATTCCTTAGTGGGAGAGTATACTCGCGCTACCCCATTATTTAGGCACTAGAAGAACGGATTTTGAAAAACCCCCTAAACGGCCTCAAATTGCGCTGAAACGTCGCCAGAAGAGTGAACAAAGTAAAAGCAACAACTGCAATATTTTATTTTCGTAACTTTATCATAACTCCCATACATTCCCTTATAACCATACACAGGAACCTTGTTTGGGCTGCCTGTGAAAAAACAAACCCTTTTAAAAATACTTTTATCTCAATTGGGCTCCCTGTGATTTTTCAGTTTTCCAGTCTACCGCGTTCATTCGCTCGTTGCAAGATGGCGGAGGAAGGTCTGTGGACTCATGGAAGTGAGAGTTGAAACTTCAAAGTATATTATACGAAATTGTTCTCTTTTTGCTTCCATAAGGGGAAAAAAATAAGTAGTAATCTCTAGAGTTAAAAAATGCGTTGGATGCTCATGTTAGTGGTAGTCTTCTTGCACATAAATACTATACAATCGGAGAGTTCTTCAAGTCAGGTTAGTATTAACTTTATACTATCGTATTAAAAAAGACTAGAATATAAACTTAATATAACTGATTCTATAAAAATCCTTTACAAAGAAAAAATAACTTCAAGAGACTGTAACACGTTGAAGTTTCTCGCTGAAGCTACAGTCTGTCTGTGATGGGTACCCCCTTTGATGGAGTTAATATAAATAAATGTAGATATAGACGTAGATGTAGAAGCTCCTTGAGGAGTGGTGTGATAAAATATTTAGTCCTACTTTTGAAACGTTCTTTCCAGCAAACACAGTAGGCTCACGAAGCTAGACAGTCACAGATACACGATACAAGATAAACTTCGATTTTTTCTTCAATAAATGCCCCCATTTGTCACATTCCCGGCGGGGTAAAGAAATTGACTGTGAAATATTTCTTCATTTGAAGGTTGCATGTTTAAGTTGTAAAGGTTCATGCATTGTACATGTACTTCAAATATGTTACTGACTGTGACGTTACCCCGGCCAGGCTCCATTAAGCTTAAATATACAAATTTTCACTGGTTTACAGTCAAAAAGTATTTTAAATGAATCATCTTAATTTAAACTTAAAGTTTCCACAATGAATGTTCATTGTAAATTTGATGTCTCATAATGGCTAGTGCTTAGTACTAAAAATTAAAAAAATACATTCAAAAGCCTTGTGTGACATCACAGTCACCAACAAGATGGAAGTACAAGACACTCTTGGTGCTTGCACTGGCTTGCCTAATGTGCTGGTATGCTGGAGCTAATTTAACATCTAATCTTTGTTATGCACTGCTGTTTGAAAAGACAAGAGAAAGATGAGAGAAAGGACTTGTTAGGAACTAGCAAACAAAATTTACTTCATTGGAAAGCTTAGGTTCAAGTAGAAAAGAATATCGTATTTCTGGTGTTGCGAAGATGGCAAAAAGATTTAAGAGATAACTGACATGAAGTGGAATGACGGCGAAGTTAATATTTGTATCACAGGTCAAGTACATGTACCACCAAAATGACTTCCCTTAATTTCAGTTCTAGATAACTTCTGAAAACAAAATTGACTTCATTGGAAAGCTTAGGTTTAAGAAAAAAAGAAAATCATATTTCCAGTGTTGCAAAATAAGTTGGAAAAACTGATTTTAGTGATAGCTTACATGAAGTGAAATGGAGATGAGTTAATTTTTGTATCACAGATTGAGTACCACCAAAATGACTTTTCTTAATTTCTGTTCTAGTATACTTTTGGAAACAAAATTGACTCCATTGGAAAGCTTAGATTAAGTAAAAAGTAAAACTAAAGGTTTATAGAAAAGCTTCCTCTTGCCCTATCAGCAATTAAAATTAATATTAACAAAGCATAAATGGAATAAGAGTATGAGCATATTCCGCGTTGTCTTAATTATAGTGACTAGCCGCCATTTTGATTACCATGAGATACATATTATGAAATACAGTGGAGACCGGGTATTAGGAACTGTTTATTTGACAATTAATCCTTTGTACGCTTCAAGAGGAGATCACATGGTTCATCATTGTCCATACCTTAGTAACCCAGGTTGAACATCTTGCTAAGATCTTGTTAAGATCTTATAAGAATCTTGCAAGATCTTAAATAGGATCTTACAAGATCTTGTCCAAGATCATGCCAAGATAATGAATAAACTTGCCAAGTTCATGCATAAACTTGCCAAGATCATGCAAGATCAGGCCTGATCTTACATGATCTTGGCAAGTTTATGCATGAACTTGGCAAGTTTATTCATTATCTTGGCATGATCTTTCATGCTTTTGATAAGATCTTACATGATCTTGGCAATATCTTACATGATCTTTCATAGTCCTAGTAAGATCTGTCATGATCATGGCAAGATCTTATTAATCATGGCAAGATCTTATTTAATCATGGCAAGATCTTATTTAATCATGGCAAGATCTTATTTAATCATGGCAAGATCTTATTTAATCATGGCAAGATCTTATTTAATCATGGCAAGATCTTATTTAATCATGGCAAGATCTTATTTAATCATGGCAAGATCTTATTTAATCATGGCAAGATCTTATTTAATCATGGCAAGATCTTATTTAATCATGGCAAGATCTTATTTAATCATGGCATGATCTTACAGGAAGTTGGACAAGATCTTTTATTGTTATGGCAAGATCTTATTTAATCATGGCAAGATCTTATAAGATCTTGGACAATATCTTTATGGCCATGGCAAGATCTTACAGGATCTTGAACAAAGTCTTCTTTCATAGCCATGCCTAGATGTTACAGGCTCTTTTCAGGATATACAGGATATTTTAAAGATCTTTCAGGGTCTTCTGCAGGAGGTTATAACAAGTTCTAATGGCTTGCAAACATGATTTCTGATTTCAGATAATGATGAAACTTGTAAGGCTTTATTATAATTATGTAAACTTTATTGAAAACATATGTATCAAATCCTGATAAAGTACATGAAAATTTAAAAGCTATCTTAGATTAAACTTAAATTTCATGCAAATCTCTACTGACAATATTCTATGTTCAACAATATTTCATACACATTGCTTAAATGTTTTAAACACAGGAAGAAGAAATGTTTTAAACACTTTGAAGTAATGTGTGAGTCATATTGAGCTAAACAAACAAGAAATGAAAAGTCGAAAATGCAAAATGTGAATCTTGATTAAAGCATGGTTACCACCATTTTGATTCTAATTTTAATTTGCTATTAAAACTATGATCAAATTTATCATAACTGTATAATGACAGATACAGTACAGTTTATAAAGATTTTTTTACGACAATGACTATTGAAATAGTTAATAGAAGTGACCTTCTCATTTGATAGTGAAAAATTAACTAGCAACTAACTCTTTCATTTCATAATTGAGGAATTGAGTGGATATAGCACAAAATTGAATAGAACACCCTGAATAATTGTAAGATAGTGTACTCATTTTCCCTGACAATTTCCTGACAATTTACAATTTGTTGCTTCTCTGAACTTTGTCTCTGCCATAATTGGCATGCAGGTGACCTCTAAAACAGAAAAAAAAGAAAATTAGTTTGTTTTCTGAATGATTAGGTTCTATTTCAGAAAAATATTTTTTAATTTTATTTTTGAGTTACATAAACCTTATTCATGTATCAATATTGCAAAGGAAATAATTTCTTAAGAATTACAGTATTGCCTTAGAAAAATTGAAGCGAATGCTTCATTTTCGAATTCTTAGATTGATCTGAGTCAGCCTTTATTTCAAAGCCATGGAAATATTATTAAGGTTACTGGAGACCTTCAGGGATATGTTTCATTTAAGACTCTCTACGCAACACTTTAAATAAAACCCCATAAAACTATATATCGTTTTAAAGGTCATATACTAATGATTCAGAAAATGATATTATTTAAAAAAGAATTTTTAATTTGAAACAATGCTGGAGCCTTAAACACAAATCGGGCACGTTCAATAGAGGTGAACTATTGGACATTGATTTGGCGCATATAGCCAAAAGAGTTTCACCATGTGAATAAGCAAAAGATAAACTACAAAAGGGTGTGTGCGATTTTTGATATTTTGCTTCTTTAAAAAGTTATCAAATTTTAAAGTTGTAACGTCGAAAAATTTCAATGCCGGTTAATGTTTTACTACATAAAAGACGAAAAATATCAAAAATCGCTCATACCCTTTTGTATATTATCTTTTGCTTATTAACATAGTGAGGTTCTTTTGGCTATACACGCTAACGCTAATGCCATTAATTCACCTCTACGAAACGTGCCCGATTTGTGTTTAAGGCTCCAGCATTGTTTCAAATTAGAAAATCACAAAACGACCTTTCAAACGATACATAGTATTAGGGGGTCTTGTTGAACGTGTTGCGTAGAGAGAGTTTAAGACAAACATACCCCTGAAGGTCTCCAGTAACCTTAACTAAAGTACACTTATATTGCGCTGATACAAATTTACATTTTTATCTGCTCAAGTATGTTAAGGCTAGGTTTTTTTATCAAATCACAAAATAGCTTATATTTTCTAATAACTCGTTAAATCTCAAACCAGTGAAAATAAAGTTTGGCCATCAAGTACTGATTAATTAGGGTTTTTGAAATTTAGCGCGGCATTCTCCAAGAGAAATTCAGATCCAACACGTATTTTGAAGAAAAAAATCTAAGTGGCATCTCGAAGAGAAGATCACTATACGATCCAACACTTTAAAAGAATTCTAAGTTAGCGCGGCATTCTCGAAGAGAAGATCATTATACGATCCAACACTTTTGAAAGTTAGCGCGGCATATCGAAGGGACGATCACACTATACGGTCCAACACTTTTGAAAGAATAAGCGCGGCATTCTCGAAGAGAAGATCATTATACGATCCAACACTTTTGAAAGAATTCTAAGTTAGTACGGCATTCTCGAAGAGAAGATCAGGTCGATCCAACACCTTTGAAAGAATTCTAAGTTAGCACGGCATTTTCGAAGAGACGATCAGATGAGATCCAACACCTTTGGAAGAATTCTAAGTTAGCGCAGCATTCTCGAAGAGAAGATCACCGTACGATTGAGCACTTTTGAAAGAATTCCAAGCTTTTGAATTTAGCGCGGCATTCTCGAAGAGAAGATCACCGTACGATTGAGCACTTTTGAAAGAATTCCAAGCTTTTGAATTTAGCGCGGCATTCTCGAAGAGAAGATCACCGTACGATTGAGCACTTTTGAAAGAATTCCAAGCTTTTGAATTTAGCGCGGCATTCTCGAAGAGAAGATCACCGTACGATTGAACACTTTTGAAAGAATTCCAAGCTTTTGAATTTAGCGCGGCATTCTCGAAGAGAAGATCACCGTACGATTGAACACTTTTGAAAGAATTCCAAGTTAGCGCGGCATTCTCGAAGAGAAGATTACTATGCGATCCAACACTTTTGTAAGAACTCTAAGTTAGCACGGCATTCTCGAAGAGAAGATCAGATCCAACACCTTTGAAAGAACTCTAAGTTTAATAGCGTGGCATATCGAAGGGACGATCACACTATACGGTCCAACATTTTTGAAAGAATAAGCGCGGCGTTCTCGAAGGGAAGATCAAAGTCTAAATTTCAAAGTTTGTGCGTTATTCTCATAGAGATCAATATATCGCTTTTTTAAATCGTAAAAGTTGTATCAACTATATTTTGGAATAATGGGAAGACAAAACTTACCTTTGTTCGTTTATAACTGTTCTTGAAGTCATGGTAGCGAGATAGTTTTCCGTTTTTTTTCCGTTAACCTTCTTTGACGCTTGAAACTATTTGAAATACAACAAGCACGTGAGGACTCTTAATCTTTGAAAAATACACGTGACTCTGTAGACCAATGAAATTTTTCTTGTTATTTGATGCCCTTTTCTGATTGGCTCACACACGAGAAATTGTACAAAATGTTTCCTGCGATTGGGATGCGCGGGAAATGCCTAACACTGACCAACGATTACATAAATAGTGGAGAATCGAGAGTAAAGTTCGTGATTTTTTATTATTCAAAAATATGAAAGGCAGAGGAAGGAACAGTTTGAATTGCCCTATTTCACTATGACGTCACATCAAAACAATCTATTGTTTGAACGCCCGGGGGGGGGGGGGGTACTCCCCTATTTTCGCTATACGGGTACGTGCCGCCAAACAGGGTATGGAACAGGGTATATGAAATCGCGCTCGCTCTGGGACAGGGTATACGAAATCACGCTCTCTCCTCTCTGGAACAGGGTATCGATTTTCGCGCTACCAGAAAAGGTTATGGTTTTCAGCGATCTTGCTCTGGAACAGGGTATGAATTTCAGCGATTTTACTCTGGAACTGAGGGTCAGGGTTCAGAGGGCTCAGTGGCACATCCGTACCCTAAACTGGCAAGAGTACCCCCCCTCCCCCCACCCCTGGGTTTAAACGCAAAGGATCATGGTCGTCCGACGGGGTCAAATCAATGCAAATTCACCGAAAATTGTTCTAAAACCCGTATCAATCCACGAAAACAAGTAGAATAACCAGCAAATGCTCAGAATGTTTTTAGTGCATATTAACACATATTATATCTGAAAACCAGGCTATTTTATATTAAACTATTTCGCTAGGAGCAAATTTTGTTGAATTTTCTATTGAATTTGGTGATTCTATCCCCCACATAAACAAGCAGTGACGTCATAGTGAAATAGGGCAATTAATTAAACAGTTACTTAGGCAAAAAAGCATGAACTTGCATATTGCTGATAAAGAACTGAGCTGTTCAAGTGATGTCTTGAGCAGCTCAAGCGATTCAGACGAAGATGTTTGTGATGGCCATAAAAAGAAAGAATTGATCAGTTCAACCTACCCCGACAAAAAAATCATGATGTCTTTGAAGAAAAAGAACCCAGCAGTCAAAGGGATTCCGAAAAAGATGTTAGGGATATCGACAAAGGCAACCAACCAAGCAGTTCAAGCAATTCCGACGAACATGACAACAAACCGAGCAGTTCAAGCAGTTCTGACGAGTATGTTTGTGATACTGCTTCACTTCACCGAAACAATATTTGCAATCATTTTGCCTTCCAATGTTGTGAATCAGATACTGAATCAGGGACTTCTACAGGCTCCAGTCCAAGTGATGAAGTCAGTTCTGATGATGAAAGATCTTGCAAAGATAATTACAAGATTTGGAAAGATCTTGATAAGATCATACTAAGATCTTGACAAAGATCTTATTAAGATCTTGTTAAGATCATGTTAAGATCATGGCATGATCTTGGCAAGATTTTATAAGTTTATAATTTTAAAAACTCTGTTAAGAAATGCAAGATCTTATCAGGATCTTGACAAGATCTTTAAAATATCTTGAAAAGATCTTGTAAAGATCTTGACAAGAATTTGATAAGATCTTTTAAACTATTGTACAAGATCTTGCAAAGATAATGACAAGATCTTGGAAAGATCTTGATAAGATCATACTAAGATCTTGACAAAGATCTTATTAAGATCTTGTTAAGATCATCACATGATCTTGGCAAGATTTTATGAGTTTATGATTTTAAAACCTCTGTTAAGAAATACCAAGAACTTATCAGGATCTTGACAAGATCTTAACAAGATCTTGCCAAGATCTTGAATAACTTAATACAAGATCTTGCCAGATCTTCCATGATCTTGCAAGATCTTCCATGATCTTATCAAGATGCTCAACCTGGGAACTCATAATCTTTTGATATTTTGCAGGCATCCTACTCAGATGTTCGTTGTAAATGTGTGTGTCCAAAAGGAAATAGTACAGAAAGAAATGTTTTTGTTGCAACAGTTGAACCTGAGCAATGGTGAGCTCTATTTGTAAATAACATGGTTTCGAGTTCATTTTGGGATTATTAGCACGACCTACTGTCTCATGCAATTTCAACTCTTTGAAAAACACCCAAGTGCAAATTATCCCAAATTGAACTCGAAATCATGTTATTACTTAATAACATACATGAAAAAATTACAAAAGAAAGAGACAAAAATATGTTTGAAATATTTAACACATAATATTTTATGGAATTCATTCGTTTACAGCCAACTATATTCAAAGATTTTGATTTTGATTTTGGTTTCAAATACATGTACATCATGTAATTCAAAGAGTATTCTGCTATTTTGCTAATTTTGGCTATATATGTTGATTATAAAAAAGTTTTTTTTTGCTGTAAAGTAAATCTGAATCACTATGAATGAAGACATTTGGATTGGCCGACTTTGCAGCTAACTGAAGTTGTATACATTTAAAAAAAGTTATACCTGACTCAGCTCAGTTTGGGATCTTGTAGACCAAATTATTGTGTAAGCACTTACCACATCATGTTTAATTGTCATGCTCCTAGTCTTTTTCGTTTCTGTTTTAGTTTTTTGCTTTATACTTTGGCAAAGAATCCCTAGAGTATTTTCTTTAGATCGGCTGGCTCATTTTCCTCAATTCATGTCATGGTTTATTATCTTCTCACTATTTCTTCCATGTATTCAGGAAACTCTCTTAGACCAATTCTTGCATATTTCTGCTCTCTACCACTAATGTCAGCTGAAAACCTTTGAATTGTTAAGAAGTTTCCTTGAAACTTTTGTTATGTTTTCAATGATGGTAGTTTTCTTTTCTCCTTTTTTGCTTGGGTATACTTCTTCCAACGTGCATTTGACGCCATGTTTACTACTATCATCACAAAAGAACCCAGGACCTCTCATCCACGTGGCAGTCCTCGGCCAAGGATTTAAATTATTTTTGTTTTGCGGGGGTTTTTTTCTTAACTTTCAGCGAAATAAAATGAGTTACAGTAAATAAAATGGATTAAAATTAAAAGATCAAATAAATGGAATTTAAACAAAGTGAAAACAAATATAATTGAAATAAAACAAGTTGAAATAAAACGTAAATTTAGATGAAATGAAATACAAAAGAAAATGAAAATAAAACGAAATGGAAATAGTAATAAAATGCAAAGAAGAACGAAATAAATTGTCAAAAATTTTCACTTGAATTATAATATTCACATGGCAGTTCTCGGCCACCATAGGGGTCAAACAGCAAAATAAATTAAATCTAGAGCCCCATGTGAAAGTGGGTGCTTTTTAATTCATACTACATAATAGACCACTTCACAATGTGGTGGCCATCTTGAATCACAAGGTATTATGGGTTAGGCTTTATGAATTTGCAATGTCCCCTGTGATTGGTTAGGTTAGGGGCAGGGTTGGAAAAAGGTCATTGTTTTTCTACACATGTGCGTACTCCAATAGGATCACATCTTGCAAATTCGTGAAGGACGACCTGGTATTATGGGTTGACCAGGAAGCAAATAGACAAAGCTTTGTTACAATAATAGTGTTGATTCACATTTACTATTCAATAACAAGACAATTTGATGAATCAAGATGAATTTGAAAAATGGTCAGTTCTACAACTGAGACAATTTCTCAGACTTATTCACACTCGTTCAAGTTCCTGTCATTACTTTGAAAATGGCAGATAACTGCACTGGTTAATAAAACTGGGGGGCAAGGGGTGGGTGCAATGTGGCCTCTTCTAAAACAGTGAAAAGATACAAGTACATGTATTTATCTGTCTAGAAATCAATTTTTGACTTAAAAATTATTGTCATTGGTGAAATATCCACAAATTAGTCATCTTGGCTGAGTTGTGTGTCTAAGGCCTAGGGCAATCGTCGGACTTTCCATGCACCAAACTTAATTACATCAAAGAATGCCACCTCATCACCTGATATCCATTTTTTTTAATGAGTTGGGTGCATGGAAAGTTTGACGTTTCCACTAGGCCTATAATTCCTAAAGCTTGAAGTCAGTCAATCAGTCGCTGAATTTGATCACTTTCGGCTAATTTTTTGCAGAAGTCAGTCTTAAACAACAATTTAGTTCAACCCTCCCATCTCCCCTTTCGCTTGCTCTTTATGCTCTCCCTTCACCTCTTCAAATTTGCATACCCTATAACTTAACTTCAAATTCAGCCCTGATCTCTCCTCTTGATATCAGTGCTGTCCCTAATTTTACAAACATAGGTTTGCCAACAAAATTCAAATCCTACATCAAACAATAGAAATAGGGCATGGTTGGTGTTTACATTGTAAGGCAAACAGTAGAAGATGCTAAATGTGGAACTTTGACCAACCACGCACACCTCACACATTGATTAAAATTAATCACAGTGATGAGATTCATTTTCATGATTGAAACTTAATTCAGTTAGTGTTATTTTAGTTGACAAATTTTACTCAACCCACCCCCACAGGAAAATGAAATTTGTCCATTTTCTAGTGCTCCCTAACTTTTTTTCCAGTGGTACTCCTTGTAATTAATGATTCTTAAATCTATAACAACATTTTGGTTTTTCCTCAGCAATTGTCAGCACATTGTCAAACGCGAAGAAAACTTCTGCCTTAGGTGTCAATGCATGTATGAGGCCAGGAACACTATACTTATAAAGGTGCAAAATATCATACTTTTTTATGTTTTACTTTATGGTTTTTATATGTATATTTAATTGGTGCTGTCTGTGTATCTTTTTAAAATTACTTTCATTTTATTGTATTATGCCCAACATCGTTGGACCCATCTTGTTGAGAGAATCGGTGTTGTTGTGAGGTTTGACAACACTTCAAACTTTGATATTTTACAAGAGCCAACATTTTGTGACTTTTGGTCATAGCTCTGACCTACAGTGTTGCTTGTATCTAAACAATGTTGTACTTATTCCATGGAGAATGCGTACAAACATTAAAATGGGTACATCAGTTTTTGTTTTTGTTTGCCTATTGTTTGTTTATTTATTTTTAGATCAGGAAATATAGCTAATCTTCTGTAATCATTTCTTTTAATACTTATGATATTAATTCATAGGTGGTGATTATATTCATTATTGTGTTGTTGGTTTGTCTGACTGTATATGCCATTTATCTGCTCGTCGACTCTAAAATGTCTCCAGTGGAAATCAGTGTTTCTTCAGATGAGGTACATGTAAGAGCATGTTGTATACGATACACAGTATGTTTAAAAGACAATAAAAGTATATCATTTTCTCCGCTAAAACAGCCCTTCACATTATAAGCGCGGTTAAGTTATTGCAGCAAAAAAATTCCGAGACGGAAATTTAGACGAGATTTAGCTGTGGGAATAAAATTCTATTCTAAGAGAAACGTCTCCGAGGGGGGAGGTTGGGGGGGCTTGGTTGGGTTAAAAATTTGTTTAGCACCGACTGGTACAGCATAACTTAGCAAATGGTTCACAAGCGCAGGTATCATACTCATATGATATGATATCATGATCATATTGATACTTGTGTTTGCGCTTGTGCTTCCGTCGCTAGCAAAGTTAATGTTTTAGAATAAGGTTTATCGAATAGCGCAGCGCGCTGATTCTAAAAATAGCTTAAAGATTTGGACAAACATTGCATTCTGTTTAACCGCTACGAGGATTGTACGAACCGATTTTATTATTTTTACTTAAAGTTACCATAAAAACCCATGTAAACTAAGATCAACTGCGATCGGCTGTGAAAATTATCTGCTGAAAGTAAACTTGTAAGTTTGTTTGTCCGAATTTCGCCTTTGTCTTCGTTTTTATGACGTCACGGCTGCGCTGCGCTATTGCAAGGATAAGTTGCGAGTTATGTTATTTTTGATCCACCCACGGAGGCACGGAAATTCCTCCTTAGGAGGGGTTGCGACTTTCTACTAATCTGGCTGCCTTCTACATGGTGAAACTGGCAGACTCGTTTACCCATTTACTGTGCGGATACTCCAACCTGGACCACTTCCATAAACTAGTATCCTTAAACTAATCAAATTGCGACATATTTTCAAAACCAGCCAATGAGATAGCGCATTGATATAATAAGAGGAAACACTGACACGAGTAAACAACGTCTGCGCATGCTTTAAATCCGTATGCAAATTAGTGAAAACGTCTTCATACGTAGTGTAAAATTATGTAAATCTGACTTTCAAACATGCTTAAGTTTTTTGAATTCATTTGTTGATTCATAATTTTTTAATCGCAGATGCAGGAGAGACTGACAGCACGAACAAGAGGCGCTAGGAATTTCAGTGTCAGGGCTTTTGATCGCAGGCATGCAAGATGGAAACAACAAGTAGCAGCACAGAGGAGGCATATTTATGATACTCGAACAATGCTCAGTTAAAGCGTTACATTAGCGTGGTTAAAGACACACATTTACTTACTCAATTGGTTAGGAGCACGATTGGTAGCAATCTGATCTGAAATAGTGACGTAGAAATGATGACACTGCAAGACTGAGGTGTCATGAAGCCTGTGAAAATTTACCAGCGAAAAATGAAAACATGCGCGCCACTGCAATAAAAATATATAACTCGTTTATGGTGACACTGTTATCAACGTTTTTCTTTCTTTTGATGGCCTGGAAATCAACAATTTTATCAGGAAAATCGACACCTCAGTTTTGCAAATTTCCTCGATTCTCATTGGCTAAAAACAAATTTGGGGCCAGGAGGCAGCTCAAAATTATGTACCACTTTCTTTGTACCAATGAACATTGAATTCATTGATTGCACGAAAGTGAAAGGTAACGGTATATCCAATTGAATCGGACCAAATAATGATAAAGATAAGCCAAATCATACCAAACTGATGAACAATGTAAATGCAAGCTTACATTATCGAAATGAAAGCAATTGACATCACGATAAACTAGATATATTTTATAGGTATAACAAAAAACCTTTGCCGAACTGACCGACAATGCTTGCCAAAATACATTTCCACCAGAAAAAGGAAAAGAATGATTGACAGCCTAAATCAAGACATTGAAAATGCATGCAGTTGCAGTGAAAAGCATTCAATGAATAAATAGGCATTTCCTTTCCAGCATTGTTTTACAAAAAGTAAAATGAAAAGGAATGCCCAATGAAATTGACAGCGATAAGTCAATTAGTGAAAAAGGGATTCCAATGAAATCAAATTTTGTTTATAAAATGCTAGAAGCTTAACGAAATGTAATAAAGAATTTACGGTTAAATGTCACATCGGTCTCTGTTCCTCTCAATGAGAAAATTTTTTCCTTTCGTCCTTCCCTCCCCAGCCCCCTCTCACAGGGACTTTTGACTAGTAAACAATCTACCTCGGCCAATCAGTGTCTCATTTTTATTCTTTAATCAATTCAGCTATCGATATATTTTCCCCTGTTAAGAAAGTCAAAGTCTCAATAGAATGAACCAACGTTTTTTTTGTCAGTTCTCTAGTGAAAGATCTTCTGACATTGGCAAGGGAATGCTTGATGAGGCTGATGCACTTCAACCGAGAATCGACCACCTTATATTAGAAAAACAGATTAGTGCAATTAAAACTACGAATGATCAATTAGACTTTCGCAAAGTCCGCCGCCGCTTTGTTTTTGTTTTTTTTTGTTTTTTTTTACTGGGCGCACGACGGACTTTTCGACCTTGCTTCCCGCCAAATTTACCGACCCAAAAATCAGTCGGTAAATTATAGCCAATCACAATGCTCGAAATCCAAGCTGTCAATCACAATGTAAGATTAGTAAGATTATCTCTACGATTCCATCGGCATCTGTCAACATGTACACAACATCTGTCTGTCAACATGAGATCAATATCTGAGGCCATATCATACGGTAAAAGTAAATTAGGATACGAAACTAAAAGAGAATACCAGAAACAAAGTATAGAAGCGTATCTTTCAGGCAGAGAAGTTTTTATATCTGCACCAACAGGAGCGGGAAAAAGCCTGACATTTGAGATCGCTCCATTCGCCTTAGATTTTATGAGGTTCGGTGAGAAAAACTTCATCGAGACTGTTGTTGTTGTTGTTGTCCCTTTGGTCTCTTTAATGAAAGACCAAGTAACGTCTTTAAAATCGAAGGGGATCTCTGCCTCCTATGTTGGAGACGACTAAGCAATTTCCGTCTATAGTCATTGTTCGGAACTTGACTGGCGCAAAGAAAGCATATTTTTTGTTTGGACGCTGGAGATATCGCTATCCGCTTTCAACAGTTTTAGTTGGAGTTAGAGCATCAACCATTATAATTGATAAACCATATTTGCTGCTCCGGATATAACATGAAGAAACAAATAAATGAAAACCACAATTCTTTAGCTCCGCCCCCGAAAGCCGACACTCCCGTATGAAATTCGGAAATGCTTCGCTCGAATTAAAAAAAACGCCGAGAAAACAAGAGAGGTCGACTTGGGGCAAGTCTAATGATCAATATGGGTGCTCATCAAGAAAATGGTGGAAAACAGTGGATAAGATTGTAGGGAGAGCATCTAAGGAGGTGCCTTTGTCTAGTATCTTCAATCTGAATGAAGTTTACAAATATTTTCAACATATCAACACTGACTGTCACTATGAACCGCCCTCTATCAAGACTATTGGTGATAATACTAATATCCCTACTATTGATGAACTCACTACTCTAAAGTTCCTATCAAGTGTAAAGAAAACAGCAGCTGGACCTGACATTGGTTCTGGAAGGATTTTGCTCTTGAGCTTGCTCCTGCAATACCCTACCTGTTCAACCTGTCTATCAAGTCTCATGCTGTTCGATGCTGTCCCACTTCAATAGAAATCTGCAAACATAACACAACTCCTTAAAGAATCTCTTATCTCTAAAATGGAACAATTAAGACCTATTTCAGTCACGGGCATTATCATTAGATTATTTGAACGTATAATTTATACTAGAGAGCTTAAGCCTATAATAGAATCAGTTTTTAATGGTGATCAGTTTGCATATAGAAAGGGAAGGAATTCCACCATGGCACTTTTGTTATGCCAACATATGTGGTTGAAATGGGTTGACGGTAAAGCTGATAGTGTAAGGGTTTTTGCCTTTCGATTTTTATAAAGCTTTCGACCATGTTAATCATGCTTTTCTTTTTAACAAGCTTAGTCAGCTTCCAATTAATCCATACATTTATAACTGGTTATGGAATTTAGTACAGGAAGACAACAAAAAGAATTTCTTTTTCTGATATGAAGACTAGTTTTTTACCAATAATTAGAGGCGTGCCACAAGGTACAATTGACGGGCAAACTCTATTTTCAATAATGGTGAATGATATAAAATCATATACCTTATAAGTAAAATACGCAGAGTACCTATAGATACACTTTAAATACACTAAGTACCTATAGGACCAAGTACGTATACATGTATAATGATTGTTCTTCTGAAGCGGTGGATTCCATTAAGAACTGGGCCACCGATAACAGTATTTAACAGGTGGATGATATCAAACTACTAGGTTTAATCGTAGCACAAATGACCGAGTCTCTCAATTTGACAATATATTAAGTAAAGCAGGGAAAAGGATGTATATATTAAGAATCTGCAAAAGGTACGGATATGGTCAGGAGAATCTTCATTATCTTTTAATTCACTCATAATATCACTTTTTAAATATGCTTTTCCTGTATGGGGGTGTGCAAGTCACTCAAAATATTTAGTTAATTTTACCAATTTCAAAAGAGGAATGTCAAATTTGGTTATCTTAAATATGTAACACCAAATAATGAGATCATAGCAAGTTTAGATAGTGTACTATGGAATAATATTATTATAAATCCGGGGCATCCTTTTGCACATCTACTTCCACCTGAAAAAACTAGAATTTTACGGTCAGGAAGCCGCAATTATATATTACCTAAGGTTAAGACTGAGCGATACAAAAACACATCTTTATTATTATTATTATTATTATTATTATTATTATTATTATTATTATTATTATTATTATTCGACACGGACAGTGACCAAAGGACTGCTCGCAGTCTAATTTTATCAAGAGTGCATAAGAAACAGTTTAAGCTCCTGAATTCTTCCCCATCATGTCATTCGGCGTCAAAGATGCGATTCAGGGAATTTGATTTAAAATTTGTTTGGGAGGCCTTGGTTACTGTAATCGCACCGTAGGTAAAGGATACATTCTTGTATCCGGCCTTATCAACAAAAAAATCTAAGGCTTTGGTAACACAAACCAGAAGACGCAGATTCTAGAATTGGTAACCTATCGAGTTGATTTTTCATGATTTTTCATGGCTTGAAAACTACGTCACTTCCGTCCGTCCGTCCGTCCGTAAATTCGTGTACACGACACAGGGATCCCGCTTGATATCAAAGCAAAACTACTCGAAAAAGCACAGAAAACATCGCTTTGGGACAAATGTAAACCCAACAACAGAAAAAAATTCTGTAATATAGTCAAAGATGGATCTAGAAGTATTCTTCAAGAATAAAGGTGTGTATCGCGATTCTCCTATTATTATGATCGAGAGAGAACCGTCAATATTGAAGAAATAGAAAACGCATGCACACGCGTGCTGTGTGCAGGCTTAAGGCACAGAACCTAACCTAACCTAACCTAACCTAACCTAACCTAACCTAACCTAATCTAGCCTAACCTAACCTAGCCTAACCTAACCTAACCTAACCTAAGCACTCAGGAGTGTGTGCTGCAGTTTTTTCTCGTGCTTGATATATTGACAATATATCATTCACGAAATAAGTTATATTTTCAATTTCATACCTTTTACAGGGGGCGAAACCGGTCGTGCGAGGGGCACATGCCCCCCACCAAAGCTTTTGGGGGGACCTGCCCTCCCCCCCCCCCCCCCCCCCAAAAAATATTGGTTCTTAGTCATTGTTTTACGGCGCATGCGTCTGCAATAAAACAAAACATCGTCATTATTACATAGAGTTAAATCTAATCATCAGTGCCCCCCAAAAGATTTTTGCACTGCCCTCCCCCCCCCCCCCCCCCCCCAAAGCTTCCGCCGCCCCTGTTTAATATGAATATCATTTTCTACGTTCGTGGCTACCCAATTTTTTAAATCGATTTATTGTTTTTGCAATTCTTTAACTTCACACATTTGATGAGCTGTCTGGCTTCAAAGTTGCTCAGTCCACCATATCGTCTACTAATCCCCGTTATTATAACCCTATACTTAACGAAAAAATATATTTTGTTGGTGGTTGTCTTGTCAAATAATTAACTAGTTGCCCAGGAATGAATTGTTGATTAATTGGTAACACTAATTGTGTTCATCAAAAAAGAAAATCAAAAGAGTGCGGCTAACTCAGCAGTGGTGTAGAGAAATTTAAATTTCAGTTATATTTATTCTGAATTTTGTACTGAATTTATTTCGTTTAATTTGCTTCCTCTAATTACCCTCTGAATTACCCCCTACGGACCGAAATCCCTGGACGATCAAGTTGATTTTTATTGAAATGATGAGTAATGAGTGCTACTAGTGGTGAATAAAGAGTGAGTGTGTGTCCCTTAAAAAAAGAAGACAAATAACTGTAAAATCAAAACAAGGAGAGCTGATATAAACCACTTAGACACAACTTTTAAAATACCATTTTATAGACGCGGACGCCCGCAAAAATGACTCCACACTGATTCTTTTCCACTTTGTGATGTTGAAAGATAATTTTTCAATATACTCAACGGTTCGTTTTCAGTCTCCTATCGACATTTTGAATGCAGTTCGTCAGGTGGTCATGCATGATCATGTGTTGCACAGGGCTGGTTAGTCTACGTTCGCCGGACTGAAGTGTCTACCTTTTCGTTTTACTACCCCGCTGCATTCTTACTGCGCTGTCATAAAAAGAAAATTTTTTAAACATCTTAAAACTAATAATGTTTTTGTCGTATCGTTGCCGGACAACAGACCATTGAAATTGAAAAAGGAATATATTTTCAAATCAGCAAAATACTGCCGATCGTGCTTGTTAGATTCCCGATTCCGTGATGCCGACCACTGTACACTCAATTTTTGCCATTGTTCATTTGTTCTTGGGAGTAAATCCTTTAAACCACAGATTACTCAGTAATAAAATACTGCAATTAGTAATCGTTATTTGTTCATGTGCCCTTCTGACTGGAAAAGACCGTCATATCGAAAATAAAAAATATATTTCTTCAATATTATGACCAGGTGTGGATCCCGGATGGGGAATAAGCTAGAAATAGTGAGTCATAACGTGTAGATGTATTTTTGTACTGGGGTCGATCGGATTACCAACACAATAAACACTTCGATAATGGTTGCCTTTCTAAAGCTATTTGTCAAAGCGAAAAGGGAGCAGAACTGTTCCACTGTATATGCCATGAAATGATGAAATAATTGTTTAATCAGAGCCCGATCTCGTTCTATCATTGGACTCATCTCAAATCTTCAAATGTAAAACGGAAACACCGAAAGAGACGGGAGAAGATTGTGTGTAATTAAAAGCAATGGCCGAGGTCAGTCAACAGAAGATTAAATTCAATAACAGGGATATTGGAAAAGGAATGTGTTTTTCATAATCAAAAACCATACAAAATATAGTTTTTCGATAAGTTGTAAGTATTGCGTGATGGTTTGTTTGTCAGTTTTTCTAGTTAGCTTTACTAACACCCCCGCGAAGAGAACACCCTTCTGTGAGTTATTGTTTCTTAGAGGTTTTCAATATCTAAACTGCCCCAGGATGTATCTTGAAGCATAAAAGTATCACGGGTACTATAATCATACTTATTTAATAGAATTTCTTTCGTTCAAAGCTTATCAATAGTTTGTAACATCTACATTATGCATTTCATGTTGCAAAATGCTCTCTTAAGTGTTCTTGAGTCTCTTAGGCAGTATCATTAGTATCGTTTTCCATTTCCTCTTTTCCCCTCTTTTTTCATTATTATTGTACTGAATTTGTCAACTAAAGTTTTTCTTATTCATTTGTAAAGGCTTCCAATATTTACTTAACAATGTAATATATCGTCTCCTGCCTAGATTCGTTTTTTTTTTTTTTTTTTTTTTTTTTTTGCTATTTGCGGGAGGGTGATGATAAATTTGTAAATATTTAAATCTTTAATCATACAATTAACTTGAAGCTTGAAACTTGACTGTAAACTAGGGTTTAGCAGCTGCTGCGTTTTCCCGCAATTTAAAGATACTCGGCTGTACAACGAATTGTCCTGTGCATATATATGATATCCACTTTTGACTTATTACTTACTTTCTTCATAAAACCTATTTTGAAGCAGGTTTTATTTTTATGCAGTTTAACCTAGTGATTCCATAAATAGATAAATAGATAGTAAATAGATTACAATTTTTTGTCCAAGTTTCTTTGTTTTTTTAAAAAAAATTGACTTGTTTATATATATATAATAATATTATTATTATAATATATATATATATATATATATATATATATATAATAGTCTTTTTCTAGCAGAATGGCCTGATCATGACAGACCAGCTTGATATTTGGACCTTCTGACAATTTGACGTGGTGATCATGTAACGCTGGTTCTATGTACCTGTCGGTTGCCTTTATCCTTCATGGGTGTAGAAAGATTAGATGACCATGAGCCTCAACCGTTTTTAGTGTACATGTTCTGTTGATGCCTCCGATCCTGTGATTACTACTCTTTCTTGATGATGATGATACTGATAATGATGATAATGATGGTGTGATGATGATGATGATGATGATGATGCTGTAACTGCTGCTGCCGCTGAAGTTGATAGTGATGATGATGATGATGATGATGGATGTGGTGATGACTATGCTCAAGATGATGACAATGATAATGGTCATAATCATGGTCATGCTGCTACTTCTGATGATGATGATGTTGATGGTGATGATAATGCTGTTGATGATGATGATGGTGACGATTATGATGATGGCGATGATTATTTTGATTGCGCACAACCAGCCCGTTTGCAGAGGTGACCATGGCAACCGGGCCACAGTCCATTGCCCACCTGGCACCTATCACACCTTAAGGGGTGGAGATACTCACCATTGCACCCTTGTTGAGAGAGTTGAGAGGTGGTTGGGGGAGGGGGATATTTTTAACGTTTGCCCAAACAAAAACACAATGACAAAGCTGCCACACTGCAAACCCTGCCAATACCCACACCAACGGCTCCCCCCCCCCCCCCCCCCCCCCCCAACGCTGTGCGGTGGTGAAACCGCTGACCCGTTGGACTCGGTTTTAATTTTGCCTAAATTACATCCAGGCTTATTAAAACAAAGTCATTTTTTCGGTGCCAACTGCGATCTCTTGAGATGCCTCAAACAAACTTGAGAGGAAACCTTCTAACTAGTTCTGATACATAAGTGTTTCTTTTGAGGTCGCTGCTAATGTTCAGTCCTAGTATTTTAGCACTGGACACTATCTCTAAGGCCAAGTTTCGGCTATTTGCCACTATAGGATCAAAGTCTGAGTTGTTATTTGCAAAACTGATCCTATCTCTACTTACTTCCACATGTCAGCAGTCGTATCATGATCATTAATCACGGTCAAAAAGAGCCAGGGACCCAGCTTGGTCCCAAGGGTGGAATGCTTTTAGGTCTGTCTTTCATATCCATAAAGGTTCTTACTAGTTCTTATAATATTAATATCATAATGATTATCATTATCATTATAATCATTATCACTATCACTATCACTGTCACTGTCACTGTCACTGTCACTGTCACTGTCACTGTCACTGTCACTGTCACTGTCACTGTCACTGTCACTGTCACTGTCACTGTCACTGTCACTGTCACTGTCACTGTCACTGTCACTGTCACTGTCATCATCATCATTATTATCGTTATCATTATCATTATCATTATCTATATTATATCATAGTAGCCTCGACAACGAGGGTAAGGGACTGTGCAATAATTATCGGGGAGTTCTAAAATTCTCCAAATTGGGCTTAATTTGAAGCTAAACCCCCCTGTGCTAAACGTAAAATAACTTCTCACCCCTCCCCCTTTTGAAATAAAATAAGTATCAACCCCCCCCCCCCCCCCCCCCCAATACATCATGATACATCGCGACAATGCAAATATTGTGAGGTGCAAAAATGAGGCCATTGAAATACTACAAAAGTGTGAACAAATATCATGATGATAGCTTGTTTTCTAAAAGAAGTCGGAAACTCCAAACTGTACTGAGCTGTCAACATAAATTCAACTCAGTAACACTGCACTTTATTACTACTGGTATTGAAAGAAACATTAGAGATTTGTTGGATAACATGGATAAAGCTATGGAAAAGTACGTACTATGCTACCTATGATTGGATCGAAACAGAATTCATCAGTTTCACGGAAGAAAAAATAAAATAAAAAAAAGCTGATAAACGCAAATGCTCGGCAGCAGAACATACTTTAGGAAGAAAAGGGCATGTGTTATATTTAATTCCTTAGGAGGAAATCCTTTAGCAAAATGAATACAGCCCTGAGATATCCCACAACTTGATAATATTGATGAGGACACTCTACTAATATTTACGATCTCAAAATGACAAATCCTGCGTGAGGGCTCTACTTTCTTCGAAATGTTTCGTTGGGGAAGCCAAGGAGCTTGTTCAAAACTTGTTTTTTTCCTTAACATAGCACTAAATATAACATAAACATAAAAGAATTATTACAAAGCAAAACAAAAAAGACGTGAAATAGTCAGTTGTCTTCTACTGTACAGTCAATCAATGTGCCATAACTTTACCACAGTATGGTATAGAAAGTTGTGACTTGTACTGTTTTTAGTTACTGTTTTTTGTACTGTTCTTATTACAAAGGATATTCAGTTTATACATTATATTTCAACACATATGGTTATGAGGTTGCACCTGTGACAAGTTGTATCCTTTATACAGTAAAAATATAATTAGAATGAATGTTATATGCATCTTTTCAATTTTATAGTGAACAAAATCCCAAATTGACTTATGACCCCCCTCTCCATACTTAAGCAATTAGCTTCTAACCCCCCTACCCTACACTCCAATTTAACTTTTGACCCCCCCCCCCTATTAATTTTAGAACCCCCCCCCCCCGATTATTATTGCACAGTCCCTAAGGGTTTTTTCCGAGAGGTTACATGCTCCCGTGGGATCCCTGTTGCACAACCTCGTCCTCGATCCTGCTTGTTTTAGATTGTCTCCCCGATTAGTAGGGCACTTGTGCCCGGCTAGAAGATTAGAGACATTAATAAAGTTATTATTATTATTATTATTATTATTATTATTATTATTATTATTATTATTATTATTATTATTATTATTGTGCATGATTGTTGATATATGGGTCATGTAAGGTATTGCAAAAAATGGTTGAATATTAATGCGGAATTGGTTTTTTTTTTTTTTTTAATATGTATAGTTTTGTTACCACTGTTGCGAGTTTCTTCTATATACGATTTTCCGCTTTTCTGTAATTAAGAAGCATTTTACTAGCCATTTTACTAATGATTGATGCATTTCTCGTATATATATATATATACAGCCATTTGCAAAAATTATGGCCGTTTCAAATATAAATACAAGTATATCGAAAGTATATCAGACAGGGCGGGATATCTTTCTTCATATTTTTTTTCAGAAAGCCCTAATGATAAACAACTCGAAAAAAATATAATGGAGGATATCCCATAACATTTGGTATGCTTTTGATATACTTGTATATATATTGGAAGTTGCCATAATTTTTGCAAATGGCTGTTTATATATATATATATATATATATATTTGTTTAAGAAAAAGTCAAGACAACATTTTTCCCGACAAGCCTGTTTCGTGAATTGCTTTACTCTTCAGGGGATTTAATGATAAGAATATTCGTTACTATCATTTATATAGAAAAAGTATACATAATTAATTAGTGGATGTAGTTTAGCTGTTGCGTAATAATGCTTTTGTTTCTGTGGCGGCATGAAGATACAAGTTCGTTGCGCTTATTTAATGATGAGAGTTCCGGTCGATAAATTATTAGAAACTTTTCTTTAAGACAAAGGTTACATCTTTTGCTGGAGCTGTTGTAGGCGGAGCTTGAAGATAGGACGCGCCATAAAATGGAGTAGCTGATATTACCGTTCTTGAGAGTCCAGATGTATTTGCTGAGTTCAGTCGAGTTTTTATGTTGTTCGTGGCGGAATGAGGCGGTGTGGTTTCTGTATCTTGTTTTGAAGTCGTTTTCTGTGAGTCCTATGTATGTTGCGGTAGTGTTGTTGTCCTTTCTTGTGACGGTGGCTTGGTATACAACTGATGATTGGAGGCAGTTGCCATTAAGCGGGCAATTGTTCTTTTGTCGGCAGTTGCATGTTTTCTTGTCCTTTGTGTTGTTTGCGGTGTCGTTGTCGTCTCTCGGTGGATGTAAATTGCGCTTGTTATGATTGTCAATGATTTGTTTGGCATTGTTCATGCAGCTGTAACTGATCTTGATGGTGTTACGATTAAAGACTTTCCTAAGATTATGGCCTCTAGGAAAGTGTTTATCAACTAGGCCAAGGAATCTCTGTCCGATATTGGTGCTGACATTTTTGCTAAATGGGGGGTTGTACCAGAGTATGCCGTTTCGTTGTCTGTTTTTGCGTTTTGTGGTCGCGGTTGGTTCGTAGTTTAGGATGTACTGGTATCCGCTTTCGTCAAGTGCTTTTTGGTATGGAGGGGCAGCTTGGTCGAAGGATGCTTTGTCGGATGAAAGGGATGACAGTCGTCTGTTGATGCCGGCAGGTATGTTGTTGGTAGTGATTGGTGGATGGTTGCTCTCACGGTGGACGTACTGCAGTGTAGTGTTAGGCTTTATGTAGGGCTGGTAGGTATTTTGGTTTAGGTTGAAAGTAGCATCTAGGAAGTTGATGATCTGCTTGTTGGCTTCGATGGTGATGCGTAGTCCGTTGTTGTTGAAGATTCGGCAAATGTCTTTCTCGATATTTTCAGTTTCTCTCGGTGTGGCGTTAGAAATGGCTAGTCCGTCGTCTCGGTACAGTCCTACGTTGATGTTAAGGTTCTGTAGTTGAGAAAGAAGAAAACTTCCTACTAACTCGCATGTTTCAGCGCCGTCATAGCTGCCCATTGTAACGTCAAATGTTGTGTCTCCTTTCTTCTGCCATTGTTGCTGCTTGTGTATGAGGATTGATTTCTTAGCATGAATTATGATGTTTCGTTCGTCGTTGGTGATATTGTCGTATGTACGACGAACGAAACATCATAATTCATGCTAAGAAATCAATCCTCATACACAAGCAGCAACAATGGCAGAAGAAAGGAGACACAACATTTGACGTTACAATGGGCAGCTATGACGGCGCTGAAACATGCGAGTTAGTAGGAAGTTTTCTTCTTTCTCAACTACAGAACCTTAACATCAACGTAGGACTGTACCGAGACGACGGACTAGCCATTTCTAACGCCACACCGAGAGAAACTGAAAATATCGAGAAAGACATTTGCCGAATCTTCAACAACAACGGACTACGCATCACCATCGAAGCCAACAAGCAGATCATCAACTTCCTAGATGCTACTTTCAACCTAAACCAAAATACCTACCAGCCCTACATAAAGCCTAACACTACACTGCAGTACGTCCACCGTGAGAGCAACCATCCACCAATCACTACCAACAACATACCTGCCGGCATCAACAGACGACTGTCATCCCTTTCATCCGACAAAGCATCCTTCGACCAAGCTGCCCCTCCATACCAAAAAGCACTTGACGAAAGCGGATACCAGTACATCCTAAACTACGAACCAACCGCGACCACAAAACGCAAAAACAGACAACGAAACGGCATACTCTGGTACAACCCCCCATTTAGCAAAAATGTCAGCACCAATATCGGACAGAGATTCCTTGGCCTAGTTGATAAACACTTTCCTAGAGGCCATAATCTTAGGAAAGTCTTTAATCGTAACACCATCAAGATCAGTTACAGCTGCATGAACAATGCCAAACAAATCATTGACAATCATAACAAGCGCAATTTACATCCACCGAGAGACGACAACGACACCGCAAACAACACAAAGGACAAGAAAACATGCAACTGCCGACAAAAGAACAATTGCCCGCTTAATGGCAACTGCCTCCAATCATCAGTTGTATACCAAGCCACCGTCACAAGAAAGGACAACAACACTACCGCAACATACATAGGACTCACAGAAAACGACTTCAAAACAAGATACAGAAACCACACCGCCTCATTCCGCCACGAACAACATAAAAACTCGACTGAACTCAGCAAATACATCTGGACTCTCAAGAACGGTAATATCAGCTACTCCATTTTATGGCGCGTCCTATCTTCAAGCTCCGCCTACAACAGCTCCAGCAAAAGATGTAACCTTTGTCTTAAAGAAAAGTTTCTAATAATTTATCGACCGGAACTCTCATCATTAAATAAGCGCAACGAACTTGTATCTTCATGCCGCCACAGAAACAAAAGCATTATTACGCAACAGCTAAACTACATCCACTAATTAATTATGTATACTTTTTCTATATAAATGATAGTAACGAATATTCTTATCATTAAATCCCCTGAAGAGTAAAGCAATTCACGAAACAGGCTTGTCGGGAAAAATGTTGTCTTGACTTTTTCTTCTCAAACAAATATTCTGCTCTACTTCTATCGATGTATTGAGCACTATTTTACGGAAAATTGATTCACAGATTTCTTTTATATATATATATATATATATATATATATATATATATATATATATATATATATATATATATATATATCTAACCTGTTTTATGAAAAGGTAACCCCCCACCCCCCTAACATGAGCTTGGTTAGGTGGTCAGGATTTCACACTAGAATGCTTTCCAAGTGAAAGGTCAATTCCTGTTTTGGCGCCTTGTGCACACCCCTAGCTCCGCCCTACCTTCCCTCCCCCCCACCCCCCCACCCTCCACCCTTGGTGCCAAAATGTCAGCCATCTATATAGCACTAATGGGTCTCTCACCTTAATGATCTTGTCACTTTTTCAGGTGCGCATGCACTGACTGAGTGTTGGGCCTGGGAAAACAAAAACAAAAATCAAAAACAAAACAAAGCCTTAAGCCAAGCTTGGCCGCTGAGAGTGGAACGCTTTGCAGAGGCAGTGGGGAAGTGTTGACGTCAGAACTAGGCTTGGCTGATCCGATTCTATGCCTTTGAAGAGTACAATATTTCGTCAATCAAATGGCATAGCATGCAAATGCTTGGAGACCAACAACCAAACAAGAATACTTAAAAAGCTGCAACCCACATAAAGGAACCAATTATTGTTTTGGCCAGCCATGCATGGCCCAATTGGCTTATTCATGCAAATTTACTGATAGAAAATCATCTATTCTGGGTAAAAAATGAAGAAATCAAACATGGATTTAAAAAAGGGCAGCTCTAGAGGAAACCCCTTCGGCCTTAACTGCACTCGAATGCCTCAAAGTAGGTTTGGAATTCTCAAATCAAACCGAATTCCTGACACCCTAGGCTCTTTCGGGCAAGTCCTGGACCAAGAGTGAAGAGTAAGTTCTGGGGAGGATGGGCATCCCAGCATAGTGACCTTCTTAAAAAACAGGTTAGATATATATATATATAACAAAGTATGTAATGTGGTCTATACTGTTGAAACAGTGCTCGATGCGTAGGGATGCAGAGCAATAGATATATAGTAAAGATTGGATATATATATATGTATATCGAAGCCAAAAATTCTCCGCTTCCGGCATTCTATACAACTGGCTGAGTTCCATGTATCGCTATATTGGTAATATTCGAAGTTGACATACATACACCCAGTACGCTGGACAACATATGGCCCTTGAAGCATCACAGCTTTATAGCTTAGCCTCTTTTTCAGTTAGTCATCCTGCAGCCTGCCTCTCTCAGTAAAAGATAAAGTTTTGTTTGGCTTCTGACACTGTTTAGCCTTCAGTTATCACCAATCAGTGTAAGGGATCCAGTGTAAGTTGTAAATGAGCTCACTTTCGGCCGCCGGCCGTGTCACTGCCCCAACACTATCGTTATGCTCTGTCCATGTCTGTTTATTGTCACCTCTAAGCTTGGAAAGAGGCTTTATTAGATGTAACTGAGGTTATCAAAGATTCTTTTTTTCATCTCAGCTTTTTAATGAAATGTGGCAAAGATTTACTTTGGTGCGAGTGATCATGTAGTCGTGAAGTTATAAGAAATCATTAGAAATTTAGAATAAAATATATCATATATAAAGCGCCCGGCCCGAGCATTATCGAAGCTAGACGATCGTTGCTATGCATACTGTTATGCTTGTGAACAAACTTTTTCTCTTTATTGAATTGTTTGAAGCAAGAGTAGACTAAAAACTTTGTGTAGAATAAAATATATGCCCAATGTTCCGCAAGGGTGTTACTTAGAAGTGGTGCTTAGTACTGAAGAATCCTTAGGCACGCGCCAAAATGAATTTAGCGTTAAGTTTCAGTGTGCCAAATTACAAAGGAAACACATTGACTTCAATAATCCCGGCAACTACAGCTTAGAAATAATACAAAAAAACTCATAAATATGATCGAAGTATTTTGCACTTGGGCCAAGCAATGACACATGGTACTCTTTGATCACTAAGGTTATTTTTGATTCCGTCGAATGATTTCGTTACCTTTCGTTCAAAAATCACTAAGATTTTGAGACTCTGGTTATTCTGTAAAGCTAATTCGAAGTTAGGAATACTTCCAGACCACGATAATCTAGAAACAATGCCTTGTTTTTGGTGAGGTTTATGGAAGAGCAGAGGTCAAGCGTAGCATTTAGAATAAAGACACAAACATTGTCTAATATCCAAACGATTTTCATCGAAGTGCATGAATTTGTAAGTTTGGATCAGAGAGATTGTTGAAAATAATGTTACACGTTCGTGTTCAAATACTTGTACAAACTGTCCTAGTGGTTGAGCATTCTTTACAGATCATACATAATTCAAGCCTCGAAAATAAAATGATTGTGTGCTGTCCTAGTAAATAAAGTATTGGGTTGTGGTACATGCGAGTCAACATTCTGCTACTAAAGATAGAAACTTCTTAATTTTCAAAAACTTAGAGATTGAGAAATGTGTATAAGTCAACAATTAATTCAGGTTCGTGAATTGGAATTTATAAAATTCTTTGTGAAAAGTTTTGGTATTGTCTTATGTTCTTATCTTCGATCTCAGATAATTGTATTGATATTGAAAGGACTTTGTGGCTGGCGCCTATAGTTCTTTGCCTTGACAAGAATTTAACTTATGTATTTATGTGTGTGTATGTGTGTTAAACTGGCACGAGTGCTGTGTTAATTCACTTTGACCTTGGTTTGTCCAGCTTATTTACACAAGAAAGGGTGCACAAAACACACGAACCGTCTCATTAGCATTAGCTCCGATTCTAACTCTATTGTAAGTATGCCTTTCCTCGGCTTATATTCTGCGATTGAAGTTGTTGTTTGCAGTTCAGTTCGAGGAATGTTAACCTTACATGCTGAGCTAATTTGACTTGAAGAAGGGTCTGCGTATTCTGTTATTTATTAGTTGACTTAAGTGTGTAGGCACGCGCTAAGATATTCATTCTCTAAACAATTCCTCACGCCCTAGCTTACATGCTATCAATCAATTATCTTTTTCAAAGTGATGATGAATTACTTTGCTTTTATTTGAAAACGTTACTGCTAATAAAAATCTAGTAATAGCGCCATTTGAATTATCCAAGAAATATAAAAGATTGAGTTTGCCAAAGTAGTTGTTTTTACTCCTTTTTAAAATTACAATCTTAATGGTATTTGGTCTTTAGAAAATCAAATATTTTATTGTTGGTTGTTCTTTTAGTGTAATTTGACAATCCACACACAGGAATTTAAGGCACACATTGACTTCTTTCTTATTGTATTTATTCTGCATCCCTACACAAACTTGCGCATCTAAAGGTAAAATACCAAAACTTTGCAGCAAATGTTTATGCTTGCTTTTTTGGGTTGAGTGTTCGTGTTGATTCGTAAGATAAATTGGTTAATTCGTTAAAAAGGACAAATATTAACGATATTTGCATGATAATGACCTTCAGAGAGCACTGAGTTCTAAACTTTCTTGTTATCTATTAAGTACATTTACCATTCAAAATGCGTCATCGAATTGCAATTTCGTTTTCCTGCAAAAAACAGTCAGTCAAATATTCTTTACAAGTTGATTTTTATCCACCACTCTTCTTTGCAAAACTGCTCTTAAATGATTTTTCTTCAATATAACATTCTTTTATGCTTAAAAATAAATGTAGTATTTTTTGGAAAGTGCCCAAATAATCTGAATCGTGTTTTATTTGGATTCTAATCATTATTTCAATTTAAAAGCGTTGCTTTTCTAAAAAAGTGGCCCGTGATGATAACTTTGCCATCAAGCAAGTTCAGTGTTGACCCTTCTCGAAGGCTTAAATGCGGTCAGTGACAGTGCTTTATGTCATTGTTTCTTAGTGCTAATTACAATTCTAGCCACGCGAACGCCACGCAAAAAGCTCGCTACACAAATGACTCCTTTGACATTAAGATTAGTCCATACAAATAAGTCGGTCGCTTTTATGCCACTTAACCAACCCTAGAATCCATTGTCCAGCCGTCTCGCTCGCTCCTCCTCTCAAAGCTTGAGCAGTCTACCGTGAATCCCAAAGGAAGCACTAACATCTTTTTATGTACTCCACGCGTCTCAGTGTGCTTAGTAGGGCGACACTCGATTGAGGGAGTAGATGCAGTACTTTTGGATTGTAAGGCGCGAGGCAAGCTCGACGCAGCATTTACGTGGTTGAGAAAACAGCTTTACATTCATCCAAGTCGCAGGGTCTCTCATTCCAAAATGGAAGTATCACTGGAAGAAAACTTTCCGTTGCCAAATCTCGGTGATATTGATTTGTCTGAGCTTAGTTGTGATGAAACGCCTTCGCCTACTTCAAGTTCGGAGTACTCGCCTTTGAGCTCACCGACTTCCCTGGATATTCAGCTGGACTCACCAATGTCTACAGCTTCTAATGCCTCATCGCAATCAACCAACGGGTCTACGGATTCGCGGCCTCCAAATAAGCATTCCTCATGCTTTAGTAAAAAGAACAGCAAGCACAGCGCCAAGTGCAACACACCGCAGTGCATCAAAAAAGAGCATGTTTCAATACTACGCCGAAATGAAAGAGAAAGGAATCGAGTTAAGCTTGTCAGTGATGGGTTCGCAACCTTAAGAAAGCATGTTCCAACGACACCAATGAACAAAAAGCTCTCCAAAGTAGATACACTTCGTACTGCTATTGAGTACATCAGACACCTTCAGAAAGTGTTGAATGAAAGCCATAGAATCGAGAGGGAGCGAAGATTGATGCGTCAAGTTGGATGGTTCCAAGAAGCCTACAAAATACAGGTATGGTTTCAAATTGATAAGTAGTAAAATGTCGGGAGTAGTCAAATCATAAGAACGGAAGTATGTAAGAGTACTTTGGAAAATATCAGACTTAAAAAGAAGCAAACTCATTCCATGAGCAACCCCAGGATGTTTATGTCCAACAATTGACAGTGCGAAATTAACTGCAAAAGCCAATGTGATTTGATAAGCCCTTTCCAAACTAAGAGTACGATAGTTATATACTCCATTATCATAAATTACTTTAATTATCATGTTACAGTGTCAAAAACCTTTTCAAAAACCAGAATTTTATTTGCACGAAGGTATTTAGTAGCTCGTAATTGATATTTAAAAACTTTTAAAACTTTGATCTTGAAGTTTACTAACATGAATAATTGGGTCTGTGCTAAATTCATCGGGCAGAACGAAACAATTTTCTTCGGTAAGCTTTTGTGCTCCAACTTATGCCACGTGCCAGGACTGGAGCTAAATACGGATTTGTAGATTTATTTATATAGAACACCGAGATTCAAAGTTCTTTCGCTTTTTTGTGATTATCTTTGATTTTTCCATTGTGCAGTGCTCGTCAAGCGGAACTCTAATAGAAAGACTATATGCAAATAAATCTGCTCGCTTGAAGCTCACTCTTGACCAACTGAGGTCAAAATCTACATGCAGGCCACACCTAGTTTGTACAGGATATTGCACAACCCATGCCGAAAAGTATCGAATAAATTCTCTTTATAACCTAAAACACAACCTGTGCTTTTAATTTTGTTTACATAGCTTGATATATTGACCATTTACAAGGAATTCTTGACTTCATATGCGTCATAAGTTCACCAGTGTTTAACTCGCTATCTTTGAATGGTTCAAGAGGCATCGAGTTAAAATAATCAAATCGCTAGAAATGACAGCAATAGAAATTCCCAGCTGAGTTTGATTTTTATAATGTAAAATATAGAAGTTGAGGATTTAATTTGTTGAAGAATGAGAAAGCAATCGACAATAAAGTTCCTTATGTACTACACGCCCGTTTTGGCGGTTTTGCTTGACGCTCTTTGACTTCAAAGCTCCGCGATTCCGTGATTTCTTTAAGCAGTGAAGTGAGAATCCTGTTTGTCAGATATGTAAATGCAAGAATCGAACTGCGCGTTGCGTAACATTTCAAAAATCCTACCTACCTTGCTGTGCTTTACGGATACTTCATATTTAAGAGTAAAAAATAAATATGTAGTTGCTCATTAATGATATTTTTTAAACTTTTCTTTGTTTTGATTTTCTTCTTTAGGCTCACAGTGGGATGAGCGTTCTTCAGCAGAACCATATCAACTCATTACTCATGGAACTACCAGAAATTGTTCCTTACCCAGGTCCAGTCCAGGTTAGGACAAACCCAATGGGATTCAATAATTATTACGGCTCGATGAGCCTAAATCAGTAGTTATGAGAATAACATACAAGAAATACTCTTCATTGCCATGGAATGAAAAATGTAGCTGTTAAATATGGCGCTGAAAAATCAATTCAAATTTGGTGCATTTTGCACTATACAAAGACTTTCGAAGAAAATTCATTAATAAACCAGTAAAGTAGGATTAAAAAGCTTAGAAACATAAAATCAATATCTAAAAATCATTTATAGTTTAGTAACTTAGTGCACCCTTTTGTATTTTTGGAATATATATAATGTAAGCACATTTTTAATTTCTTTGATATCCCATGCACTTAGGACTTAAAAATTAGTTTTCATTATTCTTAAAATTTAATTATTTGCACATGATATGTTAGTGAGGTAATTCACAATTTATGTCCGTTAATGGACAACGTAATCATCGATTTGAACAAAATTATTTGTAGTTTAAAAGAACGTTTTTGTCAAAAACCAAAACTTTTGTAAAGTGCTAAAAATTACTTTCAACTTTTTTCAGTTGACCATTCTAGTCATATATAAGATATATAAGATACAATTGCCCACGGTTTTTTTTAATCATTATCCGGCTTTAGGAGTTTCATTAAGCACTTGCACTTAATTATTTTTCAAGGATTAGTTATAGTTCTGGAAAGGTCGCACTACCATTTATCGAAACATGTAATAATTTTTACGTCTTTGAAGTTTTTCATACTGAAAAACAAAGCCATTTCATTTGAAATATTCCAAAGTTTTTGATTGGATCACATGGAAGGTGTTTAAAGTATGCCAACATATTCTTTGAATAGGTCAGTATCTTTTACTGATTAAAAATACTTTTTAAATTAAATAAGTTTCAATTCTTCCAAAATTTCATCGCCATTTTGGTCGATTTTCGAAGTTTAACTGTCAAGGGATGCAATATTTTTGTAACTGAATTAACTATTACGTTTACATTCTCATTCACTCAGTAAGCCACCAATTTACTTGGGCCTAGGAAGTGCATTTGAAAATACAAAACTTGTTTTCGCCACTTTACAATGTGCCAACCCACGCACGATGTTGCCAGCTCGAGAAATTTCTACAAGATCAGACTTTTGAAACCCTTCATAAAGATATTACACAATTGTCGAGGCTAATACACAATCATTATATACAACTACTAGGTCAACTAAGCACGAAATAAGATGACCGCGTTCATTTATGTAAGCAATTGGGCGTCTTTACGCTAAGGAAATCAATAGAAGGCGTATCTATCATTAGCATGTAAAGACAGCTGGACCTGGGAGTTAACCAGACCTGGTAATAGACAATCGTATATAGATAAATAACTCACACTATATTCTTAAATTTGTACATAAAAAGTAATAGAGCAAATAAATGATTATATATTTTCTAGATAAAATAGTAATAGTATTTAATATTTGGTTGGGAGTTATTCACTTAGACTTTTGAAGTCTATTGGAACATGGCTAGCAGGAAGGAAAAGGGGAACTTATTTATGGTGTCCTCTCTGGTGTGTTATCAGAACTACAAATCGGCGCAAATATGACAATGTATGACAATGTTCTTTTCAATTTCGTAAAGATTATACAATAAAACTTCTAAAAAAATTAGTTTATGAATATGTTGTGCATTTGTGGACTACCACTGGTTTTAATCCTCTTCTCTTTGGGACACAGAGAAATTATTATTTCCCGTTTGTTGCCTTTGTCATACAAACAGCAAGCCATCCATGTAAGAAAGCTTCTTTTGTTGGAGTGCTTTGTTCGTTAAGAATGACTGGCAACCATCCAAGCTCGCACTCTTGGGTCTTTAGAAGACATTGGCTTTGATTTCAATGTAATTTATCATCGTGCTCTAAATTCGTTGATTCGAACCGATCCTTTTATTATTCGCAGCGGTGTATAACCGGCTCCGCGACTCCAAACCTACAAAACAGTTTTCAGAACAATACGCATTTCTGTACTTCGATTTGGTTACCTAGGTATACCTAGGATTCAATTATCCAAACATCGTTGGCAAAATCCAATACAAGTTATATCAAAGACACATAATTGAAAGGTGAGAGGAAGATAAATTTGAGTTTATTAAAATTTGAGAAAACATAAACCCAATTGCAAAATCATTATCGGTTAAACATAGAAGCTGGGTACACGAGATATCAGTATTAATTAGATGTATCTTGTGATACAACTCTTAGAATTTCCATTAATTGAACATTGAAGCTACAGAAAGCATGGAGGCTTTTATGGTAAAATTCATTGACTGTCAAGAGAATTCCACATTGAATTGCACTAATCGCGAATAACGAAAATAATAAAATTGGCTTCCTTCAATTATAAGACAAAATAATTAACCAGCGTGGGCTTCCTGCTGTACTTTCATGCGATTCAACTTTTCAAATTTCCTCCATTTTTATCAGTCCAATTTTCGAGAACATATCCTATATCTTTGTATATTTCTCCCTAAGTAGTTTTCACGTTCATTCGGTGTTTTGATGGGGGTTAATGTAAATTTTAACGTGGTTCCCTAATTTTTAAGTGATTCCACGTGACTACCGTTATGTATACGTCTTCTCTAGCCAAAAAGCAGCGCACGTAATTATGATCAGCTATGAGATTCAAGACAATCATATCATATGGACAGAAGAAATGATTATAAGCACGTTTTATAGAATATTCTAGATTTTTCCAGGACATTCTTGATTAGTCGTTATAGAAAGTTCTAGTAAGTTAGGATTATAAGATGTCTATTTATCGATTAAGCTTGACTTCTTTATCGTAATTTCTGGACACTTCTATAATGTAATGTTAGAACATTCTAGAAAGATTGTAAAAGACTATATAAGAAGTTGCTGTAGTGTGTGTTCAGAGTTCATCGTGAATTATACGTTCGACACAAGTGCGAAGAAAATAAAGGGTTAAAGGGAAAAATTGATCTCAAGGTTTATCGCGAAACCAGATTGGTAGCAGAGCGAGGTTAGAATAAGAAGACGACAAGTGGAAACTCAAGCAAAACCGATGGGTAGGAAAAAGAATCTAAGAAGAAAAGGAGCATTCTACAGCGACGACGAAGACAGAAACGAAACCTCTCAAGTCGGAGGAAGATCTAACGAAGGAAACAACGCTTTAGAGAGGCAAAAACAATCCAAGTCAAGAAGCAAAGCGGCTTTCACGAGAGCAAGACATGGACTTCTACAGTTACTGGAAGACTTACCTAATCGCAGTCAGGTAAGAGAGGCACGAGAAAAGCTAAACAAGCAACTAGATAAAGTAATGGAGGATTTAGAGGCTTTATCTACGATGTATGAGAAAAGACAAGATGCCGTAAATATAAGCAAGTTAAGTCAAGAAATAGAGAGAATCGAGGAAGAGTTCACGGACGCTCAGAATAGGACACAAGAGTACCTAGACTCCAGGAAAGACGAATTATCAAGTATCGCGTCGGATACTTCGCAGAAGGTTAGACAAGCTCAAGAGGAAATGATGAAAGTAAAGAAGAAGGCGGAGCAAATGGATGTAAACATATTGAAAGAAGAAGAAGCTATTCAGACAGAAAAGAGAAAAATAGAAGAAGAATACGCTAAGAAAATGAAAGAACTTGAAGCTCGATCACTACAAGGAAGAAACCAACTAATCGATGTTAAAGAGGAAGTCAGAAGAATACAAATCAAAGCAGAAAAAGAGATCGACAAGGAGCTTGGGCTAGAAGAGGACTATGTCGACGGGCCAGAATGCGCCGATGTCGAGCAAAGCGAACAAAAACCAAGGATCAAGACGGAGAACTATAGCGGGTTAAAGACCAAAGGCCAAGAAGAGACGCAGAGCGTGAAGGGCAAAACGTCGCCAGCGATGGAGATTGGCCAAGACCTTTGGAAGCAGCTGAAGAGAGTGTCAATCCCTGTGTTCAACGGAGACAAAGCCAACTACGAGAATTGGAAAGCAGCATTCGAGGCATGCATCGACAAGGCACCAGCTACTCCAGAGTATAAGCTACTCCAACTCAGACAATATTTGTCAGGAGAAGCACTCAAGACCATAGAAAACCTCGGTCATTCAGCGTCCGCTTACGACGCTGCAAAGAGCAGGCTGGAGAGGAAATACGGCGGGAGAAGGAGGCAGATCGCGCTGCATCTTGAAGAACTTGAGAACTTCAAACCAGTAAGGCCAGGACACCCAAAAGATATCGAGAGATTTGCAGACATTTTGGACATCGCAGTTGTTAACCTGAAGGAGGCCAGACGATATGAAGAACTGGGTAATGGATCACTCTATGCAAAGTTGCAGAAGAAAATGACGGAGCAAATGTTGGCACAGTACCACAGATGGGTATATGAAAGAAGCAAAATGGAATGCGTGGAAACCTTACGAGAGTGGGTGATACAAGAGGCGGAGTTCCAGACAATAGCAGCCGAAACGCTACGTGGACTATCAAGAAGCTCATCTAGTACACAACGGAAAGATCAGACATATTTTGGCCAACCAAGACAACAGAGCGGCTCCAAGGATCAACAAAGAGACAGAAATCGAGCATGCAAGGTCTGCGGAGAAGGGCATCCAGCTTGGTTATGTGGCAAGTTTAAAGCTATGGCAGTACCTAAGAGGTGGGAAACAGCCAAGCAACACAGTTTGTGTTACAGATGTCTAGGAGCCAACCACGTCGGTCAGTCATGCACGAAGTCAAGAATCTGTGGCTTGAATGGATGTAAAGATACGCATAACAGGCTGTTGCATGAGGACAAGAAGGGGGTGTCGGACGAGGAGAAGAGTACAGGTGATCAAAAAGCCAATGGCAGCCAAGATGCAAAGCAAGGTGTGCGAGGACCTGCCACGGAGGGGGAGCAGCAGAAATCCGAGAGATCACACACGACCACGGTACATGCCAAAGAAAACGCCAAAGAAAACGCCAAAGAGGAATACATCGCGTTGAGAACAGTACCCGTGATACTAAAGAATGGCGGGCGGAAACTAGTCGTGAATGCACTGCTGGACGACGCCAGTACCAAGACGTACGTAAATAGTGATGTCGCCGCTGAGTTAGGACTACAGGGCGAGAGTCGTAAAGTGACAGTCAACGTTCTTAATGGCCAGGAAGATACTTTCGAGACGATGCCGATCGAGTGTGGGATAGAGAGCTTAGATGGCAAAATAAACATGAAGATTACTGCGTTTACAGCGAACAGAGTCACAGGCAACATGAAAGCAGTTAACTGGGCCAGGTGTGCCAAGAACTGGAGCCACCTAAAAGATATAAACTTCCCTTATCTGGGGCCACGCCCAATTGTTGATATCCTGATCGGTATCGATTATGCTGATCTACACTATTCAATCAAAGATGTAAGAGGGAAACCAGGCGAGCCAGTGGCAAGATTAACACCGTTAGGATGGACATGTATCGGACATCCCAGCGTATGTCATGAGAAGGGTTATCGGACAAACTTTATACGTACTTACTTCGTGCGTGAGGAACCAAGTATTGAGTTGAGCAACGCTATTCGAAAGTTCTGGGAGATTGAAGACGACGGATTAAAGATGAAAACCAAGATATTAAAGCCAGAAGATCAAATCGCACTGGAAGCACTTAAGAGGTCAATAAAGTTTGAAGATGGACGATACGAGATTGGAGTACCATGGAAGGAAGAGAAACCGCTCATGCCAGACAACTACGAGACCGCGCTGCGGCGGTTGCAGAATACAGAGAAACGGCTGTGCAGGGATCCAGAGATAGGAAAGAGTTACTCAGACGTGATCAATCAGTACGAAGAAAGGGTTACATAAGAAAGGTTCCAGAAACGGAGAAAAGGCCAAGCGAATCATGGTATTTGCCCCACTTCGCTGTCGTAAGACTAGACAAAGAAACGACGAAGACGAGAATCGTATTTGATGCGTCCGCTAAGTGCGGCGGGATTTCCCTGAAGGACGTCATTCACCAAGGACCCAAGTTGCAGCGTGAACTTTTCAGTGTTTTACTACGATTTCGCAAGAACCCCGTAGCATTAGTGTGCGACATCGCAGAAATGTACTTACGAATAAGCCTAGCACCAGAAGACAGACCATTTCATCGATTCTTGTGGAGATCGTTGGATCAGACTAGGGCACCAGATGTGTACGAGTTCAATAGAGTAGTTTTTGGGGTGAATTCGTCACCATTCCAAGCTCAGTTTGTCACGCAAGAGCATGCGCTGAAGCATAAAGAACAATTTCCAGTGGCAGCAGAGACGATTTTGAAGTCAACCTACATGGACGATAGCATGGACTCTACTTCAGATGACCACACAGGAATAGAACTGTACAGACAGTTATCAGAATTGTGGGAAAGAGCTGGAATGCATGCGAGAAAATGGCTATCGAATTCCCCAAAGGTGCTGGAACAAATACCGGTCGATGACAGAGCCTCCGAGGTAGACTTAGACCAAGGCCATCTACCATCGGTAAAGACGCTTGGGGTACTGTGGGTAGCTGAGGAGGACATGTTCACCTACAAGGCACACCCACCAGGAAAGGAATTCAAGTTTACAAAGCGGAATTTTCTCAAGAGTATCGCAACACTCTTCGATCCCTTGGGTTTTCTAGCACCATACATCGTTCGCGCCAAAATCATTCTACAGGAAATGTGGATCACCGGGATAGACTGGGATGAACAGATGAAAGAGGAACAAGCAAAAAAGGCAAGACAATGGTTCCAAGAGTTAGAGTCCCTACAGTGCGTACGAGTTCCGCGATGCCTGAAACCTAATTTTGATGAGGTGATTTCAACAAGTTTACATTCGTTTGCCGACGCTTCAACAGCGGCGTATGGAGCAGTGGTGTACGCAAGAAGTGAGTACAAAAATGGGATCGTTACTGTACGAATGGTGGCATCGAAATCAAAGGTCGCACCGCTTACAGCCATGAGTATAGGATGTCTTGAGTTGATGGGGGCAGTGTTGGGATTGAGATTGAGTATGTCAATAGCCAAGGCATTAGACATTGATCCAAGCTTAACCACGTATTGGTCAGACAGTATGAACGTGCTATGGTGGATACATCGACCAAGTAGAGTCTTCAAGTCATTTGTAGCAAACCGAATCGGAGAGATCCAATCATCAAGTAACCCTAACCAATGGAGATACGTGCCAACCGATGACAATCCAGCGGATTTTGTCACGAGAGGATTAACAGTTCCAGAACTTGCCGAAAAGATTTCATGGTGGGAAGGACCGAGTTACCTCAAAGAGAAACCATCAGACTGGCCAATAAACAAGATCCCACATGCCAGTGCATCTAATACAGAAGTAAGGAAAACAAAAAGGTGCCAGCTAGACACCTGCGATAAAAGAGGCAGAACTATGGTGGTTATCAAAGGAGAAGACGAACCGCGCTTAGAACCAAAACGTTTTTCGAGTTGGTTGAGACTAACCAGAATCCAAGCATGGATTTACCGTTTCCTGAACAACTGCTTACTTCCAAGCAGTAAACGAACAAGGGATGAGCTGACTGTCGAGGAAATCCAGGATGCTGAGAACAGGATCATAAAAGCAGCACAGAAAAGGGCATTTGAAGCAGAGTATTCAGCATTATCCTCTGGAAAACCACTTCCCATCACCAGCAAGTTACTTACGTTAAAGCCAAGACTGGACGACGACGGTGTGATGAGGTCAGATGGCCGATTAGAGAATGCCGAGTACTTACCATACGATGTCAAGTATCCCATAATATTGCCTAGAAAAGAGTGGGTAACGAGGCTGATAGTAAGGTGGTTTCATCAGCAAGGAAATCACACAGCAGGGACAAACCAAACGTTAGCAATGCTTTCGTCGCGTTTCTGGGTAATGCAAGGTCGAGAAGAAATTAGAGAGTGCGAAGGAGAATGTTACGAATGCCGAAGAAGAAAAGCAAAGGCAGCTCAGCAAATCATGGCACCTCTACCAAAGATCAGGCTTAAGATGCCGCTTCGTGCTTTCGCTCGCACAGCAGTTGATTTTGGAGGCCCGTTTATAACAATCCAAGGAAGAGGACAGCGTAGAGCTAAAAGATACCTTTGCCTGTTCACGTGCTTAACTTCAAGAGCGGTACATCTGGAGATTGCATTTGGTCTCGACACTGATTCATTTCTCAATGCGTTTTATCGAATGGCAAGTCGACGAGGGCTTCCAGAAGAAATGATTTCGGATAATGGAACCAATTTCGTGGGAGGCGATCGAGAACTACGAGAGCTGGTAGAGAAACTAGACAAGAACAAGATTGCAAGTTCAATTGCAAATAGAGGGGTAAAATGGCATTTCAACCCTCCTCTGGCTCCTCACTTTGGGGGCGTACACGAGACGATGATCAAGGCAGCTAAGAGAGCAATATGTGGAATATTAGGAAATGCTGATGTAACAGACGAGGAGTTGATGACAGCTTTTACAGGTGCTGAAGGACTTATAAACTCTCGACCGTTAACCTATCAGTCAGCCAATCCAGCAGATAACGTCCCATTAACACCGAACCATTTCCTTCATGGTCAGGTCGGCGGAAAGTTCGCTCCCGAATCCGTAGACGAGACAGATTTTAATCTTCGAAAAAGATGGAGACGCGTTCAAGAACTAGTTCGACATTTTTGGAACCGCTGGATGCGAGAATGGTTACCGAAGTTAAATGCAAGGAAAAAGTGGTTCAAACAAGGCAAAGACTTAAAAGTTGGCAACACAGTATTAGTAATTTCTCCGGATACGCCACGTGGACAATGGCCGTTGGGCAGAATAACTGAGACGATTCTTGGCAAAGATGGACATGTGAGAGTTGCTAAAGTCAGGATTGGACAGAAAATCTTTGAAAGGCCTATATCAAGATTATGCCCGCTGGAGTGCGAAATAGATGATTGACATGCCACGAATAAGGTCGCAGAGTTCTACAGTCGATGAGCCTACAGCCCATCGAGGAGGGGGAGGATGGACAGAAGAAATGATTATAAGCACGTTTTATAGAATATTCTAGATTTTCCAGGACATTCTTGATTAGTCGTTATAGAAAGTTCTAGTAAGTTAGGATTATAAGATGTCTATTTATAGATTAAGCTTGACTTCTTTATCGTAATTTCTGGACACTTCTATAATGTAATGTTAGAACATTCTAGAAAGATTGTAAAAGACTATATAAGAAGTTGCTGTAGTGTGTGTTCAGAGTTCATCGTGAATTATACGTTCGACACAAGTGCGAAGAAAATAAAGGGTTAAAGGGAAAAATTGATCTCAAGGTTTATCGCGAAACCATCATAGTTAGTAGAGGGAGATTATGTTCATATCGACTGTGTATCTCACTAAATGAACACAACATGTCTGTTAGATCTGAATAGCCGATAACGAGTTTTTGGTGTAATTTTCTTTGTCCTAGATCTGTTTATCTAAGTGTTCTATAGCTTTTTTTTTTTTTTCTATGTATTTTAGTTTATCGTTAGCCTAGTCCCTTAGGAGTTTTTGTATGCCTTATATACGCCCTCTATGCAAATACTGAGTTAGTTGGTGCCCGCAGTTCGTCCCTTCATACACAAATGTAAGTTATTCGTTTCCCTCATTTATTGTCGTTTTTGCAGTTTAATGTTTCGTAGTTTTTCTTATTTGTTATATCATATTTACTAAGTTATTTATCTATTTGTAGTCTTTACCTTACGCTATGCGTACGAGTTTAGAATAAAAACAATCAAGTACCAACAATGTCATTTCCCCGGAGGCCTTTCGGTCACAGCTTCTGTGTTTTATGATTTAATTCCTTGCGGCTTTCGCGTAGGGTAGTTGAAAGAAGAGAGTGGAAAAAATAGGGTTGCTAGTAGGGTGTCAGTGAGCTACCGCTTTTTTTTTTTTTTTTTTTTTTTTTTTTTTTTTTTTTTCCCGTACAAAACAAACCGTCATGCATTTATTTAACGACGTTTATGAACATTATCCAGGAACTTAAATAAATGATTGTTAACCAGAAAATCATGCATAGACATAAAAAATTTTGAAATTATATTTTATATGTCTTTTTCTTTTTCTTTTTTATCTTTCTTTACTTTTTAGAGGACTTTTGCTAACGGTTCTCCGGCCTGTTTTCTTTTATCTTCCCTCTGAGAATTTTGTATAACATATTTTTTTCATTTTTTAAATTTCAAGCTTATATGTGTGTGTGTGTGGGGGGGGGGGGGGGTAAGGGATACAAAACATTGTGTGTATAAATGCGACATTTGAGATTCTAAAACTATGATATTGTTAATTGAAGAAAAAAAACATAAGCTTTGTGGGCGTGAATCTTGAAACAACTGGATCGAAATGAAATTTGGTGCGCATAATCTAAATTATGGCAAACTCCAGTAATGACGCACCCTGTAGAATAGAAATGTCATGATTGGCCCAAAAAAACAAAAAACTTTTCATTGTCCACTTATTCGATTGTTTTGTATATATTGTTTCTCGCCTCATTGTACTCACCCAATTCACAAATGGGTTAGATGTTCTTAGAGCTGCGACCTTGCCCGTATACAGTGCACTGGCTTTTTTGTTACTTCATTTGTTTAACGTTTTGGTTTCTATTGATTGTTCCTTCGACCGATGATTGTTAGCGCGTGAGGTTAATAAATCACGTGAGGCGCGGAAAGGGTTGAATTATTTCCCGCAGTATTGCCTAACTTCACAGTTGGATATCTGTCCTACCTGTTCGAGCTATGATAATTTTTTAATCCTTTTAGTCCTTTTATCCAGAGAGGTCAATCTTTCGGTTGAGTGCCGTGACTGCCATGCTTAAATCCTGGGTTCAGGCTCCTTTCGTACCATTACTCATGATCATGCCAACATGTAACGCATTACTTTATTATTATCACCATCATCATCATCATCATCATTATTATTATTATTATCACTACTATTATTATTATTACTATTACTTTTCTTTTTTTTTTTTTTAAGAATATAATCAAAATCTATATATACAATATGTAAATATATTTGCAACAAATTAATAAATAAAATTTAAAAAAAGAGAAAAAGAAAAACTATAATAAAATATACTATAATGAAAATATATCTACTAATGTACAACCATAAAATCTATTTAGTAAAAACTAATCCTAATAATATATGTTTAAAAATAATAAAAATAATGGCAAACATTCATATATATGGGGGATTATTATTATTTTAAATCCTATAGTTTTTCATTTTATTTTTGTTTATCATTATCTTAAGATATTGAGCGTTGGAACTTTAGTAGCTTAGGAGCGAGTATATTTCTATTTCTATTAAGATCTTTTTATTATTATCATTATTATTATTTATTATTATTATCATCATCATCATTATTATTATTATTATTATTATTATTATTATTATTATTATTTAACAATTATTCGCCGAAGGCGAAGTGAATATCGGGTTCACTGAGGATTAGGCAAATGATTGTTTTAGTATAAGCACACTGATGATTCTTTCAAAAAATGGGGGAAAAAAGATAAAAGACATTTTTTCCGGTAACAGCAACAAAGCGGCTGGCCGCTATTTTGGATTATCGCTGGAGGTGATTATCTTGTGATAGTGTGAGTTTCTCGACCAATCAGCGAGCGAGATTTTCAATAATCACCTGTGTATTTTTACTAGTATATTTTATTCAACCTCAGGATTATACAAGTTTTTTCCTGGTACTAGTCGAGTCTTTTCACAAGACCTAAGAATTATTATCTTCTTGCTTCAATCTTCTTATCCGTGTAAACATTAAAATCCCACTTTTCGTTTTCCACCATTTTCTCTGGTTCGTGATCCCTCCAATTATCTGCAGTGGACTGTATTTGGCGTTTCCTACATACATAGGTGCCAATGGATTGTTCTCACCACTTTGTCATGTCTGTAATTGTACTCTCTCCCTGCCAGTACTTTACAATCAGCTACAAAGTGGTCCACAGTTTCCGTCTTTTCTTTACATCGCCGGCACAGCGATGAATCACTACTGTTGTACTTACTTCTCAAGTAGTTGGTAGGTAGTGCTTGGTCCTGTGTAGCAGTGAGTAGTCCTTCCATCTCCATTTTAATGTGTCCTTTCTTTAGCCAGAGTCAAGTGCTCTTCCGCGGCTTATCCATTTTGTCCTCGCACGTCTTGATGTAGTTTCCGTGTAAAGGCTTGATTGCCTTTGTATCTTTCAAGTCTTTCGTTCTGCCTGCGGTGTCGGTATTCTTTCTTGGTCTCTTCTGATTCTTTCAAGGTATCCCTTTCAATGTTACATAGAATTTCATATTTGCTGACATATTCTTTCATGGAAAGTTCTTTCTCTCTTACAGTGTTTGAACTAAATATTCGTACAGAGTGTAGTGGTGACTCGATTCTTTCTCGTTCTTCCCATAGAGCTTCATATCATCCATGCATAACAAATGATTCAGTACATTACCATTGTTCAGCTTGTAACCTTTCCTTGTGTTGTTCAGTATGGACGTCGATGGTATGAGACATTTGATGCATAGTAACGGTGACATGGAATCTCCCCGGGATATGTATTCCACGCTTTATCTCAGAATATGCATACACTTACTTCAATAAAGTTAGTCACCTGAAAAGCTACAATGCTGAGACCGACAAGGATCATGGATAGATACATTTTACATGTTTCAACCGCTTGATAACTGTTGAAGGACTTGAGATCTTTTACCAGTTACAAAAGTTAACCTCCTCTGAGCATTCTCAACTGCTGCAGTTTGTGTCAAAAGCTTTACTTGTTGAATATAAAACATTTCCCCATGATTCTCAGCGAAATATCATTGAAATAAGTATATCTGCATCTATGTCGCGCAAGGTACTTCGTTTGCGCAAGCGCGTTACACCCCGCTAGGATGTGTGAGACACTTTCCGGGCCTTTGCCGTATAATCGACATATGCACTCATCGTCATCTTCGCTGACAATGGTATCTGTCTTTCTATTTAACAATTATTACAGTCAAAACTCTCTTTCGAATAATTTTTACCTTATCAGTTCTTGGGATCATTAACTTAATCTAGAAAAAAAAAATAATTGAAGATTTTCCCCCTGATTTTATTGTCACCTTTCAGTTTTATTTACCTTTCACTTTTATTCACCTTTCAGTTTTATTCAAATTGAGCTCCATGTACCTATTGATTGGTTTCAAGCATTCCCGAGAGATTCAAAAAACAAAAACATGGCGGCCATTGTGGTGCCGTTTACAATGGATGCAAATAAGATATCTTTTGTTAAATGGCACCAACGCTCCCACGGGAGGCCACGATGACGTAACGTGCAATCGAAGAATAGCGCAGCGCAGCCGTGACGTCATAAAAACGAAGACAAAGGCGAAATTCGGACAAACAAACTTACGAGTTTACTTTCAGCAAATAATTTTCACAGCCGATCGCAGTTGATCTTAGTTTACATGGGTTATTACTGTAACTTTAAGTAAAAATAATGAAATCGGTTCGTATAATCCTCGTAGCGGTTAAACAGAATGCAATGTTTGTCCGAATTTTTAGGCTATTTTTAGAATCAGCGCGCTGCGCTATTGGGAGCTCCGCTTTTGAACAGTGCCTAAATATATATATTTTAGGGCATCTATATAGGAAAGATGTAGTAGTAAGCTGGTGTGCGATGGCATTAACGACACATACAAAAGACATATTTTCCATATTAGTACTGATAGTTTTAATATATATGACGCAGTAATCTTGTTTAGGTTTCCTTGAACAATGTACAATTAAATAGTCGTTATTTATATAAATAGGAGTCTTTAGTATAACTTGATATCATTTTCACTTTTTATCCATCGTAGTGCATTCTAAAACCAAAGCAGCAGCCTTTCTTAAATGACTTGATATTTTTTCCATCGTTCGATTTTTTAACAAACCGATATGAAGTAAATGAACAGAACAAACGAACATTATAGTTTAACCGCGAGTATAATCCTTTTCCAGATGAAGCGATAAAATATGAACATTGGTTTTTATCCACCTATTATAATATGAGACCAGAGATCTGAAATTTGAGACAATTTGCCAGCGCAGGTAATCGCTAAAAGTTGATGGAATATTTAGATAACAACTAGTTGTGAACTACTAACTAAAAAGAGAAGACAGTTATAACTCTTCTTCATATGTAAATCCACAGCTCACAGCATGATTTCAGATTTCAGGTCTCCGACCGATGATGTCTTTTGAAATAGGTTTATGCTTATACACTTATTTCAATAAAGCTAGTCACCAAAAACCTAGAAAGCTGAGATCACTGAGCATCATGGGAAAATTTTCATATCAAAAAAGCATATATATACAAAGCTTTTTTGATACAAACTGCAGCTCGATGATGCTCAGAAGAGGTGAGACTGTAACCGGCAAAAGATTCGCAAGTCCATGAACAGTTATCAAGTGGTTGAACGTGTAAAATGAATCTACCCATAATCCTTGGGGGCCTCAACTTTTTAACTTTTCAGGTGACTAACTTTATTGAAATAAGTGTATATGTAATAGGGAGTTGTAATCCCGTATTCCGTTTAGTATAGCACACACCATAATATGATGTATAATCAATGACTGATTAACTATGCTATTGATTACGTTCTATGACAACTCTAATTGTAAGACGTTTAGTTACGTCACACTTGCAATTCTTTTATCTGATTTAGTACTTAACTTCGTCATCTAAGTGACGTCATTGTCTTCAATCGTGACGTAATCTTTGTTGTTTACACCAGTCTGATATATAGTCTTAACTAAATAGTTTTAGTCAAGTCCAACTCTAGTAGTAGTCTATCATCAATTCTGCGTTCTGAGGCTATAAGTTATATGTATGTGAATAGAATTGTTTGTTTGTTCTCTCCTGTGCTTCGAGGGTTTTCTGGGTTCGCCGGTTTTTTCTCCTACCGTAAAAATCAACTTCTAAATCCCAATTGGAATCCAGTATTAGAAGACCCGCTCTGTGGAATCCACTGTTAATCTCATTATTATTTTATTTATTTATTTGTCATATCCTACTAGTGGCTGAGAAGTGCCGGCTTTGAAATCTACGTATTTGATCGATCGACCAGTTGGATTTGACTAGAACAATTAGGCCTCTCGCCATTATGGCCTATGAGTCGACAGCTCATTCGGTCCATTTGGGCTCGAGGACTAATTGCTAAATAATACGTGCTATACTATACGATGCTAATGATTGATATGATTTATTAATTCTTTATACACTATTATCCATATTTTACTTCAGGAACGCTGTATTTAGAAATATCTGGTAGTTTTAAGGAGTCACGTGAGCTGTTATTTTAAGTCGCCCAGTAATTGACGTAATCTTTAGACCAATCAAAATACGCTTTTTATTTTGATCCGCATTCCCTTGTCCTCAACAATTCAAACTCATGCCTTGATACAATAAAATAATCTAATAAAATAATCGAAAAAAATCAAACCATTTAAGACCGCTTGCTTATTACTGCTACGGTCTTCTTGGTCAGCAGTATTCCCGTACTTCCTCATAGGCGCAGCTTTCAGAACAACATTCTTCTACTATATGGTATTGTCCATATGTTGCTGATCTCTTTTGAATGAAAGTTTTGGCGTCGGCTCCGCTCAAAATAAGAGAACCTAAGGTGAGATCACAACATTAAGTCACTCACTGGCTCTACTAAATAAGACCTTCATCAAATTTGCGATTGGAAATAATTCGTAAATAAAAATAGAGATTGAGCTTGTAAAAAGAGTTCGAGTTAACATGACTGGTGCCATTATCGATGACAAAGAGGATAAACTACTATTCCCCTTTCTTCGACACCCCCTAAAAGCTAAAAGCAGGTTCTTATTTTATAATCAAATAGAGTCAAAGCTAAAAAAATTTAAATCAAAGTACTGAATTGTATATACAGTGTAGCCGGCTTTAAAGTGCATATAGTCATTGTATTTGCTTAGATTGTAGTCATTTAGAGAAAACTTAGGCACACCTACCAAAAAGAGAATATAAGAAAATAAGAACCTGTTTAAGAACCTAAATAGCTTAATTTTGCAGTAAACACTATTTATACAAGAACCTTTTTAGGCTAACTAAAAAACAAAACAAAACAAAAATCTAGGTTCTTAAACGCGGGTTTCTACTGTATACACTACTGCAGGCCTTGCTTGCTGGGTTGCGCTAGTATAAGCAAATTCTAAGTAAAATAACTTTTTTACTTACGTCGTACTCTTCTCTTAAGACAAAGTGCTTCATATATTGTAATGATTCGATCTCCACAGAAAAATCCATCTGTTCTTGACTTTCCTACTTCATTGACTTTATAATATGTGTAGGCACTTGATGAACACACCAACACTGCCATTAACAACAACAGCAGGAGGGCATATGGCTTTCTCATCTGCAAATATTTTAGGATAAGGCTTAGAAACATGCAAAACATGTAACAGTAGACTCCATTGCAGGCTAGCCCATTATTTCACGTTTTTTTGTTTTGTTTTGTTTTGTTTTGTTGTTGTTGTTGTTGTTTTTTTTTTAATTCATATAATAGCACTATTAGGTATGATGCAAAGAATTGTGGCTCTAGATTTGCTATTTACAACATATATTCTTAGTTTTTGCCTAACCAGTTGTTACTTTTGATGTCTTGTTTCGCTATGTAAATATAATGGTAATAAGCTCAAAATGAATTAAAAAACAGAGATGTTGGCATTACTTCCTTGTAAAATGATGTTCGGGAAAAAAGATACGAATGAAAAACAAAACAAAACATTTACGTTGTACTAGAAGTAAACATTTCTATTCAAGCAAAAATGAATTGGTTGGCACCAATCAGTTGAACATAGTGAGTAGAGGGGGACTAACTATAGTTCCACATCCAGCTAACAATGCCGGGAAAGTCGGGCCATCATATCTAAATCACCTGTGATTTGCATTGAAAGCATAGCCTTTGGCTAATAGAATGGAAAGTTTGGTTAATAAATGTTTAATATATTTTTCGGTCTCTATCCTCTTTCTATTGAATTATATCCCATTTGACGATGAGACATTACGGAAGTTCGCATGCAAATGAAGTTGCAATCATAATTTGCTGTCAGGGTTAGAATTTTTCAAGTTGAGGCATTCGAATAACGTCATCAAGATGAGAGCGCGTGCTGCGTACAAAGGCTTCGCACAAAAAGTGCCCGCGAACGTCCTTCATTTTTACAGTTAACCACTTTTATTCGATAACTTCCCGCATAACTCGATAACTGAAACACTAAAGAACAAAATGCTAATGTATATTCCTTCTTGAAATAAGTGATTTAAAGCATTGAAATCTTTTATTTTTACATTTTTTTGCTCTTGCACCTTAATAAACCCGTAAACCTTTTCTTTCCTAAAAAAAAAAACGACATAAAGTGATAATAATAAAAAACAGTATAAAGGTCATATAGGTTCCAAAGCAGTTCTTGCTTTTTATGTGAAAAGCGAGCTAAATATTTGTTTGATAGTGTGGCAATAATATGGTGAGCGGCATTTGTAATGGTTACTGATGTTCTGCTGTTTGCTCTTTGGTGTATCTTGTTTTTTGTTTTTGGAGAAAAAGTTGTCAACTAGTGTTTCTCGTTGTAAATTTCTGTATCCCACCTGCTAGACGTGCAGTTGAAATACAATTTGATCCCGAGATCATCACCGATCATTATGAAAATAAATTACAGAAATGGGTGATAACGTGGTACATATTAGCAGATGAGGTTTAGTTTATGATCTAGCAGTTGCTAAACCATCTGTCTTCCATTATTGAGAATCAGATTAAGGTGAAATTTCAGGCTTGGTCAAAGAAAAAAATTAATGGGTTCAAGCATTAATTAAAAAGATTAAAATTATGTTTTATTAAGGACACTCGTTCCGAGCCTCATTGACCATTGAATTCGAGTTGTTCTCCTATAGTTTTCAGGGCTTTTACTTGATATACCAAAAGTAATGATTCCAAAGTATGATGTTGAAGTTGAAAACTCTGATTCAATCGTCTAATGGGGTGTACGTACAATCTGTTTTAGGGCTCCTTTTGATATCAGATTGCATTTTGTATATCTGACTGGATAACCCTGTGTAAATAAAGGTTTCTATATATCTGTTAAGTAATAAAATATTACTGAATACAGCTGGGGTCGAACTTGAATATACTTTTCTCCATCAGGGGCTTGTGTGGCATTTCCTGCTGTCAAATAAGGTCGAAAAAGAAACCCAAAACTAATCCCAAAGATAAAACTACTGTAAGATCAAGCGCAATAAACTATTTGGTACTTTTATTAAAACAACTAGAAATTTTGCTCACATTTGCCTGTGTTTCTTTTAAGACGTTTGGGAGGCTCTATTAATGTTTAATGATGGAAACTAATTGGCAGTTTGTAGGTTCGTACATCGATCATTAACTCTATACGTTTTCCTTTACCTGTTGTTCAATCGACTCAGTGTGGAAACAACAAAGTCTCAGCGTGAAATTAAGTCAAAACATTTGAAGAACGGAGTACTAAAGAGTCGACTAGCCGAGCTGGAGACACGATGGCTGATAGATCGATATATTCATACTGAGAATCAGAAATATTTACTATTTTTAAAGTTCATGTACGTCACTTACTCAATGTACGCGGCTTCGACCGGGGCCAAATGGACTGGAATAAAAAGGCTCTCCTACAAGTACATGAAACTTTTGCTAAAGGTTTTGCTAAGCAGTAACTTCAAAGGCATTATTTTCAGGGGCAAACATTTTTTCATTAGCTCAGGATGTTTCTGTTTAACGAGCAATTAACTTCAAGGAATCGGTTCCATTGTCGTGTTACAGACAGAATAATTTCAGTTTTATTAAACTGGATTGTTTTTGATACAATGCATTTGATACTCTCTAGATATTACATAAATACACAAATCATTTGCATGCGGGCAACGTTTCCCCCCTTGTACCGAGTGTTAGAGTGTCATATTAGATCATAAGCTTCTTAAACCTTTTAGCTCCAACATTTTCTTGGCTGGTTACTATAGACTACGTAATTTTTATCAAATTTGGATTAAAAGAAAATGCAAGAAAAAATTAATAAAACAAAACAACACAAAAAGCAAAATATAGAAAAGACTGGGAAAAAGAAAAAAGAAACAGAAATGGAGAAACGTAACGACAAAACGTTGATTAGAAAACTTCATCGTCTTATGAGGTAAAGTTCACAAAGACTAAATTACTGTGTTTCTATTCATAGTATAAACATGAAATTAAACAAAGAAAAAAGCAAAGAATAATTGTCGCTTCGATCTTTCATATGAGCAAGTGTGTGAAGCGATCAAGAAATTTCAGATTGTAATAGTAACAAGAGCCATTTCTTGCAAGCTTGTGGAAGTGAGATATTTCTATACCACAGCTTGCTAACTAAAACCATAATCAAAATAGGGTGATGTCAAAGTCAATATATTTCTAGTATAATGAGTCCAAGTCGGTTAGATTGACGTGGCCCTTGCGAAACGGTACAGTTTGTTATGATCTGATACTGGTAAAAATTCAACTACCCAGCTTATTTACTTACCTTTTGATTCATGTCCCAAACAACAACAGATCTAAAAATTTATTCGGCAAAGTTAGAGTTATGTATTCCCTGTATGTAACGCTCCGTGAGAAATTTTTCGTGCAATCAGCTAGGTTTGCAGCACCGGTTACTTTTCGTTTTTCAAAATTCAAATGACACAGTTAAATACCCTTTCAGTTCCGTCAGATTACGAAACCTTTTCCCACAGAACAATAGCATGTACTTGGAGCTTTGAAGGATGCAGCGCTGATTGAGCTGTCAGACCTTTTTCCGCTGTTAAATACTAGCCTAAAATATACGTCATTGAAAAAGCATATCAAATGCGTGCTAATTGGCCACTTAATGCTTCGTTAGTCAAATACATTGCTAGCTATTAAGATACGTATCGATTAAAGACCCAAAAACCAAAGTTTAGGGTTAGGTTTCAATTGTGATTTCTAATTAAAAACAGAAAAAATGTGGAGGACGATCGATCGGATTGATATTTGTAAGTTAGTATAGGAAATCGCACGATCTCGAGTACAATTTGAGAACTTTCAAAACATTACGAGTGTCTATTAATTCCAAATTGTACGAGAAGATCGTGCGATTTTTTGTTTATAGTTCACTCAACAAAATTTCAGTAAAAAATGCGAAGCGACGCCGTTCATCTTTGTCTATTTGGCGGCCGATTTTCAGTCCATCGCGCAACTGAAATGCATAAAACAGATTAGTTCTTACGGCTTTAAAAATTTATTCATATGTTTTTAAAGTACAAAATGATAGAAAATAATTGTTTTGACATTGCTTTGGCCGCGTTGCCATAGCGACTTAATTCGGTACTCCTACGGAGTACAATTAACGCTATAATTGTACTCCTCTCGACCAATCAGTCGAGTAATTTTGTTGAGTGTACTATAAAAGAGTTTATTTATCCCCATTTTCGTTCAGAGTATTTTAGTAGGAGCGATTCGGTTTTTGCATTGGGTTTTGAAAATCTGTCTTTATTTTGTTTGTTTCTCTCTGTTTCTTTTTCTTTTCTTTTCATCTGGCTTATTGATATCTTTTCTTAGAGGAACTGAAATCTGACGGCTGGAAATCTGAGCCTACACGACATCCTGTTGCATTTGTACAAATCCCTTGTGGCTACCGTTCTTAACAGTGACCTTTGAGTGGGCGACTAAAAATAATTGCTTGGTTGATCGGTAATAAGGGGCTGCTTTAGAGAGATTTACGTTCACTTTTAGGTAGTACAAGTATATGAAATTTTTAAATTCTATAAACATTTTTCTAATTCTGATAATCATACGATATTACCAGATCAAAAGAGGAAAAAGAAAACAAGAGAGAGAGAGGAAAAAAAAAAAAAACGCAGGAACGGTATATACCAGGCAAAAGGTCAAAGGAAGAGAGAATGCCACTTTACATGAGAGACGTAATCAGTTTAAAAGCATTGACCCAAGGATTTTTGATTTGTCGGTATATAACAGGCAGAAGGTGATCAAAGGGAGAGAAATAAAAGGCCACTTTACACGAGAGACGCAATCAGTTTAAAAGCATTGACCCAAGGACTGTGACGTGTCGATTCATGGCCCCATGATCAGTGCACTATTTGAAGAGCTATTAGCCTTGTTCTTAACATTTTTTTGTGTGTGTTTGATGATATTGCAAAAGCCGAGCGAAACCTAGTTTGCCGAATCTCAAAGAGTGTTTGAACAACTAATGTCGCTCTATTGATACATCTCACAGGAACTAACTATTAATGAACCATTATTAAAATTAATTTATTAAACAGGAAGGGAAAACTTAATAGTCGTTTTAAGGCTTTCAAATGGTTCAAACTCGCCCACCACTTGATACCTTTTTTGTGGGATTTTCAAGTGACCCTTTTACTTTGTTTAAGTTTTTCATTGATCTCCGTCAGTCAGGAAAACTTCTCGATCGTATTATTATTTTTCTCTCATTTTGGATATAGCAATTAATACAATAAAATCATCAAGAGGATTTTGCATACTCCTTCGATTTGTTTTTGGGAATTATCATTGCAAAGACCATCATCGAGTAAGCAATGATCGGAAATCTGGCTGACTTTTAGAGGGGTCTTATTCGATTGAGGAATATTCCAATTTGATTCTGAGAAGACTATCTTTGAATCCCATGCTTTAGACTACTACCATTTGTGATAACTGATAGTAGAACTACCATCCATTAAAAACTTAACATTGTTTGTACTAGTAAGAGAACTAATGAATCGGTCATTAACTTTCTTTTCATGAATAGATACGATAATCATGAACAATTATTTAATTTCTTCTTTTTCTTTTCCTTTGATTTTCTCTTTTAAAAGTACTAAATGTTCTTAATTTTCCTGTTTACTCAGTCTAAAGGTTTTAGCCGTCTTTAGTATTAAGACATGCACAATGTGAAGAGAGGGAATTTTATACCTCGACGATAAATGAACCACTGTGAAGGAAGGAAGCTTAATTCAGTCTCGATATCCTTTGGAAATACTGACGTTTGTGGTGTAAAACACCTTTATCGTTTGACATTTGAAACACTTGAACACTAGATTGCCCAATATTTCTTTGTCAAAATTCCTTAACGGTCGTCTACATATTCGACTGTTTTGGCGTAAAACCAATTTAGTATTTCCGCTAAGTAATACATTGAACAAGCTGCGTACAAAGCGCAAATCCGGATATTACAAAAGCAAAGTCTTTCAAAGATTTCCTATCATATTGGAACCAATTGAATTGAGGCAATGATTTTCATGGCGGTCTTGGTAGAAATGCACATGCGCAACACAGACTTTTCCTCGCTTTCAGATAAAGGATTGAGATATGCTGGCAAGAGGGGTTTTTTTGGGCCACAGTTCGCTAATAAATCCGAACAGAAAAGGCTGGTTCTTGGCATAGATACAAACGGAGACCTTCGTTTTTTGAGAGGGACAAAGCATTTTTAATTAACTTCAGTTTAATAACTTTGCACCATCGGTAAATTGCTGCACTGACCTCTTAAATATAATTAAGCCTGAGTTCTAAAATAAACTAGGTTTTTAAAATTTGTTTTCGATCTTTGCTTGGAGGCAAGCGCGCCAGAAGAACTCATAAGTGGGAACTGGAGACGTTGTTACCGCTGTTGTCCACCTAATAACAGATTTTTGCTATAGCCGATCATAGCGACGAGGTCGTGACCGTCCGAAAAATTTCAGCTTCCTTGCGACTGAAAATTAACTGATAATTGAAGCTATTATTATAGCTAAAATTCAAAATTTATGATTTTTTGGTCACTAAGTTAAAAGTGCTATAGCTAATAAAATACAGAGTGACAGCTAGACGCAGTGGATTTTGACTTGCGGCGGCGATCTTGATCATAGTTCTCAGACTTTGCGGCGGAGACAGGAATGGCCGCCAATATCAATGCGCAAAGAAGCTGTGATTATTAGTTTTACTATTACTATTCAAAAAGCACATGGACTCGTTAAAACTAGGATCGACCTTAATTCCTAGAGGGATTCGTTTCATTTTAATGACCAATTTTTATTTTTATTCTTCTTTTGATCAACAGACATCTTTCAAACACGCTCGGCTAGCTATGCATGTCTAATTTTAGAACCGACCGGTTGGAAGCGGTTGGAGGATGCATCAGAGTTAACCACTTTTTCCTATCTTAATCCGTTTTCTTCCTATCGGAAGACACTCACAGTCGCAGTCATTTTGATATTCGAAATATTCTTCATCAGTTTCCCAAGTAATAAGTAAGTCATTATCAGTTTCTGAAGAAGAATGTCTGCCCTTCACGTTCGCAGGTTCAGTAATGACGAGAATCCTAAGATAGCTTCAAGTGCATAACCACTAGCATAGTAAATAGAGAGGAACTATGCCACCGGAGAGGGAGAGAGTTCAGTTCATGATTTATCGACCCAAAAAGTCAACCAGTTTTTTTTAACGACTCGGCTAATATTGCATTAAATCAGAAGATATGATATGATTTTTTCAAAATTTGGAAATTCCCGCTATGGCCAAAAAATTTAAAAACAGCATATGTTTCGACTGCAAGAGACTTATCTTTCCGGTTTAGTAAATATCTCCTTGAGTTCCTTCCAAAGGCGCTTAATAATCAAATTTGCCATATTTTCCTCCATTTAGGTTTTCCTGTAATATGGTGAAGTTATATTCCAACAAAAAAATGGTCCAACTATCACCGGTATTGCCGTAGTACATTCGAAAAATGTGATTTTCTATATATTTCGCAAGAGTAGAATTTTACTTCTTAAAGGAAAAAAATAACTAAACTGAGTAATATAAGTTCCATGCTCTTCGCCAAGAGGCACAGTGGAAAACAAGGAAATTATCTTCCTTTTTTAGTGCCATCAACATTTTGTTAACGCACGATGATTGACATTTCGAACTAAGATGTATTGATCAAGCATGCGCAAGCGGTTTCAACCTCAACTCTTGACCGTAATACAATGTCAAGTCTCACGAATTCATTGAAATTTGAAGTGTTAGTGTATGATATTTCTGTGGTTCATAATCCATGTTATGGTTTTTTTTAAACGTCGATTTTCCGTATTGAAGTTTAATGCTGATTCCAAATCTGGACAGAAAATTGGGTGTCTCGAGCTTGTTTTTGAGATAATCAGCATTTAATAGAAGCCTACGCACGAGATTTTGGAGCAAAACTTGCGCCACCGGAAGTGACTAGAAAAAAATTGAGATTCATAAGATAATAGTTATTTGCAGACTATATGATTGCACGAATGACGGCTAGTCAATCATTCTACAATAATACATAGATATTTTTTTGACAAAAAGACAAAGAGGTACATTGATTTGTCATATTTTGTAGCTTCGGTGCTCTTAAAGGATCTCATAAAGTCGAACAAAAATCCCTACAAAAATCTATATTTTTCATGTGTTAGAGATATAAAATTTTCCTAAAATGTTGATGTAACCTAAATTTTTAGGAGTTTTTTCGAATGAGCTATTATATAAAAAAAAGAAAGTCCTGTGCAAGATTTGAGGGTTTTGCCCTGTTGAAGCTCAAAACGAGCATCTTCAATAAAATCTCGTAGATCAGCGGTTTTTGAGCGCACACATATAGTGAACTCAAATCAAACGTTCAAAAGTAGGCAGTCACCTTAAGGGAGATTACTGATCAATTTGTTTTGCTTCACTTTAATATAAAATTCTGATTTTTCAACTTGTACGGTTTGTCGTTAAAGCCTATTGTCAAGATCCACCAATGGGAAACGCCTGACATCAGTAAACAGCCATCAATCGGCTTTGCAGTGTGGATTTTTAAATATTTATTTTAATTTTAATATTTTTTTTCTTAGTAAGCTTATCCTGACCATAGTTGTATTAAGTGCATTCTATATAACATAAGGAAAGGATTTTTAATTTCTCACAGGTTTTCAGAATGCTTTCTAGCTAAACAAACCTAGTGAAAACTAATCTCTTAGGCTTAATGAGTGTCGATCAAGATTTTAATTTTTTGACCTTTGATTGAAAATGATCAAATCCAAACGATAATGACAATGACAATTTTTCAATTTGGTTCAGTTCACAAAAATATGTCCAGAGAATTGAATTCTACGAGATTTGAAGCACTAAAGGTTTGACTAGCTTTGTTTGTCCGTCAATTTTAGCTCAAAGTTCAATCTTAACTTTGCAATTTTCATGCTTCACATCTATTCCAAATGTTTTTCAACGTTTTCTAGCGTATTCCTGGTAAGCATTATTCAAAGGCTGATTATCTACGCTTAAGGGAGTCTACATGATTCCTGCTTTAGGTATTTGAATATTTAGACGTTTCATAATTTATATATTATATATCCGAGCTAAGGCGGAATGGAACTATTCAGCTGGACGGATAATGAACGTATGGGCAGCAAATGCCAAAAAGGCTTTGATAGCAAGTACACTGACGATTACTTTACATTTTTTGTTTTGTCCCATGGTTGATGTTAGGGTTCGGTTGGAAATAATTAATGAAAATTATGGCGAAAAAAATCTAAACAAAAAGAGAAATACGCAATACTTAGATAAGAGATTACCAAGAACGTTGTTTTGTCTCAGTTTTGAAGACAAAAATGAAATTCGGGATTTTGCGGGCCAGCCAGCTGAAGACGGTACATTACACCACTGGTTAGGCATCTGGTTAAATCAGTAGTCGAATTTGCCCTTTTCTTCAACATCATTCAAGATGAAAATAATATAGGACATATTTATCAATGACATTTTATGACAAAACTGTTTAAAAAAACAGTGTTTTCTTAACCATGCCATCTAAAAATGATTCATGATTCAATGATTCAAATTATTTTATCTAATTGTTTTATATTTATATTTATATTTTTTTGTAGATGAAAGTCCAGTTTTAGGAAGAACGAAACTACTTCAAACCTCCACCCCCCCCCCCCCCCCCAAAAACAACAACAACAACAAACAACCACAAACAAACAAAAAACAAGGTATGACCGCTCTAATAGAAAAATGGACATGTTAGAAGGAAATCAAATCAAAGAATGGAGACCATAATGCTTTGATCTTAAAAAGCCAAATTGCACAGAAGAAAGTGTAGAGAAATATCTTACACAACTTGATCAAATGTCTGACTTACCTGAACTAAGGAGTGCATTTCTTCGATTTTAGCTTGAATCCTGAAATTAAATGAACATTAATATCAATCTCAAAGAACTATATACACATTGTACTGACCACGTGATGTTGGTCACGTCATACGTCATCATTGGAAAATGCGTCAGTCTTATCACCCTTGCCACGACACTATCACTTGGCTTGAGCGTCACTAAAGTCAATTACATTCAAGTAGTAGTACACTTGAATAAAAGTGTAGAGCATATTATGAATGTATAATGTATATATATATATGTAGTGTATATATATATATGTAGTGTTTAAAATACGATCTACGAGTTTTTTGAATTGCTTAAAACACTCATAAACAATTTATAAGATTTTGGTTCAACTGAAGCCACCATACACGTCACGGACATGAATTTTTATACTTCGATAGAGATTTGACGTCACGGGCATGCACAACCAGATTCAATAGAAGCTCCCACACGTTGGATATTGCGTGCCAAGGCAAAGACAGGCACGTTAGTCAAAGATCTTTAGGGTTGACTATGACCTTGATGAAGCTCTGTCTTCATCTAAACTTGGATGTATACTTCATCCCTGATGAAGTCATCCTCATAGTATTCGAGTGGTCTTTATATAAAGATCACATGTGTCTTTATATAAAGACACATGTGTCTTTATATAAAATCACTTGAATACTAATGAAGAGGACTTTATCGGGTATAAAGGTTCATGCACGTGACGTGTATGGTGGCTGCAATTGGACCATAAGCTTATGAATTATTAATGAGTGTTTTAAATTTATATGAGATATGCGCATTAAAATTTTAACAGAAGCGAAGGTTGATTGTCAAACTTAAAATAGGGCGACCAGGGAAAAGAAATTTTTGCAGACCATTTTACAGCCCATTTGCATTATAGCATAATGACATTAATAATAATTCGTCTTTATTTAGAGAGGGTGACATGTGACAGCACTATATAAACTAGACGGAACCGCCATTTTACGTGGTCAACCGTACGTCTCCACTCAGATATTGACTAGTAAGTGTGAATTCGACCGCGGAAGGTTGAAACAACAGACTCGTGTCCAACCAACAGAGCTAACCGGAAGGCGGTTTAATGATAATGATTTACTACCAGTTCCAGAATCCCTTGCACACCGGCTTTCTTTCGTTCAGTTCGAAGGAGCAATTGTCCTACTATTCTCATGAGAAATTTAAAATATGAAAAGGAAAAGCGAGAGATAATGTAGGCAGAGATTGTAAAATGACGCCATCATCCAAATAGAAAATCTTGTCTTAACATCCCCAAGACTTCAAGTCCATTACTGTTGGTGTAAATTCCATCAGATACTTGATATAAAAAAAATTATAAGTGGATAGATATTTTTGTATGTATACTCGTTATATCATTTATTCAATATTTAGTATTGCTGAGAATTTGCATCACGTTTTGTTGTATCATCACCCAGCATCATTACTTTAACGTGACGGTACTTTTGAAATTTTTGAAAATGAGTAATAATCGATATCGTGGAAATAACTTTGTAGCCAAAATATACAGAGCCTGTTTTACTACAGACTATATACAGTTTTGTGTCTGATAACGATCGCGCTAAGTAGGACGTTTGCATAATGACGTCATTTTACTACGACTACCAAAATGCTCCTCGAATTTTCTTTCAAATTTGTATTTTCTAATGATTAAAGTAAAACGTAGTGATTAATGCTAATTAACTGAACAAAGGAAAGTGTGCAAGGTATTATAGTACTTGAGCTGCAGGTATTGCCAAGAGGCTCGAAAGACACACACACACATACACACACACACACACACACACACACACACACACACACACACACACACATACACACACACACACACATACACACACACACACACACACACACACACACACACACACACACATACACACACACACACACACACACACACACACACACACACACATACACACACACACACACATACACACACACACACACACACACACACACACACACACACACACACACACACACACACACACACAAAACAACAGCGGATGAGAAATATTTATATTAAATACCACCAGCATGGCCGCGACGACGTAACGTGCGGATGACGACGACGTTGATGATGAAAGTTATGGTAGTGGTATGATGATGGATTGCACGTGTCATTACCTAAAGAAGATGATGTAATGTTTCAAATACAAGTTGCTGTATTTGATTGGGGTTTCAAAATCCTCGGATTTTGAAACTTCAATCGAATACAGTGACGAGTATTTGACACGACATCTTATACTCTTTTTGTTATGTTTGTTTTTATTTCAAAGTTCTAGTACCTTGAAATATTTCACAAGTCCGAGTAGTAGGAGTAGTATGATTAATGAGTATAAGATTCTCTGTTCTATTGTGCTAAGATAAACGAAGCCGGACTCAAATCAGTTTGGTATAATTTCAAACATCAGGCTAAGTGCTCAAGGATAATCCTGGTATATATTTTAGTACGACTCGAACTAGCTTCATTTTCTAAATTATATAGGTTGCTCATTTGAGCATCATAGTAGCCAACTAGTCGATCATATGCACTTGACGTATATTGATCCTGTCCACGTATACTAAACAGACAGTGAGGAAAAAACTTGCAATTGTTACTGAAATCATGGAGCATGATTAGCAGAAATTCAATGTAATTCTTTTCAAGGGCGCAGTGAAGGGGAAGGCGAGGGGGCGGTTTTACTAAACCTTTGGATATGGTGGTAAACGCTAAAGGTAAATTGAGAGTTTAGATTTACGTTCACGGCAAACGTGAAACGTCAGTTGACCAGTAAAAAATTCTTTTAAATTACTGAAAAAGAATCGCAAAAAAGTCCAAGTAGTAGAAAAACAAGAGAGTATTTGCGCTTGGTGAAAAGGTTTGTAAAAGGTAAAGTAAATTACACGAAAACTATGAAAACGTGGTCACGTTTGCCGTTTACGGGGAGAAAAAAAGTTAATCTAAAACTCTCTAATGACGCGTACGCGCCGTGTGTTTTGGCGGGAAAATGGTACGCCCCTGATTTACTTATTTTTCTCACTTTTAAATCTTCTTGCGCGGAAAAGTGGTTTCATTACGTATTAAGTGTAATTTAGATTTTACCGTGGCTGTATGAGTTAGTAGCCTTACTAAGAAGTCAAATGCCAAATTTGACATCAATACTTCAGTAAAGAACGTGGTCAATTAATAAGCTATAAGTCATATTTGCTTTGTTCTCCAACAACGTTTCTCTCTGGAGATGAAAGACAAATATTGAACCACGAAAAACGAAGAACGAGGAAATAACTGATTAGGAGTTTGACAGAAGTAGTGACATGTTTATATTTGGTGCAAATACAGTGCATATACCACTCAGGCCAAAATAGACTTGTATAAAATGATAATAATGTCTCACACTATCTCTCTCTATGTTATTTTCGATGGTTAGTCCTATGAACGCTTGGGTGGCCTACTGTTTATAATAGCAACAAGTATAGTTATCTGATTAAAAATTAAAATTTTTACGTTTGTCTAATTTTAATTTGTCTGCCTTTTTTCCTGTGCTACATACGTACTCAGTGATGATTTTACTGTTACGTCTACAGTCCCCCAGCTGTGGTCTTTTGGTTTTTATTCGCTGTTTTCCCCTCATGATAATTTCTTCATTTACCTCTTTTCTTTTTTCTTATTTTCCCAAATTCGATACTTTTCCTCACAGTAACTTCACTTTAAATAATAAAGTGGTGCTCTCAGTCACAGTGCATTTCTTGTTGTATTCTACTTTGGTTTTTGTTTTTAATTTTGGTCGTTTGCTGTAGAGAAAGCTTCGGTTTGATTCATTTCATCAGTCACAATCACTCAGTTAACTTGATATAGATATTATTATAGGCACACCACGTAGCGGACGGCTATGATCAGGAAAGTCAATACATTCTGAATATAAAACTAGAGCCTCATGCTTTTATGCCCAAAATCATCAGAAGCATACAAGCAAAACAGCCTCTGGAAACTCCTATATAATATTCATTTTAAATTTCGCTGTCTTTAATTAAAAGTCTTCCAGTAACCTGTTTTCTAATCAGCAGGCCTTACTATAACTAACATAAGCAATAATTTCTCAGAAACAGTTTTGTCTTTACGGATTTTTACGGGTCTTTTCCTTCCTTGTTTATTGTCAAAGTGACCTAATTCTCAGCTCGATCTATCTTCCCTGGTTCATGTTACCTTTCTTTTCTTCCAACTGCATGCGTATACTATTAGTTTTCTTACTTTTTCTACGACAAACCGGATACCGTCAAACGTATTGTATATATGCGCCATACTTCAGTGGGGAAACATGGGTGTGGTCAGAACGTCAGGAAAAGTCTCTTTATGAAATTCATTACTCTATATAAATACTTTGCATGCATTGAGTTACAAAGTGAGTAGACGTATTAGTTATTATTGTGTGTCTTTTATCAATTAATTTTCTAAAGTAATCTAAGTCTTTAGAGACAGGACGACGCTACGTCATTTTCTTAACGGAGATTTTACTTCACTGGGGTTAGTCTTCAGACCTTTCGAAAAGGAACTAGCTTTAGTCATCCTTCCGCAAAAGTTCCCCCCCACCTCCACGGCAAATTAAAAGACGTACCTTTCTATATTACAATGTTACGCAGATAGATTGATGGGGTTAGACGCCCACACTATCCTGAAAACATAGTCGGTGCTTTTTTTTTTTTTTTTTTTTTTACATTACTGGTGGTGCCTTTTGATATTCGTCATGATTGATTTGTAGAAAAACGAAAAGCATTATGAAAAAATTATGAAGATAATTTTAGCACAATATATTTCTACATTACTGGTGGTGCCTTTTGATATTCATCATGATTGATTTGTAGAAAAACGAAAAGCATTATGAAAAAATTATGAAGATAATTTTAGCACAATATATTTCTATAGTAATTACTTTATCTGATTAGATTTAAAGGACATCGGGGGTAGTATGATGTCGTATATCTAGAGAGGCGTAGTTCCGACTGACGATAGTTTTGTCATGTCCATTCCTTATACACCTAATTCAAAAAACGTTTGTCATCGCCAAAGGCAATAGGCCATAGGCCATAGGCGAAAAGCGATAGGATATATGTCATTCCAAGATCCAAGAATAGCTAGAATGACTTGCGTCTTCTTCTTCTTCTCGTCAAGAGTATGGACCTTCGTGCTGAGACTGATGCGATGTTTTTTGTATTCAACGAAACAATTTCCATGTCGGAATGACCTATCGCCTATCGCATTTGGCGATGACAACCTTTTTTGAAATAGGTGTATACTTAAGTTTTTTGACAAGTGAAAGGTGTTCAGCTACTTACATTTCTTTTATCGAAATCGTAAATTGAAAGAATTTTACGAATGAGGACTTGTTTATTCAAATCCTTCAATTTTATATTAGATTTTATCTTTATTTAGTTTACTAACTCATAGTATACCTTTCAGTCTTTTTTTAATTCACGAATATTTCGTAGGGTTTCAGTCAGTATTTCATTAGTTATCAAAATCTGACACCATTTGGCCGGGTTAGTGTAACGAGAAGCAGTACTCCTACTCGCTCAGGTCTGACACCAAAATTTTTTATAAAATCCTAGGCCTTACCAAATATACTAAGGATTGAATGGTATTTTTATAATATAACTATAGAGACAAGAAGAGCTATTAATTTTGTACAGATATATCACGTCTCCCGCAACAAGAAGTCGTTTACAAGTTTCGGCTATAATTATAGCCAGTGCTGCGGCTTTTGCACTCTGCAACTTTAAATTGTGGGAAGAACAGAAGATATAATCAAAGAAGTCAATACTTTTTTAGCCCAAATAACTACATAATAAGCCAATTTGTCATTTCTCTAAGGGTCGACAATCATAGTTATCATACCTTAGGTTCACTAGTCTCCACTAGCTGCTTCTTCTCAGTGTCAATGAATACTACACGTGCTTGCGTATGGATCGTGTTCAGACCAGCTTTTTGTAAGCTGCGACCGACATGTCCTCCATGCCGAGTTTTGTCACTTATCTATGAAAGGAAGGAAGGATTCTTCAAGATCCGCTCTTGCATGTCGTATTATTATAACACCAATTAATTTGATTTGCCGTTTGAAGTCTCGCGACGCTCTGTCTCACGTGTGACAACCATCGACGCCGTTTCGTTCAATTCCATGAAAATCGCACTTTTATCATCTTTTCACGAATAAGCCTGATTTCTAAAGCTCTAAAATTATCGTTTTCGATGAAAATATCTTCAAGATATGCTTATTTTATCGATGCTATGAAGCACACCTTCCGGGTTGGATATTGTTTGGGTTCGTTCCGGTCCGCGTTGATTCTTAAGCTCTTCTTTTTGCCTGTAAAAAGCCTTTCAATGCTTTTATAGAATTGGCCTCTGGATATTTCTGTTACAACTGAGTGCCCCCGCTTCGTATATTTCCATTATAAAGACAATTTAGTTTGAATGGATTGACTCCTGATAGCTTGATATATCAACTTACGTGGGCAATCAGCACTATTTTCACCTATGTTTAAAATGGGGGATGAACCTATTTTATACGACCATCATTGAATGATTAAGTCAGGTGTGCACGCGACTTTGATCTGATTCAACCTGTTATACCGACCCTGTTTGTTACAAAGAAAGAACTGATATATCTGTGGCATACGACCATCCTTGATAATATATAGAGTGGATGTAGATGAGTGGATTTCATACGACCACCATTCATGCAGTTGTATCATATCGTAATTTCACACACGAATATCAAGTAAAAATCGCATATGTGAATATGAATCGAGGATCATGTTATGCGTTAAAATACATATATTAAATCTTAAAACACTCATTAATAATTCATAAGCTTATGGTCCAATTGAAGCCACCATACACGTCACGTGCATTAACCTTTATACCCGATAAAGTCCTCTTCATTAGTATTCAAGTGATTTTATATAAAGACACATGTGTCTTTATATTTATATAAAGACACGTGATCTTTATATAAAGACCACTCGAATACTATGAGGATGACTTCATCATTGATGAAGTATACATCCAAGTTTAGATGAAGACATAGAGTTTCATCAAGGTCATAGTCAAACCTAATGATCTTTGACTAACGTGCCTGTCTTTGGCTTGGCATGCAATATACGACGTGTGGGAGCTTCTATTGAATCTGGTTGCGCATGCCCGTGACGTCAAATCTCTATCGAAGTATAAAAATCCATGTTCGTGACGTGTATGGCGGCTCCAGTTGAACCAAAATGTTATAAATTGTTCATGAGTGTTTTAAGCAGTTCAAAAAACTCGTAGATCGTGTTTTATGCCTGATAAAACACTCCTACTCGTTTTTTAAACACTACAAAACACACGGAATACTATTCACTGCTCGTATTGGCGGTTAATAAATAAAAAGAGCACATGTGCACATCGTCGACGATGAGTCTGAGCAAAGAGAAATGGGAGTATAGAGATTGTTAATTTTTTCTTTGTGAATGAGACTTGGTACAGGTCTGTTTAATGCAATTGCTTTTCTACTTATGTCTCCACAAGAAATGTCAGATCGACTTAGGATCAAAGTTTGAAAATTCAAAAGAAATACCTTATTTTTACTCTATCTTGGAATAAGGACCATACCTCCAGACGTAGAGCTGAAGCGCAGTATGGCAGCGCGAAGCATTTACGGCTATGCCGGAGATTTCGGCCCCGACACAGCTATCCATAATGACTGATCAGGGAGCTCGGCCAAAGCCTAAGGGAGAGGTTAGTCGGCCCCTAAACCGTGTAAGATTAACCCCTTTTTGTTTTAGCTTCGCACCAGTGTCCCAAGATGTGCAAAAAGGGACAGCATGGTGGTCTTTAGCAAGGGGGGGTCCTACATGGACGCCAGAGACACGCCGGGGTAATGAGCCCCGCCCCCCATGTAGACCTACACACTACAGATTACTACAATAAACACTAATACAAAAAGATAATCAAAACATCATTTACATATAGAGTATCATCCTGGTCTACCTAGGATTATACTCATCAAAACACTTCATAGGTATATTCAAGCGAACACAACGTTTTCCCTTGCATAAACGTTACACAAGTACAAGTGAAAAGAAGACAAAGAAAACTACTTTTAGGCTGACCAGGTTATAACAGTAATATCCGGAGAAAACTTTCCCAAAACATTCCAGGATCTGTTGAAAAAACGCCTTGATTTTCGACTAACCGAACGTTTAGAGTAACAGAGCAGATGGATATTAAGTCGTTTCACAACCTTTGCTTTAACCACAGGGGCAACAGGGAGAGTATCTTCAAAGCAATACTCATTCCTAGCCAACCACACAAAGTACTTCAACAGATTAAGAAAATAGGAAAAAACAGGTGGAATAATCTGCCGTTCATGATTGTCATATCCAAATAGCATATGACGAGATTGAAGGGATGGCGACAAGGGAGTAACACGCAGAAATAAGGTCTGAGCCCATAGTAACAGTTCTTGCATGAGGTTACATTCAAAGAATAAATGAACTGGAGTTTCCAAAGGATGTCCACAAAAGCATGAAGGATCAGCAATGTTCATACCAAACTTGACAAGTCGATCACAGGTATAGAGCACTCCATGGCAAATCTTCCACGATAGATCACGAACTTGACGATCCAAAGGCATAATGTTCACTTGTGACCATGTGTCTGTCCAATAGAGCTCACCAAAGGTTGGGCGAAATTTCAGAACGCAATGAGGAAGCATAACAATCCTTTCAATGATATTTGAATAAACAGATTTTGTAGTAAGAGATGAGATAGACAATGCACTACCATCAGAGGACCGCAGAATAGCAAAAGTTTTCAATTGAACTGAGAAATGGCCACCGACGTATGCCCAAGCATCTAAAAGTGAGGCATAAAAATCCGGTAGTAAATGAGAAGGATAATATGCAGGATATGAAAGAACAGAACGTAAATCATCACCAAATACTTTCTCCACAAAAAAGGAGAAGAAAGCACACCATTTCGATGGGGACAGGGCCCACCGCTTTATCCACTGACAATGAAGTGCGCGCACCTTTGATTGTATATCAATTAAACCAAACCCACCTTGAGTGGTGGATTGGAAAAGAACGTTTTGTGACACCAAATGCTTTTTCCCCGACCAAAAAAAATCCAAAGTACACTTGGAAGCTTGCGCCAAGACCCAGTTTGGCATGGCTAGTACTGAGGCACAAAACAATAGACCTGCCATGCCAAGTGCATTCAGGACAAGAGCCTTACCAGAATAGGAAAGATTACGATGTTTCCAAGAATCTAGTACACTAGAAAGTTTGTTTAAGCGACCATCCCAATTTGGATGAGAGACATCATCATTTCCTAAACATGTGCCAAGACAAGGAATACTGTCTGAAGACCACTGCAAGTCAATGGGAGGATCACTACGACCTCTCCAAGACCCTGCCCAAAGCCCTTTAGATTTCTCTTTATTAATCTTAGCCTCAGATGCCTTTTCATATTTCTCATAGATGGAGAAGACAGTGGATATTTCATCGTCATCTGTACATAACAGGGTCGTGTCATCAGCGTATTGGGAAATAAGTGCTGGTTCATAATCAGGGTGCGGAAGAACCAAACCTCTTAAATAGATTGACGCACGGATACGACACGCTAAAGATTCGGCAATCAGTACGTAAAGGGGCGCTGACAGTGGACAGCCTTGTCTTACACCCCTCGATAAATTCATAAAAGGTGTAAAGAAGCCATTTACCAATACCGAAGACTGAGGTCCAGTATAGAACAAGCGTACCCACGAGCAAAAGGAAGGTCCAAACCCCATGCCTTCAAGGACTCTGAGCATGTGTAGGACCATTCCACCCTGTCAAAAGCTTTTTCCTGATCCAAAGACAATAAGGCCAGAGGTGAATTAGTTATTTTGCCATATGTAACAGCATCTTGAAGAAGCCTGATGTTTTCACCAATACATCTGCCAGGTACCGAACAGGTCTGGTCAGGAGATACAACATAAGCAATCACTTTTCGTAGACGGCCCGCGATTGATCTTGAAACTATCTTGTAGTCTGTACATAATAGGGAGATGGGACGCCAGTTTTTCATCAAAAATCTATCTCCCTTTTTATATGAGAGCGTTATAATCCCTCTCCTCTGAGAAACTGATAGTACACCACACCTAAAGGCATAATTAAGTACAGCTACCAGGTCCTTTCCAATGAGATCCCAAAACTTTAGATAAAATTCTTTGGGAAGACCATCAAAACCAGGCGTTTTACCTGACGGCATCCCCTCAAGAGCCTCAAGACATTCCTTCATGGTCAAAGGACCCTCACACACATCTTTCACTTCTAAAGGAATTCTACGTTCCAAGTTAGAAATAAAATCATCTGCAATGGTTTCATCAGTTTCTTGTGAAGTGAATAAACCCTTGTAAAAAGAGAACCAAGCCTGCCTCAAATTCTCAGGATCAGAAACGTATTGATCATTGCTATCTAGAATAAGATCAATCATTTTGTTGGCCCTATTCTTCTTTCCCATACGGAAGAAAAAGGAAGTGGATCTCTCACCCTCTTCAGTCCATTTGGTACGAGCTCTTATTTCTGCCGCCTTGGCTGCCTCTCGATCAAACAATTCTAATTCATTGAGTACACTATGGTATTGATTTAGAACAGAGAGATCTCCCCCATCTACCAGAACTTTTAATGATCTTGCTTGAGCTTCCAAGGAATGCCTGGATGCCCGTCGTTTGAAAGATAACTTGGAACAAAACCTAGTGGTGGCTTGTTGGATCTTTCTTTTACCTATATCCCACCAAACAAGCAATGACGTACATGACTCTTTCTGAGGTTGCCAGGACTTCCATAAGTCCCTTACGAGCTCCACGTATGCATCATTATCCAAAATACTAACATTGAGTTTCCAAAAATAAGGGCCTCTGGGTGGAACTTCAGGCAATATGAAATCAAGGAAAACAGCAGAGTGATCAGAATGCGGACAAGGTAAAATACTGCACTCAGAAACATGAGGAACAAAACGCAATGGAAGTCCGATCATATCAATGCGGGACGCAGCCATGCCATTAGTACTGATATAAGTAAATTCTTGGGTTCTAGGATGACAGTGCCTCCAAATGTCAATCAAGCGATTTTCATGGAATAAGATGGGAAGGACAGTAACACTGTCATAACTAGCAGGTAGTACAGAATTAAAGGATCGACGATCCAGAATGGGTGTAAAAACCGTATTGAAATCCCCCAAGAGGAGAATGTCAGACGTAGGATCAAGCCTATCATTTACTTGTGTCAAAAAACCATCTCTTTCAGGATTGTGATTGGGAGCATACAGGGAGACGATAGAAACTTTGCAAGAGTCATATTGGACATCTAAATAAGTGAAGCGGCCATTGATACCCGAGTACTGTTTAAGTACAGAAAAGGGAGAGGCACGCTTTAACAAAATTGCAGTACCACCAGAATGCTTTGTGTTGAAATCTCCAAAAGCTAGATAAGGAGAATTATCAAACCAATTATTGAGTTCTTGTTGTGAAATACAGTGAGTTTCTTGGATGCTCACAATATCAGGCGGACGAGATAAGGAAGACAGCCAAAAAATAAATGTTGTTCAGTTTTCACATACTCTCGCAGACCATTTATGTTTATAGTGAGAGCCCTCATTTTAAACAAAAATCAACAAGTATTTATGATAGTTTCAATATTCTGAATAACTGCTTATTAATAAACCATCAATTTCAACATTTTCAATAATCATAACATTATTTGTAACATTATTCATATAACACATATATTACGTAAACAATTCATACTTCAATACACTTCTTTTTTTTTTTTTTTTTTAAACTTCAATATATGATTAGCAATATAGATAACTATATAAATACGCAAGAAAAATTAGGGTTTCTTTTTAGAACGTTGAGTAATAACCTCCTTTGGATCCACAGATCTTTTGAGGTTACGTAAATTAGTAAAGCAAATGTCCATTCCTTCAGCAGGTTTTTCCTTCGTCGTGTTTTGTTTGACCATATGACTAAATGAAGGAGAGGACAAAGATGTTCCCAAGGAAATTGAAGAGTTAGAATCACACGACAGAGATAGTACTTCAACATTTTGAAGAGAATCCTGAGAAGAAGGATTAGGAAAAAGCGGTTGCGAAGAAATAACTTCTGAGGAGGAATCCTTTTGCAAAGAAGAACGCAAATCTGTAGGTTCCTGTACAACTTCAGTGATCACACCTGACTGAGATATATTTTCTGTCAACTCTTGAGACTCCTCTGGGAGAGAAAGAGCAGGATGTTGCGGAAAGTCCTGCCCTTCAGAACGATCTATAGCGTAACGAGGGGGTTCAATAAGATCCTTCGAGCAAGCATAAGAATGGTGACCTTGCGCACCACAGCGGTTGCAGGCACCTTTTAGGGGACATCTTGTATTTGAATGTCCCCACCAGTTGCATGAGAAACAACATAATGGCTGACTACGGTATCTAATATGAGCAATACACGGGTCCAAAAGAACACTCGTAGGAATATGCTCATTTAATGTCACAAAAAGCCGTCTATCTCCAGTTTCAAAGCCAAACTTGTCTAAATTTCTCACCACTTGATTTACGCTCCCATATTTTTCAAAGTATTCCTTGATGTCGTCATCCTCCACCTCACAAGGGAGGTTTGAAACCGTCACAACTTGTTGAGGTGATTCAACCCCATTGAAAAAGCAAAAACAGCCCCTAATATAGATTCCTTTCGTAAATAACTGTTCCCTTTGTCTATGAGATTCCTCCTTAAACGTTACTCTACAAGAATAACCTGTATTAGACACCTGAACACATTTTATGGCAGTACGCAATTCGTTTCCAAGAACTTTTCCAATGGCCGCAATAATTTCATCCCTAGTGACCGGCTGTCTAAGCTTCTGTAATTGACGTGGAAGCCCTAATTCTAATGTATTTGGCCTATGTACCGAGAACATATTTGACCAAAAAATAATATACCAAAAATATTAATAATCAGTGCCCTTGAAGGAAATATTCCTAGGTTGTCGAAGTAGGACAAACCTAGGGAATAATCCAACAGAGGGAGGAGGATACAACTTCCAGTTCTTGACTTCAGAAATCTTGATTCTTGAGTCTTGAGAATCTTGAGCCTTGAATCTTGAACTGTGAATCTCAGATCTTGGACTTGAATTTCTACACCGACTTGTAAAGAAAAACTTCACCAACCATCGGCAATCGTGAGCTTACTTGCAAAAGATGATGAACCCCTTGCTATGACCAGCGAAAGAAAACTTGTTTCTCTGATGACTATAGTTTCTATAGTTGCCTCATACCATGTGAGATGTATAAGAACAGTGCATTCATGCGCAGTGTAGGGTGTAGGTATTTATAACAAGAAGGCGTATGGGTAAGGCAAGAAAGAGGATTTGAAATATGGGAGTGTCATGAGTATTTCAACAACAACAAAAAATCCAACCAAAGTCATACTAGTTGATTATAAACAGGCTTAGAAAAGAATATAACTGAACACAACTGAATTTATCTATTACGCATGTTCTTATATGATTTCCGAGCCCATCCCACACGGCTTTCCGCCTCATCTCTCATGCACTACATTTTCTTGGGTTTCTCTATTTCACTAGATACACCGTGCTGACGATGCCCAATACAGGGAGAAAGAGCTGTACACGGTTTCTAGTTGAGCTGGCTCATTTTTTACGGGACTTGAAGTCGTGAAAGGCTTGAATGGTACTCTTCTTCATTAATTTTATACAAGTCTCGTAATTTACCTATTACGCATGCTCTTCTATGATTTCCGAGGGGCTGGGTCATCTAATTAAACTCTAAATTATATTTCATATTTTGTGGTGTTTAAACATCGAGCAGGAATGTTTTATCAGGTTTGAAAACAAGAGGCGTAGCCGAGCGGTTTTATAAAATTGTGACTGTTATAAATCTCGCATTATGATTGGTTGGAAGCGCACGCACTTTCAGTTGCATCATTCCTATATCCAAAATAACGGTTGTCGAAATTTCTGTTTTATAAAAATTGAATATAAAAAACTCGCTTGCTTTGCTGTGTGGAGTCATAAAGCACTACGCGTCGTGCTTCTCCTAACACTTCTCTCGTGTTCCGCCAACCCGCTCGCTTTATAGAGCAGTTTTCGTATGACTGTGAAAAAGTCGCTGCCGTACGTGTGCCGTACGTGTGGATTTTTTTTCTCGCGGCATGTGATTGGTCGGACAGTGCCGTGACATTGGCGTGATCGTGTTCGCGCCGTGTTCCGAGCCGTGTTTTGGACATTTGATTGGATAAAGAGTCAATTCTCGTGCAATGTGATTGGGCTGGCGTATATGCCTTGCCGTGTCATGGGCGTGTTCGTGCCGTCATACGTGATACAAAAACTGCTCTAACTGCACACAGCACGCGCGATTTGCACCATAAATTGTCAATGTCGCGCGTGCTGATTGGCTATTTTTATCACCCCAAATTTTGCAGTAAAACATTTGAGTTTGGGACATATGCTGATGACATTCCATGTTCGATAAGAGTACAGACCTACAAAAGGGACCTCGATTTGCTAAAGTGACAATAATCAATAGTGGAGGTTATGATGACAACAACGACGATGATGACAATAGTGCTGACAATGTTATCTTTCAATAATGTGATAGAGATGAATTGGTGTTCGTGGTGGTGGTAGCGGTGGCGGTGGCGGTGATGATGATGATGATGATGAAGACATTAACGATGATAATGGTGAAAGGAAGTTATTGAAGATCGATGACCATGATCATGATCATGACGATGGTGATGAGGATCATATATAAGCGTGATGGTGATGATGGTGATTGACTGAAACTTTATTGATGAATAAAAGAATACAAAAAAGAAAAACTATATAACCTGCATATAGCTAAAGCTAGTCTAGGCAGGTTAAATTCACAGAACATACACGTAGATTTACAAAGATGTCTTTATATGTTAATAATACTAAATAATCAGAGTACAAAGAGCTGAATAGGAAATGAAAAGTAGTTCACTGAGTAGAAAATGAAAAATAACTCATTACAGATAGACTTACTTAAAAAGTTTGAAGATCTCAGTATCATAGCGATTAATATTATAAGATCGTTTAATAAAACGGTTTTGATTTCCTTTTGGACGTTTTTTTCGAATAAACTCCTAATGAAAGGTGGTATTTGATTCCATAGACGTGCACCCACTCGCGAGAAGGAATCTTTTTGAGTGTTTAAACGTGAATATCTAGTGTAGAAATTATCACTGGCAGAAGATCTTGTTTCATAGGAGTGAATATCTTTTACTGTAAGTAAAGAGTTTGCTAATATCACTGGGAATATAATCATATTTAACATCGTACATTAGCTGTGCTACTGAATAAAAATAAAGAGATTTGATTGGTAAAATTTCATGTTCAATGAATATCGGTATTGCACTTTGAATTGATTTCACGAAAAATATTGACCTTAGAGCGCGCTTCTGCAGAATGAGCAATTTATCAGTAAGCTTTTTGCAAGCTTGACCCCAGCTACATATTCCATATATCAAGAGCGGCTGTAAGAGGGATTTATACATTTTGATTAGAGTATTTTTTGGAACAAAATGTCTCAATCTCCTGAGAATACCCACTATTCTACTTACTTTTTTGCTTATATAATCAATATGAGGCTTCCAAGATAATGTACTATCTAATAAAACACCAAGATATTTTACATAATCCTTTTTTTCAAGCTGTATGTACTGGTTACTTTTATAATCCAAGATTTTAATGTTCAATGAATGTTTTGGTTTGTTACGACCTGAATGGAATAAAACAAAGTTTGATTTTTTGATATTTATGGTAAGTTTTTTTGCAGTGAACCAATCATGGACCTTTGTTAGTTCATTGTTCATTTCCCTTTCAAGGGTTTTTAAGCATTTATTCGAGTGAAGTATATTTGTATCGTCTGCAAAAAGATGAAATTTTAAAATATTAGAGGCTATGCTAATATCATTTATGTAAAGGAGAAAGAATAAAGGACCTAATGTAGAACCCTGAGGGACCCCAAAATTAATTGCTTCTTTATTCGATATATGATTACTAACACTAGTAGTTTGAGTTCTCTCAGACAAGTACGACTTAAACCAATTATGGACGCATCCTCTCACGCCATAAATATAAAGTTTTTTCATGAGAATGGAATGGTCAACAGTATCGAATGCTTTCGCTAAATCAATGAAAACTGCACATGTGTATATTTTGTTGTCCATATTATGTTGTATTGTACTAATTATATCAAGAAGTGTATGTTGTGTGGAGTGATTTTTCCTAACGCCATATTGCATGTCAGAGAGAATATGATGTTTATGTATGAATGTAATTAATCTATTATACATTGTATTTTCAAAGATTCTGTTAAACACAGAGAGAAGCGATATAGGTCTGTAGTTATTAGGGTCTGTATCATCCTCCGATTTATAAATAGGACAAATTTTGGAGATCTTAAGTTTTGTGGGATATCTACCTGTTTGCACAGATAAGTTCATCAGTTTCGCAAGATGTTCACTGAGAAACGGTTTAGATGCTTTTAAAAAATTAACTGGGCATGAGTATAGACCATAAGCTTTATTATTAGATAGCGATAAAATTTCATCATCTATTTCAGATGCTGTCACAGGAGTGAAAAACATGGAATTAAGTTGATTTATATTTTTAAGGTATTCGGTAAAGTGTGTTTTGGACTGCGGAATTCGACTAGCATAGTTTTTTCCTACGGCAGCAAAAAAAGTATTGAGAATGTTAGGTAACTTGTGTGGGTTACTAGTAACATGATCGTTAAGAGAAGAATCCTTTAAAGCTGAAACTTGTTTGCGTTTACACTTATTATTGTGCAAAAATGAGTTGATAGCTCAGTTCCCAAGTCTTCTTTGCATTCCTTTGATTTTCTTCAAAAAAAGATTCACAATGATTTCTTTTACTTGTTCGTATAAGAGAAACTATTTTGTTCCTATAGTAAAGATATCGGTCTTTATTTCCAGACATTAATAACTGATCTTTAATCCTTATAGACTCACGAATTCCCTCGGTTATCCATGGCTTGTTTAGCTTTTTAATATCTCGCTTACTTAGCTTTTTCAGAGGAGCAACTTTGTTGACAATATTGTTTATTTTTCGATAAAGAGAGGAGAAGATTTTGTCAACGTTATTTTCTGAGAAGCACGCTGTGAGATCAGTTTCAGAAATTTCTTTCACAAATTCACTTTCAGACGATTTTGAAAAGCGTCTAACTTTTTGGCGGTATGTTTTATTGGTTCCTTTGCCAGAAGGAATGATGCAAAATTGTGTGCAAAAAAGGTGATGATGATGAAGATTAACGTTCTTTACCACTCAAACGTGATCCAGAATTTGAATGACGTTTTTAATAGAAGAATATGATGCGACATTTTTTCAATCCTACATGACTGCCATTAAGTAACGGTAACATAGTTCTAGATATTGTTTAGATTTAGCTTATTTCACATTTGTTTATTTGATATTTTTGTGCAGGCTGTGCCCCTTCAAGGTACATTGCACCAACTTCCACAAAACGCACAATATTTTCATACCCATCCCACAATCAAGACATTAAGGCATTACCGAGCGTGGTCAAGCATCCTCAGTGCCAGTTCCTTTACGTTCCTAGCTCCACTGGTCATTGCAAGGTAGGGACTCGACCCACGACGTATCGCACGAAAGTCCGATTCTCAACCAACTGAGCCAAACGGGAGGCGGTTAAGTTTTTCTACCAGTTCTTAACTCCTGCGTAGAAAGGTTGTGCTCGAAAGACGCCCGCGAACGTCCCTAATCCTGACTTTACTGTGCATAAATAGAGGATATTACATGGGCGCGCGGAGATACGTTCGCGATATGATACGAAAAACTCGCGAATAAAAACGATATCAAGCTCTTAACATGTGATTATTTGTTTATTATGCATTTAGGGTCGATTTTGATTGGTCAAAACTAAAATATGTCGCGAGAATTTATTGGACAGTTTTACCGTGAAGTGTCTATCACTTCACTGAATATATGGTTTTTATTCACGGCTTTATTACACGAATATCGACCCTAAATTTGATAAAAGTGTTTAGCATATACCAACTTGTGTACTTTCTAAGAACGCGCGCGCTCATTAGTTAATATTGGAGGCGAATATTGTACGATAAGTTCACCTCTGAATCTCGGAATATTGAGTCGGCAACAAAATTGCATCTGCCGGCAATCGTTTTGCTACAATTACCGATGAGGAAATTGAAAAAATGAAAGTAAATGCCATTCCTATCAATACTAAAAAGGCACATGCAGGGGCGGCGGAAGCTGAAAAATTTTGGGGGGGCACTCCAACATTTCACGGTACCTTGAAATGACCCCCCCCCCCCCTCCCTGTTTAGCTTGATTACAAACGTGTATGTGTGATATTTCAATCAGTAACATTTTGCGCGCATTAAACCACTTGCAATTGTGCTGAGAGACACAAAAATGATGCAAGTCGTCGCTAGATATATCGTATATTTTTTAGATACAGAAAATTATGTAATATCAAAATAATAAATAATGGTAATCATAACCAAATCTCATGCGTTTTTTTTTTTGTGAGAGGCATTATATTCTGGGGGGGCCAGCCCCCCCAAAATCTAGTGGGGGGGCCAGTGCCCCCCCCCGGCCCCCCGCTTCCGCCGCCCCTGACATGGCCTAAAAGTTTCGCTAAAAGTTTTGCTAAAAGTTTTGCGTGAATTAGTCACGCAAACTAAAAGTTTGTGTTTGTTTGTTTTTATTGAATTATGGCATATAAAAATAAGTTACTCTGTACACAAGTTGGTATATCTTCCAGTTCAAACGTGTTTGAAACCAAAACTCCAGGAACTATACATTCGTCTTACGTAAGAAAGAATTCAATTCCCAAGTGCAAATGGTTTCTTTGTTCTACCATACCACAGGCCGTACAAGCTGTATTATGTATTATAATACGCTCTACAAAACTACTCGATTCTGATTGGACAAGAGGAGCACAATTTAAATCCCTGTATTATGGACAAAAAATCGCACATTCTTCTCGTACAATTCGGAATTCATAGATACTCATGTCTTCAAAGTTCTCAAATTGAACTCAGCTAAAGGCTCGTCCAATATTGATAACTTTAAAAACATCACTCGTACCTGTAAATGCCGAATTGTACTCCAGATCGTGCGATTTCCTAGTACTTAATTATTTGATGATGTGCAAAACCTCTATGGACGGATGTGTAAAAACCAGAACTCATGGAACGACCTGCACTTTGAAACTTGAAATCTTTTTTTAATCTTTTTTGTTAACAATTTTTTCTTCTTGTGGTTGTAAAGTATGAAAAAAATAAAAAATGCGTACGAGTTAACAATAGTGGATTTCCTTTTGGGAGTAGATCTTTCAGTCCCTCAGTCCCTTGATTCTATTCCTGATTTTCCGTCTGTGAAATCGACCTTTGTACTCTCCATGGACTATGAGGAGAGAGGTGTGTTGTGGGTTAGTCATTCAACGATCGCCAAGATCCTACTAAAACACAGTTTTCAAACTGAAACGATTCGCTCCCTATCATGGCAGAAGCTAGGCTTGCCGTGGGCTTCCAGTTACAAGTCACTGAGGAAGGAATACATCTTCATTTCGACAGCGATGCTTTTAAATTCGTCCTTCGCGCCATGGCAAAAAACAGCCAAAAGACGCGTAAACGATCTGAAACATGCTATTTTGAAGCGTTCCTTCCCGGCTACACCAGCTTCATGGTTCGTTCTAGTTGCTGCATTGAGTGCTGCCAGGTATTCTGAGCATCAAGCGACATTAGGAGTCCTCAGAAAGCTAGAAGGAGGGATTCCAGGGTAAGATAAGCATAATTCTATTTCAACTGTTTCATATTTTCATCGGGATTTTTAACTGCATGAAAATAAATATTTATCGCGTGTTTACTTCGGAGTAGACTTTGACCCTCTTTGAAAATACTGGAATCTCAAACATTTCTCTCTCGAAAACTCGTTTCTTTTAAAATTTAATGTGGATTGCTTTTTGTAAACTTTGTTTTTGTTTTTGTTAAGCTTATTGTATTTTGTACGAAATGCCCTTTTTCCTTTTTGTTGATATCATAACTACTGGTGATCGAGTCGCACAGAAACTATCAATTCACGTGGCGTAAATAAAAGACTTTACTCTCATTACTAAAAAAATAATCTCAATAATAAATGTCTAAACATCCACTGTTTTCTATATGGTCTTAGCTAAAATAATTTTAAATTGATTGTCTAAAAATTCTGTAGATTAACGTATTAAGTTCTTTACTAGCTAGCTATTCGGTTCGATGATGCTGTGAAAATAATGCCTCAAAAATACTCCTTTTTCTCGTGAATCGTTACAGAATATCATTAAATAATTATTGAAAATAATTCTAGGCATAAGCGTTGATGAAAATAATTTTGTTGAAAGAAATACATGTTTCCAGAGACATTTTTTCGTTAGTTGTACTTGCAGTTTCCTGAATTATGAGCTTACCACTTTTACTGCAGTTGGCAATTAATAGAAACCTCGAAATTTTAAGCTAAATTTTCTCTCTTTAATACCAACATAAAAAACAATGGTGATTTTTGAATATAAACAAATATAACAAGTTTATTTTTTCAGAAGTTTTAAAATTTTCATGTAATCATTAATGCAAGGTAAAGACCTATAATTAGCTACCGTATATATGCTCTCCCGCCCCCCTAAGGTATATTGTTCTCATCATAGCACAATACCAACTCTATTAACTGTGCTACAAATTTGGAGAAAGAATGCCAATAACATTTATAATATGACTGACCTAAAAGTTAATTCAAGGGAAAATTTAAAAAGTTTTGAGATGGGAAATTGTGCTTGTAGTCAAAGCTTCACATTTCACTTTCACGAGTTAAACTCAACACAGGTAGCCCAAGCTCTGTGTCTCACATATTTTTAACGCAATGTAATGAAAAGACTTAGTAACTGAACAATGGCACCCTACCCAGTGCAAAGTAAATTTTATCTTGTTTGTTGATTGGGAGAAAATCACAATAGGCAGACCAAGTCATTTTACCCACTTCCCTCCGGAAGGTCTAAATTTGAAATCGTTCCCAGGCCTAACCTTGTTATCACTGCTTTAATGGCATTTTTCGTAATCGTTGTGGTGAAAGTTGGGAGGGTGCACAGCTTAGTCCCATAAGCTGGCTCCAACATATTGGTATGGAATGATTGCCGAACAACCCCTTAATGGCTCTATAAGTGATTGTTTCATGTCAGTCTCAATGCTCAAGAAATCCATAGGAAATTCACAGACTCATTTTCTCATTTTCATGTTGAAGTTTTGACTTTTAAGAAAATAATGTGAGCCATTCAGTTGAATGTATATGTTTTTCATTTTTTCTATGTACAATTTTAAGAATTTATTGTCATATTTTTTCATATTTATTTAATATCTAAGGATCTTATGAGACCCCTACTCACAGTCGCAATGAAAATTCAATAATGTTCAGACATACTGAAGAAAAAGGCAGCACTGACAGCATGTAATTTATTCTTTACATATACAGATTATTAACTAATTTTGGGTGGCTGGTGACATTTGCCAGCAAGTCATTCTAGTATTGTGTTCTCATTTTTTTACAGCCATACTGCTGCTACATACACAATTACATAAACTTGATTGAAGTGTCAATAGATTTAGCTGTAAAAACACTATTTGGGATACTATTTGTTTGGCACCCACCACCTAAGTAATCAGCTTTTGTTTCACCCTCCCTCTTCCCATATGGACTCATATTCACTTCAGTCCCCTCTACTTGCTATTAATTTTTATAATATTTTGATATCTTTTTTAATTGTTTTAATCTCCAGTGCCCATAATCTCAACCAATCAACTGTCATTGCTCTGGCTGTGCTGTTTGTTGCTACAGTATTATGGCTATTGATAGGGAACATTCTGCAGTTTACTTTGCGTCAGCTTCTAAAATACCGGAAATTTCTTTATGAGCCAAGAGGGTAAGAGTAATAGTAACAGATTTAATTGATTTTTAATGATAACCTGAATCAATCATTAAAGCCAATATTAATATATTTTTTTCTTACTTCCAGTAAAATATCATTTAAGACAAGGTGTTGGTGGGTAAGTATGTTTATTTTTGAAAGTAAGCTATATATCTGCATGTATATCTTGGGTGCTTACCAATAGCAGAAAAATCTGGTTAGGTCATGACTAAGGTTTAAAGTTAAGGGTTTTTTCAGACAGATTTCATTACCTATGATTGCATAAGCAAAGGACTGAAACCGATATGTCATTAAATGGTAAGAGAAATTCCGTTCCAATCATTCTGGCTGGAAATTCGAACAGCCTAGAGGTTATTCAAAATTCCACAAATGACCGTACCATTATTCTGTCTGAAATCCCGAATTTTTTTTGATAAATGGTAATAAGCACCCTAGATATATTCTTTAGGTTTGAACATTTGTGATGCCTCTCATGAATGTGTAGCACTAGATACTAAGGGGGAAAATAAAGTGACCAATGAGAAATAAGCATATGAAGAGATAAAAGGAAATAAAAGGATCAAAAAAACAATAATTGGGAAATGGAAAGCGAAGCATGAGAAATCAGCGTATGTAAAAACAAAAGGAAACAAAAAGGATAGAAAAAACAATAAAGTGAGAAATTCACCCACTTGGCACCATCAGTCCCCTTGGGATGAATGAACACTTCACTTTTAATTAGTCATGCTTCGCTTTCCATTTCTCACTTATTGTTTTTTTGATCCTTTTATTTCCTTTTATCTCTTTATATGCTTATTTCTCATTGGTCACTTTATTTTCCACCTTAGTATTTATTCACCCCTTCTCATCTTTTCTTTCCACTTACTCTGACGAAGGACTAATGTCCAAAACATCAGTTTCACAAAGCTTTTTACGGTGATCCAATCTATCTACAAGTTCCTACTGTTTTATTCAGAAACACTGACGCAGTCCACACTAGTTCTACTAGTTATCACCACTCATTTTTAAAAGCGTTGCATTATGCCTATTACATTGATTTATGTTACTACTTATCTTGGCCTTTAAGGGTCACGGCTCCTACATTTGTTGCCTGACATTTTCACATGAAATTATTTATTTGCACTGTGAACTAATCAAATATTTTATTTGCAAATATACGGCAGCACTCATTAACCTTCAGTTAGACTAGTTTTGATAATTATGTTAGCTGATATAAGCAAAAAGTTGGAGGGGGGCCTGGGCTATCAAGATGTTATGGTATCACTCATCTTATTTTTAACTATAACAGACCCTTGTTAAACTCTTTGGAGGCCGTAATCCATCTTTGTTCAGTTATGAGAATTCTATGCCTTACCTCCCAGTACCTGACTTGGATCAAACTGTTCAAAAGGTATGATGTAAGAGATCTTTCTTGACAACTACTGTTAAAAATTTGTTACCTATCTGTAAATATGTTCACTCAGGAAAACACTGCAAATGTGCCACCTCTGACTGGTTTATTTGTGTTTTGATAATATTAATAATAATAATTTGATAACAACAACAACAACAGCAACTACAATAACAAAAACAATGTCTTTATTACTTACAGTAGAAAAAATACATATTTGTAGTTACAAAAAGAAAAAGGAAAACTATAATATCTATAATGTATAATCTAAAATTCAAAAAATGAAATTGTATGCTTTAAATTTTTCCTTTGATTATGGTTCACAATTAACCATCTTTCTCAATGTTTAAACCACTGCAGTTATCAGGCTGCTCTTTTTAATACTGTGACACATCCTAGGTAGCTTACGTTTAAAAATGATCTTAATTTGCATATTGATTTAATATTATTTTCATAGTACTTGGAATCTGTTGAACACCTTATGGATTCTGAGAAGTACCAAAGAATGGAAATGTTGGCAAAAGAATTTAAGGTTAGGCAGATTGACAATTATTGCACCTGACTTTTATTTGCTCATCCTTTTTTTAATGGGGCTTAGTCGGACTTCAGTTAGACTATTTTAATTTCGAATTCTTTGCTTGAGTTTCAATTTAAAGCTACATGTCACCTATTGTCTTGATTTAGGATACAGTTGGATCAAGACTGCAAAGATATCTTGTCCTGAAATCATGGTGGTCAACCAACTATGTGAGTACAACTTAGAATCATTCTTAAACTTTTAATTCTCTCTTAATAATATGTACAGTCAATTGCAATTATTAAAGACCTGTGAAAATGGGAAGGACTGTTGGAGACAAATAACTTTGAAATTAGTTACAAATTATTGCAATATTGTTTTCTTAATTGAATCAAACACTACTTTAAGATTGAAAGTGAATATGTATGAAGCTATCAGTAGAATGGCCAAAATTGCATAAAAATATAGTCATACATTTAGAATTTAATCCAATTAAATATTAATGAAACATTTTCAGGTTACTGATTGGTGGGAGCAGTATGTCTACCTGCGATCAAGGTCTCCATTAATGATCAACAGCAACTACTATGGAGTGGTAAGTACATTATTACTGAACCCATTTGCTCGTGTGTTAACAGGCAAATCTAACATGGTTTCCCAGGCTAAGAAATGTAAAAATTAAGTGCACAAAATGTTGTCGATCAGGGGAAGTTAATATGAATTGTTTAGATTGCTGACTAATTTCAACTGCATGTATATATATGAGCAGGGTTGGAGGAAGGGTACTAATAATATTATGTACACTATACCACTGTACAGATATTAAAATCATTCATATACATGCAGTGCATATTTACATCTTTTTCGAGATTTTTTCCCCTGAAAGTGCATAAGCCCTACAGATGCCTTCATGATTTGAAAGCACTTATAAGATAGAAGATCTTAAAATAAGAATGTCATTTACTATTCTTTCTCTTTTGGCTGCTGAAATATTCAATATCATTATACTATAGTAAGGATAAAACGTGTGCGCTGATTGGTCGAAAACTGTGCTTTATTAATGAACGGAGCACAGTGCTGATACCATCCACGCACATGAAGTGCTACTAGATTTTGTGACCATCTTTCTTTTTTAGTAAATAAATTCAATACCAAAATCAAATTAGTGACTATATGATAAAATGAATAAAACAGCTTTTTTCTATGCTCCGTTTGGTGATAAAGCACTTAAGAAGTGCCATAAGGGCACCATTCATCAGAGGAAAAATTAATAGTAATATTTTTGATGGACAATTACTGAGAAAAAATTTGTTTATTTTTCCCTTAAACTTTTTACATATTAGAAGCACTAAGTTATTCATCCACTGAACTACTGTATATGTTGGACTGGATTATTCGAAGCGGCCCTTTGTTTCAAGCATAGTTAAATTTTTGGCTTCAACCATATGGTGGTCAAAAATGTAAAAACACAAATTTCCATGATAAACAAACTACCTGTCCTTGCTTGCCATCTTCCATTAGTTGTTGAAACTGCATAAAACCGCTGACATTTTGCAGGCAAATTTTCGAGCGTGCATAGGCTGTGATTGTCCAATCTTTCAATAGCTGATGAATGAGGTTGTCATTTCGTAATTTCTATATTGAATATCTCAGCAATGAAGAGAAATATCAAAGAATATTAAATGCTATTATGATTAATTTTATGAGAGCTTTCAAATCATGAGGATGCACTTTAAGTTTAAAAGCCTGATCCCTAGCCGGTTTATTTCCCCTTAAATTATTTCTAAATTAAATCAAATTATTTATTTTGTGTTCTCATCGTATTGCATGAAAATGATAGTTTGGAACCCTTTTCCAGCTTATTGAAACTATTGTTGGTGTCCCCTAGTGTTTGATGCTAAATTGTTAGCCACAATCTTCTATAATGGTTCATTAACCCTTTAGTGCCCATAGGCCACTCCAGTGGCCGAGACCAACAACAAAAATATAAGCGACATAATTGGCTACTGAAAAGATTTTTCTATCTTCATACATTTAAGTATCTTCCTTTTTATTACCATAGACTTGGAGATTAAGCATCTGTGTAGCTCTCAATTTTTTTGTGTGATCATTGATAAACATAGATTTCCATATAACTAAATCCAAATAAACCATGGTGGTGATTATGGATGACGAATCCATTTTGGCTTGGGCACAGAACCCACCCCATTGATTTCAGGCCTGGGCACTAAAGGGTTAATGATTAAGAAATTTAAAATACTAAGTATGATTTTACAGGATAGTGTCAATCATCCAACCAAGGTCCAAAGTGCCCGTGCTGCCAACTTCATTCAGGCTTTATTTTACTACCGAAAGCAGATCCTAAAAGAGAAATTGGAACCTGTAAGTAGAGAAATTTAATGCCATCAAAGCTGCTACAAAAAAAAGGTGTTGAAAGGCAAGGAAGCTATTGAAAATAGGATGGTACATGTGTAAAAAAGTGTACTAAATCTTACCATCTTTGGGGTCTTGGGCTTAATTACTCAGCAGATTGAATTGGTTGTGATGCTGCCTTGAATCAAGGGTTTTTCTCCACCTAATTTTCAATTATGTAAGTTAGTTGACAGCAGCAACTAACGTCAACGTGTAATAAGAATGAACATTATTTTTTCATGTACTACGTTCTATAAGAATTTCTTATTTTTATTTCTCTCAATTACTTTGTCTTAGCAATTTGCACTTGGTATTGTCCCTGTGTGCTCATTTCAATTTAGTAGGAATTTTGGCACCACAAGAATTCCTGGCAAAGAACAAGGTATTTCTTACATATTTTATGGGGCATAATTGTTTGATATGTGATTGAGTGAAAGGATAGCAAAAAGATGATGATGATGATAATGATGATATTTAAATTAATAATAATAACTGACGACAGCAATAACAACAACAAAAGGTTATTTATAGATGGGTGAAATGAGAAAAACATATTGGTTTTAAATATATCAATACTATTAGGGGGGGGGGGGGGGGGACATAAAATATCACCCATTTGTTGGCCTCAAATATGTTCCTACTTTTCTTCATACAGCTTATAGCTTAACGAGTACATGTGCTAATACGGTGTTGTATGTTGTTTACCAGACCGGTTAGAAACTTACAATAGTGCCACTCACATTGCTGTGTACCACAGAGGAAGATTCTTTAAGCTTGAATGCTACTTTAGAGGATACCTTCTCAAACCTGCTGACTTAGAGAGGTGCTATTTACTTTATATTATGCCATCAAATTTTTTCTTCAACCAGTATTGATTTTAATGACCCAGCTTTTGGGCCCATGACCCCATCATTAGGGTAAAATGAAGCAATCATGGAAAACGTGTACCCTTATATCTTAAACAACAAGCAAACTTCAAGGGTTCACGCATGACAACAAATTATATACAGTATATTATTTAATATATTAATAAGTGATACTGCTTCTGTAAGATTGCCTTGCACCACTGTGGTTGTGGGTTAGCCTCCTCCTCAAGACAACTCTTATATTTTGGAGTTCCTGTGGCAAACAAAAGTCTCTAGTCCATCTCCTTTCCCTTTGCCCCACAGGAAGCCCATTTCACCAAAATCCCATCTCTGATCCGAAGTGATTCGATCCGAAGTGATCCGATCCGAAATGATCCGATCTGAAGTGATCCGATCTGAAGTGAGGGAGTAGCCTGTGGAGGAGGCTAGTTGTGGGTTTGATTCTTGGACTTAACTTATCTGAGTAGAGCTGCTTACTCAGAGCCTTTCCTCTAAGTAGTTTTTTCTCCTGGTCTTCAATTCCATCTTAGCTACAAGAACAATAGTCCCTTTCACAGTTCCTGTGCCATCTTAAAAGGTAGCCTTGTCTTTGCATAGAAGCGAGACGAACGGTGAGAGAGACCTTTTTTAACACCTTGGACAATAATTCACAGGTCTCTATCATTGCAAGCTCACCATTTGTCTCACCTTGATGCAAAGGCATTGCTACCTTTCAAGATGGTACAGGGAACCGTGAAGAAGACTATTATTTATTTCTATAAACAATATATTAGATAAATTCCTATTCCTTCTGAATTCATTCTATGCTATTTATTATTCAGGCAAATTGAAAAAATTCTTAATGACAACTCAGAGCCACTGCCAGGCGAAGAACTTCTGCCGGCATTGACTGGAGCTAACAGGTAAAAATATAAATAATGCGTATGGCTTGGGCTTTGTACATATGCTTTTATTGGTTCAAACTGTGCTCCCTCAGGAAAACGAAGCACGGTGAGAACGTCATCTATGTGCGCTTCCTCATAGAAGTGTAGGAAACATCATTGAAAACTGCAATGAAAGGTTTTTTTCCTGTGTGATAAAAGAAATATATAAGATCTCTTCTTTTTTTCACATCCCATTTACCCACAAGTTTGTCATTTTTTAGGACTGTTTGGGCTGAAGCCAGAGAAAAATATCTAAGAGAAGGAGTCAATAAAACTTCTTTAGATGTCATTGAAAAGGTAAGTCAAAAGGACTAATTTTTTAAAAATTTTATCACTGGCTTAATGTATGCGAACAAGCAATGGTTTGAAGTTTAGAAAGGCGTACAGCTGTATTGTAACTATGAGGGGCACATGAAGACATGTTCACAGTAAGAATTGATTTCACGAACCTTGTCAGGTGTTATACAAAGCACTTGGTTGGATAAGCATTGATGGTGTCTATTTGTCTCAACTCTGTACAAGAAGACTGTAACTCTTTTAAGATAAAATGAGAAAAGACTGATGGTCTTCGTTTAGCATCATTTTTACTTTTAAATGAATGGATTTTTTAAAGTTTATTTTTCTTTTTATGGGATATAAACATAAGCTAAAAGACTTTGATTTGTTTTTTTTATATAGGCGGCATTTGTACTTTTCCTGAATGAAGAAGAGATGGATTATTCAGAGGTATGTAACTGTTTTACCTACAGGGAGCCTGATCTACATAAATCTTTTAGATAAAAGTAAAATCTCTGGGAACGTTTTTATTAAAACACAGATGGTGTGCGAAAAAATGCAAGTGAACTGAGAAAATCAAGCAAATATTCTGGTTATGAAAATAAGAGCACAGTATTTTGAATTTTAAACAGTTTCCATATAAATGTATGTCACATTTGAATAAAAGTTACGAAGCCTCTACATGCTTGGAAAGGGGTGATATCAGAGCTATACAAGAAAGAGTCTGGTTTGCTGGTCAGTCTTTAACTCATCCTGGGGTTTAGTAGCGGTGTTGGGGCTGAAATCTCAAGCAAGAGCATAAATTCAATAGGGCGTTTCAGCAATCTTCTTTCAGTGTATTAATTTAAAATGGCCAAGAGGAATCATGTTGTTTCTGGTAGATTTTTCAACCACAATTGGCCACCCTTTACATTGTTTTTAGTCCCACCAGACTCACGTAGCTCCCCACCACTGAATTAGCTAGCGAGTAAGCAAGTGTGACTCAGTGCACATGATATGAAATCTAGGATGACTATTAACGCAATTTGCCATTTGGCTTGGTACCATCCTGATCTATACTGTTTGTTTTTCCCCCCAGGAGAGTTCAGATAACCTCGATAGATTTGCTCACCATACTATCCATGGTAATGGCCATAACATTTGGTTTGACAAGTCCTTCTCTTTGATGGTGTTTAAGAATGGACGGGTAAGCTATCATAATCCAAAACCAGGCAAGCGATAATGCAGTTTATTTGTAAGAAATGATGTACAGCTTCCTTAATTTCCCCTCAATTGTATTCTTTTCAATTTCATTTACTAGTAAAACACATAGATTTTGAAAGAATAAGTAAAAAAGAGAGTAAGGCATGGCAAGATTTACTAGAAGGGTCTATGAAGACATGATTTTTTAAAGAGTATTTTTCTATTGTCTATTTTCTAGATTGGGTTCAACTTTGAACACTCATGGTTAGTATATTGTTTTATGTATGCACAAAGAATTTAGTTTTCTTTCATTCAATCTTGCCTTCATAATTCTTTTTATTTCATTAACTTTCTTTTCTTTTATTTCTTCTTAATTTATTAATTTCTCTTACTCTTCTTTTTTCATCTTTCTTTTCCTTTTCCATCCCATCCCATCCATCCTTATTTCTTTTTTCTTCTCTTTATTACTCTATTCATGATGACGACTTAATTTAATACAGGGCCGATGCACCCATTTGCTCTCACATGGCCGAATGTATTGTCACAGATGATGTTAAATACTTAGGGTAAGTAGAGTTATATTACCACCACCACCATAACCATAAACATCACCATCATTATTACATAATCATGATTATGATCTTCCTTACTTTATGGTCATTATTAGAATTAATTTATTTACTACTCTTGAGGTTATAGCTTGGCTTTAGCATTGTCAAGGGTTCGAATCCCACCTGGAGCTCAGAAAAAAATTTTTGGTCAAGAAAGATATGCTTGAAGAAACACAAATCGCATTTTTAATAATTTATCCGAGCGGCAAAAACACTTTTAATACTGACTTAAATGGCTTTAGCATTATCACCATACAGCTACATTATAACACAATTTTTTCTCGTGCCATGATCGGAGTATCCCATTTGTGTTTTCGTTGCGTACATACTAACCTAACTAGAAAATACAAATGACAAGTCAGTGATAGAATTCTGTGCTGTGTGTTAAAAAAGAATTGCACAACCTCTATCCAGTCAATAGCATTGACTAATTTTACTGCCAATGATTTGATGACTGTATGTACAGCAACCATCCCAGTTTTCTCGGCTTGGCCTTTCAACTTGAAATTGCTAAGGACTCTTGGATTTCATTGCACTGTCAAGAAATCATGACCAATTCTTAGTTTCTTAATTCATCATTTTTATATTTATAGTTATAAGGAAAATGGGCACTGCAAGGGTGAACCTTTGTTCGAAAATCTTCCAAATCCGGCAAGATTAGAGTGGGATATACCTCCCCAGGTAAGTGCATGACTACTAACCTTGTTTTAAAAAAAGTGAATGTGAAAATAAAAGAGATTTCTACTCTTTTTTTCAGTGTGTGGACGTAATTGAAGAATGCCAGCGCAAATCTGAACTACTCATTTCTGACTTGGATATTCACATTAAAGTTTTCAATGAGTTTGGTGAGTATTAAATATTTGTGTGATAATTGAAAAGTAATATGAAAAGTGTGTTATAGATATTTTGACAGACTGCTCCCTTCCCTTATTTGTTGTGACCATTCTTCTCGTGAAATGACCTTTTTTCCCCTCGGAAACAGGAAAAGGAGTGATGAAGAAATGCAAAGTCAGGTACAAATTGCTTTTACTATTAATCACTTGACTTTTTAGAGTTGACTGGGAGCAATTAATATGCAACTAGCGAATGTTTAGTCAAAACATGTGAAGATAAGTCCTCAATCATACTCCTTCTGCTTGTTCCTGAAACCAGAAATCAATTGAAGATACAAATGCAACCATGAAGATCTTCCAAGCTTGCGAATTTTAATTCCGCCCAGTCAAAACACAGATATTACCGGAATTGATTTCTATTGAATCATGTATTAAAGAAAGATAGAGTAGTCAGGAGTAAAAATAATGCACTATTTGGATGCATTTTAACTTTGCTGTTTTTGTTGTGTCTAGCCCTGATGCCTTTATCCAGATGGCTTTACAACTGGCTTATTACAAGGTTAATATTAAATGTGTAATTCTTCCCTTTGTACATGTATGATAACAAGAAAACACTGCCCCTCCTACTGAGAAAGAACATCTGCATTCAATCAAATTTCGTGTCATTCTGATTTCTTTTAGCCTTTTGGCCATGCAGCACCTCTTTTATTAACGAAAAATGCATGATATCGGAACTATCATATAAATGGGCTTTAATGCAGAACAAACCTTCCTAAACTAATCAGCTAGGAAATCTGTGCAGATTCTGTGGATAGGCAAAAGAGATAGCAAGAAAGAAAAACAGGAATCTGTCGGAACGATTCAGAAAAATTTATAGTGAAGCAGAAACAATAAGAGGAAATTACTAGACCAATTATTGTAGACCTGTATTGAACATCAATCATGTATTCATCTAATTTGTCTTTGTTCTTCTTCAGGATCAAGGACGAGTTGACCTGACTTATGAATCATCTATGACCCGACTCTTCAGGTTAGTCTACTTTTACTGCATCACACATTTTTTAAAGAATCTTTATTTATCAACACCTCTGCAATCTATTTTAGATATGCAATTAATCCTTCGTCTTGCTGGGAACAATATCTTTCTCACCCAACTAATAATTATTATGCGTTTAAGACAATTCCAGCAGAAGATTAGGCCCGGTTCATACGTCGAACTTTTCATGCGCCAAACCAAATGTTAAGAATTAAGATCATGAAAAGTACGACGTCTGAACCAATTTTATTTCATACGTACTAAGATTTATCCACGATAAAAAGCCCGCGTAAAATTCGTACCAAATATGCATTCAACCAATCAGAAAAGAGAACGACTATTTTTCACTCTCGTTCGTCCAATCAGAAGCGTGAACGATTGTGCTTCATTTTGGCATCCGAAATATCAATCAAAAGATACTCAGCGAGCCAAGGGAGCACGGCAGACATAAATTTGTTGATTAGTCTTCCTGTGGTAGTGACGTATGCTGACGAATACGGTTATCCGCGAAAAATAGCGTGGGCTCAAGTAAATATCAAAGATGGCGGAGAATGGCGGTATATATAATATTGACGGGGAATGCAACTTTTTCAAACTTTTCGACAATGCTACGTCAGGTTGCCAGGGCCACTTGGGTTGCCAGGGCCAGTTAATGAGCTAAATTATTGCTAATGTATGCGTCCAGGTCGACTCGGTCAATGGGTATTTCATCTATTTGCTCTTTGGTTTTACGAAACTTCAACAGTTTGTTCGCCGCAAGTTCACATCTTGGTGAATTTTGGGACTTCAAAGTGAAATTGATTAGCGATATTTCAGGCTGATAATACTGTAGCTTCAAAAACTCCTCAAATCCACAATTTCGAAAACGATTTCATCACACAGCAGAAGGATAAGTCACTCTGATAACTCTGTAAGTTCTAGATACAATTTTCAAAAAGTATTTAGTGTAAATATGCAATTCCAGTAAATATTTGAATCCTTGAAAGCGAAATAATTTAAATTGTTGATTAATCGACCTCGTACTTTTAGTGCTTCATTGTTTGTTTTTTTGTTTTGTTTTGTTTTGTTTTTTTGTATTTACATCCTGTTCTTTGCCTTTATAGCTTTATACTAAGGCTGTTAATAATTGCCAGACGAATATCGTTTATACATGTATTAAAATCTACTTTTAAAATTGTAATTGAAGGAATTTTTATTCGCCAAAAGACAAAGGCTTGCTGTTGCCTTTTACGCTAGAATAAAATCAAGTTTTTACGACTGACAAGACGATTAAAATTCTATCATTAGTAACCAACACACGGAAATCCTTTTTACGGCCTCTTTATTTGCTTTGAAGGCAATAATTATTCCGTGTTTGGATTTTTTCGGTAGCAATGCCAAAAAATGAATGTAAATTGACTTCCTTTCTTTCTCTCCTCTTTTATAATTTCCTTCAATTAAAAAGTTTTGAAGGCCTGCATTTCATATCATATAAAACACACTAAATCCAATACTAACTGAAGAAAAAGCCTTTGTTTGACTGACCCAGACAAAGCATCATTAAAAGAAAAAAAGCAACAAAATTAAGAAAACAAAGTAAAGACATTTTGGTTTCCGGTACGCAAATGTTTTAAATAAATTATCTTCCAGGCTGTTTTAATTGCTAATTTATGCTAATGCTAGGCTTTCACGATAAACAGCTGGCCAAAAACACCGTGATGAGCATGCCACAAAGTACGTTGGTAATTTCCTGATGCTGATTGGCCGATACCCGGTCACATGATCCTAGTTTCACTCCCCGTCATTTATATTTATCATCCGCCATATTGTTTACGTATGAGCCCGCGCGACTTTTAAGTAACCGCATACGCGTCTATACCACAGGAGGACCAATCAATGAAATTATGTACCACAGGAAGACTAATCAACAAATTTATATCTGCCGTGCTCCCTTGAGCGAGCGCGAGTTTGCACTTGAATGACAAACATGGCGGAGGAAATACCGAGATTTGCACTCTTAGAAGGAACGGTAGACGACTTTATCTATGAACAAGAAAACAAAAACACACAAGCTAAGACCAACAGAGATGTAAAATTGCTTAAAGTATTTCTTCAATCCAAGAAAGAGCACAGGGAAGTTGAAAACATTCCTCCAGCTGAGCTCAATGAGTTGCTGAGCGAGTTCATACTTACCGTTCGTACAGCAGAGGGAAAGAATTATGAGCCAACGTCCCTCCGAGGCATGATTGCTAGCTTGAAAGATTTTTAAAGCGCAAAAACTACCAAGTCAGTATTATCAACGATTTGGCATTTGAAAAAACCCGTAAAACCCTGCAGTCTAAGCAAAAAGAGCTAAAGAAACGAGGCAAAGGTAATAAGCCAAATGCATCAGGGGCATTGACAGAAGATGAGATGAAAGTCCTATATGAAAAAGGTCTCCTTGGAATTTCAAGTCCTGAGGCGCTTCTTAACTCTCTTTGGCTGAAAAATACTCTTCATTTCGGACTTCGTGGGATTCAGGAACATCACAGTATGTGCTGGGGCGATGTGACTTTGAACAAAACAGCGGGTGGCGTCGAGTATCTAGAATACAACGAAAGGCAAACGAAAACACGTACCGGCGCAAACGCAACTGATGTCAGGCCGTTTCCACCAAAAATGTTCGCCACGGATGACAGTGAAAAAGATCCCGTCAAAGTTTACAAACTGTTTGCACAGAAAAGGACCGGTAATACGAAAGAACGAGACTGTCCTTTTTATTTGGCCGTAAATAACGTTAAAGTCAGAAGCGCTTCCTCAAGCAAACTTTGGTTCAAAAGCAACAAGGTGGGTGTAAACTGGGCGGGTTGATGAAAGAGATGGCAGAAAAAGCTGGCATAGAAAATCCTAAACTTAGAAATCATAGTGGAAGAAAAACTATGGTTCAAACATTAAGCGACAACGGAGTTCCACCGGCCCATATAGCACAGCTTTCCGGCCACAGAAATCTAAAAAGTATAGAAAATTACAGTTCGCTTTCTACAAAACAACAACAATCCATGTCGAATATGCTGGCAAATATATCCAACGAAAACGTTTTGAGCCTGCCAAACGCAACTTCCGTCCAAAATCCAATTGAAAATGCTGGATTTAGTTCCCTAGCACAGCCTCAGCAATCTAGCAGCAATACAGGTCAACAGTCAGTAGCATTATTTAGTGGAGCCGTTATCCAAGGAGGACAGTTTTCAATCACAATAAACACTCTGAATCAATCGCCAACCATACCATCCCAAGAAATCCGTCCACAGAAAAGAATTCGTGTATTATATAGCAGTTCTGATGAAGATTAAATTGAACAAATTGAATTGTAAATTGATTCTACTTTGTGTCTGTTATTTTTACATCAAGATTTAAGCTAGCTTTTAGTCTGTTGTAAACAAGTTTTCACTTGAAGCTCGTATATAGATTTCATTTTCAAACTTGAGAAATTATAATTTCAAGGACACTTCATAAATAAATTAAATTTATCTATATTTATCTATTTATTTATGTATAAATATTTACTTTATTTCATTTGTTTGCTTCATTCGTTTTTCTAATTAAATTGTTAAACAGAAATTTTCGTATTTTTTGCATGATGTCAGTGTGTGTTATTGCACTCGAATGGCTTCCTACCTGCGGCGCGGCCGTAGATGCACGTACATAAAAACCCAGAAAATCTTAGTATGTATGAAATAAAAAAATTACACCACGGAAAGTGCCTGAACGATTTTTATTCACTCGTTGCTCCCATCGAACTGTAGATGGTTACTTATTGCAACAGTGTTTAGTTCCCCGTCAAGATAGCCTTTGCAAGGTTCACATGCACATTGATACTTTATTTTATGTTACAGAGAAGGTCGTACAGAGACCGTAAGAGCTTGCACTAAAGAATCAACCATTTTCGCAAAAGCAATGATGGATCCTAAGAAGACGGTGAGTAGTCTGGCTCCCAACTAAGTGTGTGTTGGGGGGGATAGCATCTATGAAGCGGTCTGACTTTTAAACTTACTTTCGTTTGCCCTTACACCTCATATAGAAAGATAAATTTAGAAAAGTCTGGGGTAATACCCTGAAACAGCCTCTTGCCTAATCAAAGTAGGGGCACGCCTAATTCACATATCGAATTGGAATATGAGTGAGTTAAATTTGCTGGGGGAAGAAAGCCGGACAACCTAAAAATAAAATCAACACTCTAATTAAGAGATCGACATGGCGAACTTTACTCACGTGTGATGCGAAGTCCCCAGAGGTGAAAGGCAAGTGCACTACCGTTACACCACCCTTGAATTACCACTTTATGTATTGTATATCGAAACCAGTCAGCCTAAAGAAAAGCATGGTAAACTGTTCTTTTCGCACCACTCCATGGTCATGATTTTCCATGTGAAAAAAAATATTGATGCCTGACCGTCCACAGCATGCTGTAGGGATTTTATCATATTGTGATTATCTTACGAGAAGCAAGAAAAATGCCTTGTAACAGTTTTTGATGAAAGATGTGGTTTTTTTTAAAATATTATATATATATATATATTTTTTTCACTTGATAAAATAGAAAAGCGAGAGGAAAGAACTTTTTCAGAAGGCAGTGGATCGACATGTTTTGGGGTTCAGACAAGCAATGGAGGGTAAAGGTGAGAACTTTCTGACGTGCAGTTAAATGGTCGATGAATTCATAATTACTGTCATCTTATCCAGTAATAATGATAATGTACATTATTTTTAATGGTGTTTCAGGAATTGACCGTCATTTGTTCTGTTTGTATGTGGTGTCCAAGTATCTTGAAGTTGATTCTCCATTTCTGAATGAGGTAGGTAGTAACTCCCGTCTCTTCCAGCCTTCCTCCCCCCCCCCCCCCCCCCTCCCCCCCTCTGCCTCCAATCTATTTTATAGACAGCACACGCAATATGTATCAATAGAACTAATATTAAATCGTTAATTGCAGTTTGTCAAGTAACGCTATTCTTTATCCTTTTCAGGCTCTGAGTGCTTCATGGAGGCTGTCGACTAGTCAGGTACGTAAAAAATAGCGAATGCAAGAATACTTAAGTGAAAGGGCAAACGAAATTAAATAACTAAAAATACTGGAAATATCAGTAAGGGAAGAGAGGGAAGGGTGGGGAAAAAGTAATTTTTTTTTTTTTTAAAGGACATACCAAAATATCAATGCTTTTTACAAAGAAAAAATTATAATTAAAAAGTGAAGTATAAATAGGATATACATGTATAGATGAAGACAGTCCAATGTTCAGTGAAAGAAAACGAAAATTTTATAGCTGCATGTTTGTCTTGATTGTAGACCCCAACGAACCAGACCAAGAGACTAGACTTGAGTAAGAACCCAGAACTGTCAACTGCTGGCGGAGGCTTTGGGCCTGTGAGTATTCACTAAGAAAACATATCAACGCATCATGATATTTTACTTTTCAATTACACCAACTATCCCATTGCGTCTCCAGAAAGTTGTGTCTAGTTTCTGGGTCAAAGCAAAACATTGCCAATTTTATCGCAATGAATAAATAAAGAATCATCGCAATACCTTTCCATTTCAGACCTTGCGTTCGTTTAAGAATCGTTTCTTTATTTCCCAGTTCATAGGCTTGTCGATATTATGGACAAAGCATGGGTCAACTGAGGTCTATTAGTTCGTCTCACAGCTATCATATGTAAATGCCATCCATTTGTTATTCCACACAGGTTGCTGATGATGGTTACGGTATATCTTACATCATCGGTGGAGAACATCTCTTGTTCTTCCATGTGGCTTGCAAGAAAACTGCGCCAAATACCGTAAGTAATGTGTATAATAAAACAATAACAGTTGTAAGGGAATTAGATCCAAATAAACGCTGAAGAATGAATAGTAACAGAAAATTCGCAAATCCTGCTTTATTTACACGAAATATTTATTTTTTATCGTTACGTTACGAAACGTAAAGTCTTGAGATAAAAATTTTTATTTTTCTTTTCTGATTTGATTTATTTTAAGTTCACAGTGAGGACACTCGAACCTCGATCACTTCGAGTTTTTTCCAGGCTCTTGTTTCCTGAAAATTCTACTGTTTCAAACCTTTTAACATAAGGCACTGATATCATATGCTGTACACCAAGTGATCAAAATGAATCTCATTTCCAATCGATTGGTTCAAGGGATAATTAATAGTACATTTTTGTGGCTACTGCCTCGTAAAGGCGGAGCCACTGTGTCATCGAGTTATGTAAGGCCGTAACACCACAGGAAGCCCAAAAATTCTCAATCCATAAACTTCGGAAAATAAAGTTGTTCTCCTATCGAATTATTGCTTTTTCAAATAATATCTTACAACACACACAAACAAATAAAACAAAACATACATTTCCCGTTACTAATGTTAATTTAAGCCCTAAAATTCATAAAATCAATATCAACATTTCGTTGCTTTAACCTTTACTTTTAACATTTACGTTTTTTTCACCAACACCGCTAATTCAATTACCTATATATCCTTCATATATCTCAATAGAGAGCTACCAACTTCCTACATTCCTTTCCTATATAACAATGATTTCTTATGGCAGTAGCCACATGCGCTTATTGAGCCCCTATTTTTTTACTTTACAAAAACTCGAAGTGTTTACGGTTCAAGTGTCCTCACTGTAACACATCTAGCCCACCTCCCATACCTCACATTATGTTTGTAACATCTTACTTAGAATGCAAAGAGATTTGGAAACACGATTGCTGAAAGCTTGAAGGAGATACGCGATCTTTTGTTTGAAATCGAACAGAAACAAGATTTATGGGAAGTGAATGGGGAAAAAGTAAAGGCCAATTAAACGACGTTATCTTGCCACAGTAAAGGACCTGTTTACTTGCCTTTATGATCAAAAGTCTCACAATAATTTGAGATGTGTCATTGAAGGTATACAAATAACTATGATTAACATATTTTTGATAAATATATATTGTCTACCTGTTCTACTATTTACATTTACGGCACGGACAGCTACTAGATTTCAAATCGAGTCTAGTCTTGGTTTGTGGCTTCCGTCGATTAAATTAGCAAACTGTCTGAGTGATTTTTTGATCGGCGGAAGTTAAAAACCCCGACGTCTTGGGCTGAGTTGGAGTTGGTCGCGGCCATAATTATGGGAATGAGTGTAATGTTATTCATGCATTTCAATCGTAATCAGAAAATATTCATAGATTCTTCGTAATTGCTACAGTATTTAGCTTTTTTAATCACCAGAGACGCAGGCATAGAGTGTAATTGTATATGAGTGGAAAATTGATGCTCGTGTATCAAGAAACGGAGTGAACCAAACACTACAAGCGAATTGACCACTCATTCTGCGCTTTTATGAGTTGCGCTTGCGTCGCTGGCAAGAACCAGGTTTTACAAACAATAAACTTGCGTGGATTAAGTCTGCTCACTTAGACAAAGGTAAATAATGAAGTAAGGGAGTGCTCTCAGTCTATGTGGTAAACCCAGCCTAAATCAGATATAGATTTTATGTGATATTGTGCTCCTTGATCTGTTGCAAGAGCCTTTCAGCTCAGGAGTTAAGTGATCATAAAATTGCTGATGTCAAGGCAAGGCTGTCGAGAAAATGTAAAGTTATAATTTTATTTTATTTTTTTGGTTTAAGTCATTGTAATAAAGCAAAAAGACTATTTAACAATTTAGGTAGTGTGAAAATTGCGCATCCAATAATTATACAGCTGAAGGGAAATGACTTGCATAAAATACTTCAAAATAACATTTGCGAAAGTATATTAGCTGTGTTTGAAGATAATTATCCATTAAACAATACACTCAATTGCAAAATCATTGTCGGGTTTAAAACAGAGCATAGCTGAGACCGAAAGGTATTCTGCGAAATGGCGGTTATCCTCTGAAGTTTTTCATTTAAAATAAACAGTCAATATGAAACGTGTTTAAAGCCTCCATGACTCTCGTCGGTGCAACAATTTATAAACATTCCAGGAGTTGTATGACTGCTACATTAAATTAACGTGTATCCCATGTACCATATCGGTCTCAGCTTCTATGTTCTCTGTTTTTGAACCCGGTAATGATTTTACGATTGAGCCGGTGTATGTTGTAAATTGTGCTTCCGGTTTTTGCAAAACGCAGTCCCAGGGTCCGGTTGCATGAAGGTTTCTAAAAAAAAAAAAAAGAACGTGTTCTCATATCTAAAGAGAGCTTTATGCAACCAGACCCCAGGTTACGAAATTGGAAGCGTAAGTTACCTGAGTACTATAAATCGAACGCTTGTGAATTATATTAGTAGAGTGAAGTCATTAAACGCGTAAAATAGATATTAGACTAATACACGTTAGTAGACCATAATTCCATTGTTTTCTTTTGTGTCTATTCTTATACTAAACATTTTATTTCGCGGGTTAAATGCCTTCATTCTAATAAGGTTTGATATCGTGTAATGAGATATATGTTTTGCAATAAATAATCAGTGATGAGTGTGTATAAGCCTTCCATTGTCTTGTTTTGTGTCTATAATAACTATTACAAGTTGAGCAACCATCGATTTTTGGATGCACGCTAATTAATCAATCAGAGCGCGCGTTATATCGTGGCCATGTTATAAAACTAGATAACGCACAACTAAACATTAGCCATTGCTTTTATAACAGCAAAACTGTAAGAAAAAATTTGTTTATCAAAAAAATTCAAATTTTGTTCCTACGAAATTTTCGTTACATAGCGCGCGCTACTCAATTACGTCAGAGTGCACCATCTGGATGAACGCTCGCGCATGCTAATTACTAATCAGAGCGCGCGTTAATCATATCGTGGCTATATTATGAATGTCATCATTTTCTTTTGTGTCTATTTGACTATTACGCATCGACTAGTATGTTTTATTTCACGGGTTAAATGTCTTCACTCTATTTTTTGTTTCACAGGTTGAATGCTTCACCCTACATTTATCTATTCATAGAGTGGTTTTATTTAACCCGTGAAAAAATAGTAAGCATATGGTTAGGAGTAGACTCTAAACCGGCCCAATTGTTTTCTTTCGCTTTATGTACTGTTTAATAAACGAGCAAGAGTGTTTTATCGGGTATAAAACACGAGGCGTAGCCGAGTGGTTTTAGACCCGATAAAACACGATCTACGAGTTTATTGAACGGCTTAGAAAACTCCTGATGTATGTTCTCATACTGTACCGAATTCTTTACGAAATGAACCAAGTTTGATAGAGAAAATCCAAGTTAAAGTTTATGCAAATGAAGACGAATCTATATCCGATATATAATCACCTTCATGGTCATGATTTCTATTGTATTTTCCTCATGAATTATTAATGAGTTTTCTAATGTTTTATCAATAAATACTAACACTTCCTCTTGAGCCCGCGTTGCCAAGGCAACACCGCTTTCCTTATACTTGAGCCCGCTGAAAGCTAAGGCGACCACCTCAGCTCCATTGTATTACTACTAACCAATCAGCGGATAATTTGACAACCTGTCATTTAATTTGATTTTTTACAAATCCCTAGAAAAAGGGATGCATAAGAAAGTAGTTGAGTCGTTAACTTAAAACTTAGCAAGCACCCAAAAGTCTCTACCGAATGTCTCTCACACAATATACTGATTAGAGCATCAACTAAAGAGAACTGCTTCATGGAGTAATAGTAGAATGGGAGAGAGATACTGATCACTGCGGTACATCATACTCGAAACCACTAAAGAGCCCCAAACTAAAACACCCGAGAAGCCCCAGCCTTAAAAGGCCAACCTTGGATTTCCAAGTAAAGATAAAACGGTGGAAGTAATCAACTTTAATCTATAGTTACTATTGTGAACATTTTCTAGAGGAAATTGGCTTATTTGGCAGTGTATATATCAGAAGTTTGACTGTGGCAGCCCATCTTTGGTTTTTTGAATGACGTGTTCATAGATTCGTGACTCAAACGCTGGCTTATAGCAGCTGAGGCTGTAACTTCGGGCTTTAGAAGTAATATAATTGAGCGGCAAAAGAAGATTTCTAGGATTGTAATTCACATATTTATTATTAGTATTATTACAGCTACTCAGTCTGCAGTATTTTGGTTTCAATCGCGTGGGTTAGTACGGCTTGCAGTCTTTATTCTGCTCGGCGGCCCCTGCAAGTACCATAGATAAATGTTGCAAGTCTTTCGCGCGCCATGACGCTGGAGCATATTAACTATGGCTGGAGCAAACCGGATGACAAAAAGTGCTTCCAACTCACTGCCTCACAAGCCCAAGCAAACGCTCCAAGAACGTATAGTTCAAAATTTCTCCTCCTGCTCTCTCCTTTAATTTAATGATAATGAGGGAGAGGGCAATCTTTGCAAAAAAAAAAAAAAAAAAAAAAAAACTCGGCAAATCAGCCTCAGATTGAGCTCAAACTTTACGATCACTAACTAAAACACAACAGGTTTGTTAGCATATTGCTATTCAGTGCTACCCTCAGTAAATAAAGAGTTTATTATTATTATTATTATTATAAACAAACATATCAAAATTTTGTTAAAATACGATTTAACAAGCCTTTCATTAATTTTGTTTTGTTATAGCAGACGAACCACATAGGCATTTACGGTAAATGGTAAAAATATTGCTTGGACTGCCTGTGAGTACGTAATGAGCTACGTATACGTATGCGAAACATGTTCGCTGATTGGCCAATTGGTTTTGCTTGTATATCAAAGCGAAATCACCTGTTTCCTCCCTGTCACTTGACAAAATTAATTCTTTCGGTTTCGTGACTGAATGACGTGAATTTTGGAAGGTGATTTTGATTAGTTTTCTTGTAACTATCTGGATTTCCTTTCACTGTTTCTTACTTCCTGTTTATTGAATTCTCTCTCAGTGAAATACAAATTATGTTCCGTGCCTTCGAGTCAGACTCCTATCTTTAAAAAAATTACTTTATCACTCTGCACTTATTAAAATATCGGTCGGTTTACCCATAGTTAAAATTAACTATGGTTTATCGGACAGACATGAATTATTTTTTTAAATCTAGTCCGGCATATAAAGACTGGCTTCAGTTGCTTATTCAAAAAAGCGTGGGGGATGGGGGGGGGGGGGGGGGGGGGGGGGGGGGGGGGGGGGGGTAGTGGTCACCGACTTGGACGGCTCGAGTTATAAAAGATCATAATAGGGGGTAATTCCATTTATTCGCATCGGATTTTGTTCCAAATATACGTACTCAGGGTTTTGTATGGAAAGGATTTCAGCAATCAAAAAGCCTAGAGTGATCTAAACGACGGATCTTGAGTTTACCTAGCATTTCAAGTTATAAAACTTATTTGATGAGTTGCTGAAAAAAATCTTCAAACTAGAAGCAAAATCGTACGCAATTCGACACCTCCAAATAAGTTCCTTGTTATGAATATGTCGAGAATTTGGTGTGATCCACAGCGATGGCCATAGCATTTTTATTTCTCACATTGAAAGATTAATATAATTCCAAGCTTTGAATACAAAGAAAAAAATATGGGGTCACCGTACTAATAATGAAGTAACGAGCTATAAGCGACTAAATCTGATTTTTCTACAAAATCACCATTCCTGTCCGCGCTGACCTGGGTTCTTGTACTTTAGACCCTAAAGCCTACTTTGAATTGGTTTTGGAACTAAAGAGGTCAAAATAACTTTTTTTTCATTCATTTTTATAAGTCGGTCAATTTTGGTCAATTTTGAAACAAAACCGACCAGGTCAGGCAATAAGAATCTTAGGGCAAGTTTCGAAAAACCTCCCAAACTTACCTCAAAATTTGCATGAAATTACAAAATCTTTTGTCAGATTATAGAACGGCAATCAAAGTAAGATATTATTGGCGAAATTTTGACAATAATGCTAAATAAACGGTATGAACGAGATGCGCGAAATGGATGCGCAGTAGCAAAGGTCCGGAACTACGTTACTTCTTTTGTCATTCCGTAGTTCGTGATGTCATCCATAAGAAATCGTACTCAAGCTTCTTCTTCATAATAAATTTTCTCAGGTAGGTATATTGATATATTGTAAAAAATTCTCTTCATATTTAGTGGTTTCTTTGAGAAACTGGACCTGCAAATACGTCACATCTAAATTTATATGGCTGGTTACCAGAAATCCATTGCTTGATGCGTGACATTCGTGACGTAATTCCAAGAATCTATCACGTGGAAGAGAAAGAAGGCACGAAGGCCTGCCTGGTAAAACGCACTGCACAGAATAATTGTATGTTTACTTCACGTTATGTATATAGACCTAAAATTAAATCTATAAAACTGGTCCAACATTATAAGCAATCTTCCTTATTCAATGATGGAGTGGATTCAAGCACGCTGTCACAGTTGCACGCAAATTAAGAAAAGAAAACGGTAGACTTCATGGCGGGAAATTCGGTAAGTATGTAAGCTTATGAAATATTGATAAATAAACTTATGTGTGGCCTGTGAACGGCTCTAGTTCTATCATGTCTTCGAAATAAAGATTGTTAGATAGGGAGTCATTCATATTGAGATTTGTCATGGACATAGCTAAACTTTAATAGACTTTAATATGACACAGAAGAATGCTGTTTTCGAGCCCAACAGGAGCGAGAAAAATACACATTCATAGATAAAAATATCCGGCGATAATACATAACTAGCAGTGTAATAAATTGCTTATTGTTTGACACGAATTGCTTAAGGTTATATTTCCGAATAAAGTTCAGTCATTTCAGTATCGTTCCAGATCCTCCCCAGGTTCTCTCCACTATTAAATATCTGCTCACTCGAGCACTAATTGCTTTTAAGCTGTGCAGCTTCTCATTAATCCCATATAGGTAAATATAGGTCTTGTTGATATGGGATTAATTAGGCAGCTATATAATTAATAGGTAATGGGATTTCATGCTCTTTTACAATTCAGTTTTGAAATGTTCGCCTTTTCTAAAGAGAACACAACATGACTATATTCTGCCAACTTAAGGCTGTTGCAAGCTGTAGATATGGAAACATAGAGAATTCAGTGTAAGCTCCACAATAAGCCTGAAGTGAGATGACCTTTTACCCCCTTCTCTAGACCATAATCTTTTTCACATTGCTTTTGTTATTTAATTATGACTATTGTTCCTGTATTCTCTAAGAAATCAAAAATTTTAATATGAAAGAATTTTAAAAGCTATTATGGTATAGAGTCGGGGGTAAAACGTCATCTTGCTTCAGGCTTATTCCTATTGCATTTCTTTTATTTTGCACTCGGACTCAATCACATTAGATTCAACACCAAAAAACAGAAAATGAAAATAATAGGGGTAGCTTTGCATTAAAATACCTATTTCTCAATGCTATCTAATGTCTGCTATCTGATGGATAAATCTTATCCTGTGCATAAATTTATTGGATAACACTATTGATTTATATCCACTGGATAAGGATTCATACTTTGGGAGAGCCAATGTAGCAAGCAGTTGATGTAATGTATTCATAAAAATGCAATGAATCACGACAACAACAAGAAGAAGGAGAAGGATATTACATAAAAACATTTTAGTACTAGAAATTTATTTACAGTAATGCAAGATATATTATATATATTTATATTTATATTTGCAAAGAAAAGAAAAATAGATACTAGAATTAGTTCTTGAGGCTGAGGGAATTAAATTAACCATAAGCTTTCTAGTTAACCCCCAGCCATTTTATGTTGTTAATTTAAAAACAAGGAATGATAAATAAGGGAAAGAATATAAAATATGACATCTAAAATTACACTTACTAGTTATAGATATATCATATATACACCTAATTGAAAAAACGTAGTCGGGTTTGAGAAGGCCATATCATCGAAGCTAAGACTGAAAAGGATTTTGGGTAACCCCGAAATGTGTATCATATTTTGCATATAGACACATAAAAGTGCACAGTAGTTCACAAAGTCGGTCTGCCTAGATTAACAACATGCCAAAGCCATGATGCATAAAATGTGCACAGGAAAGGAAAACTGCAAATTAGCATAATTGTTTGTCTTCCCATGCTCCCCTTCGGTCATAGCTTTGATGATATAGACTTTTTTGAACACAATAGCGTTTTTTCAGTTAGGTGTACATGTATATAATATAATCATATATATATATATTTTTAAGAGAGAGAGAGAGAGAGAGAGAGAACATATGAGAGAAATAATAATATATCGTATATGCATTCAAAAATTGGTATATATTTGTATAAATATACTACTATTGTTATTATGTACTGTTTAATAAACTCGCAGGTGTGTTTTATCAGGATTTTTAGACCTGATAAAACAGGATCTGTGAGTTTATTGAACGGCTTAAGAAACTGATGGTGCATGTTCTCATATTATACTGAATTCTATATATGAAATGAACCAAGTTTGATAGAGAAAATCCAAGTTAAAGTTTATGCAAATGAAGACAAATCTATATCGGATATAACCTCCTTCATTATCATGATTTCTATTGTGTTTCCTTCATGAATTATTAATGAGTTTTTTAAATTGTTATTTTTATTATATATTATACATTAGTAATTATATAGAGAGGAAAAAGATGTAGGTCTTTTTTGAACAAATACAATAGATAGAATGACAATAGAACACAACAGATTTTCTGAACACATTACATCAACTGATGAGTGCTACATGTTGGTTCCTTCTGTAACGTTGTGCCTTTTTCTTTTATTCTCTTATCATCTCAACATACACAAAACCAGTCGACTCACTCACAGACACACTAGCCTTGTGCTCTGTGTTACATTTTGTCCCCCACTAGGGGAGGGGTACGTCAGTTGCTACACAACTCCACTCTCTAAGAAGCACTGTCTCAGTGCGGAAAATTACAAACATGTCAACAAAACTAATGGTTGCATCAGTTGCATAAAAGTTCAAGTCTATAACTAATCAATCAGTTCAGAGTCTAACATTGTTTTGTCTTTTCGAACATTTTTTCCCCCTTTACTCGACTTTCTTCTGTTTGGGCACTGGTCATCATGCTACACAAGGTGTGCACAGTCTCATGTATATGTGATTTACTCCGCAAATTGAAATTGTTCAACTTTCCTGATAACTTGTCAGTTCCATAACTTTAATTGACTTGTTAATGTTTACTGTGTCTTGAAATCTCCAAGTTATGTCTAACCCAATCACCAAATCTGTTTGGAGCTCTTATTGTTCTTTTCGGCCTTTTTCTTTCATCCTGTTCCTTGTCTTTCTTCTCTTTTTGATCTCTTTGCTGCTCTCTGAGATCTTTCTCTTCTTCGGTTGCCTTCGGGTTTTTATTTACCTTTCTTTTCTTCCCTTCCTCTTTTCTTTCATCCTTCTTTCCTCTCTTACATTCACCTTTTCTTTCATCCTCCTTTCCTTTCCTACATTCATCTTTTCTTTCATCCGTCTTTCCTCCCTTTTCTTCCTCTTTTCTTTCATCCTTCTTCCCTCTCTTTCCTTCCTCGGCTAGCCAACTTTTCAATGGTGGACCAAGGTATGGCTTGAGACGATCCACGTGGACTACCTTAGGCTTAGACTTGGCTGTCTTTTTAATCCTGTAGACGACATCCGACAGTGTGGCCACTACCAAGAAGGATCCTTCCCAGGGACAGTCCAGCTTGGCGCTTCTGCCCTTCTTCCTTCGAATGTTATGCAACCAAACACTTTCACCTACCTGGAGCCTCCTCCAGGCAAGCTTCTTGTCATAATTCCTTTTCTGTCTGGTTGCTGCTTGTTTCAGATGTTGTTGTACATTGTGGAACGATTCAGCTAATCTTCTCCTAAGTGCCTCTGCGTACTCACCAGGTATTGGTGGTGCATCTGGAGTTTTCTCTGTGATTACATCTAGGGGTACTTCCACTTTGCTACCTAGCCTCATCTGATTTGGAGTGCAGCCTGTACTGTCATGTACTGCTGAGCAGTATGCCATCATGCACATAGGAAGTTGGAGATCACAGTCTTTTTGGTCTTGTTGTAGTTTGCTGTGAAGCATCTCGATTAAGGTGTGATTAAATCTCTCCACCTGTCCATCAGATTGAGGATGTAATGTGGTAGTTCTTGTCTTTTCAATGTTACATTTTGTCCCCCACTAGGGGAGGGGTATGTCAGTTGCTACGCTTCATTCTTCTGATAGAACTATCTACACTATCGTACAACCCGGCCCAGATGGTTTTCATCTCTCTTTCAAATTCCACACTATATCACAAGTTCTGAACATGTCACCAAGTTCTGAAAAAAATGATTTTGTGATGTTATCACTTTGGTACTTTATCAGTGTTCTTACCAGGAATTTCTTTCAGTGGGTCAAAGTACCCACAAATCCGAAATTTAGGGGCCACTTAGAAAACTAGATGGGCCATTTCCAAAATCTTAAAACAACAAATAATAATGTTTTAGCCAGTAACTCTGTTGCAAATCTACAACAATGTAAGACAGTTTTATTAGTTAGTAATGACAACACAATAAAATTTCGCTGGGCAGCCATAATTGTGCCATCAATAAACAGAGGCAGTTAACACAGACTAATCCCAGACATGTTGGCGATGGCGGCTATGTTTGATTCGTGGCGTTTCATGTGGACTTTCACCTTGTTTATCGACAATATAATGCGACTTTTATTATTTCAAGAGTACTCCAAATCTTTAAAACTATCAGGAAGTATTCTTTGGATAATTCATGCGCCCTTGGGGGCACATAGATTTGACATTTGTCCGCCATTTCTGATTTTTATGCGTGAATCCCTCAATGGCGCGGCCTGCGTAAGAACACTGCTTTATTACCACTCTTTTCATTGCTAAGAGCAGATCGAGAAAACAGGTGTGACAGGGAAATTGGGTAATACACTTCCATCAATCAAATTGGTAGGTACCTTTATATTCTCTGAGTGGCAGCAGTGTATTGCCCTAAATGTATTTCCCTTTTGTGACTGTTGTCTCGATCAGCAAGTAGCTTTGAAAAAAGTGATAAAATTTGAAAGAAAGAAAAAGGAAAAAAAAAAATGAAAATGAGCCTGGCCAGGCCTTCTTGCTCTTTCTCATACAAATCCTTCTAACTTTTAAGCACTGTAACTTGTCAGGTATTTGTGCTAGAACACTGAAATTTTGCTCAGCTACAAATATATTACTATGATCTTTCAGTGGTTATTATGACTCCAGGAATGCAGCATCAAGAACATCCTATTATTCTAATGGCTTTTTGCATGGGGTCTATTAGCCTTTGCCTATTACCCTTTATTAGGGTAGCACTTTTAAAATAACCCAGGGCTAATGAACACGTGGCCCACTAAAATCCCTATTTCTTCTTTCTTTCTTTCTTTCTCTCTTTCTTCCTTCCTTCATTCCTTCTTCGCTCTTTTTTAGTTTTAAATTATTGTGAATCGCTTGAGAGATGTTTCTATTAATCCCTCATTTGCTCATTCATGCTTTCATTTATTGACTTACCTGTACTTTGTATTGGCTTAAAGACTCTGTAAAGTCTGTCAAACATAGATCTTCCATATAACAATTGCTTGGCATCCTGAAACGATTCAATGGCCGGTAGGTATTTGTCCTCAAAAGAAACTAGATCACCTTCCTTCCTTCCTTCCTTCCTTCCTTCCTTCCTTCCTTCCTTCCTTCCTTCCCTCCTTCCCTCCTTCCCTCCTTCCCTCCTTCCCTCCTTCCCTCCTTCCCTCCCTATCTCCCTCCTTTGTTTGTTTTGTTTTCCAGTGAGGTTAGGGACACCACAAGAGTATAGCCAATTGTTGTGGGCCCTGTAGTGTTAGCATGGGCACTGAAGGTGGTATCACGATATCACTAGCGCCTTTACTTTTACTGGGTCTTTTATGTTTGCCTTATACAGGGTTATATACTGTAGTGAAGACACTAGCACTATTTTATTTAAATGCTAAAATATTGTATTTAGATTATAAATAAGATTTCATTTGTAATTTAACTTTAAAATCTAACCAGGTTTTTTTTTCAGCCTTAAAGGTTTTACATCCCACTTGATTAGGCTTACCAATAGCCTGATTTAGGATTTAGAATTCGATTTCTGCGGAGGTAGAAATATCCTAAACTGAAAGGGTGGTTTGAAACTCAGTTAACCTTCCCTGCAACTTTCTTTATGGCCATGTTGTTGTCATGTTTAAAATTCTTATTTGTTACATCCCTTTTCAATGTGTTTGATGATTTGTTATAGGAACTCTTAAAATGGCCACCAGTGGTCACAAAGAGGACTTGTGAGTGGTGTAGTAGTCCATGTTGGATGAAGGATGAATTCCCTCGGCTGTGCCAGCACCCTTGGTCACAGTGGCCAGCAGATCTCCTGCTGGACCTGCAGCACTGTGAGGATTGTGTGTTGGAATATCACAGGATAAGGGATGACTTTGTTAGAAATGATCCCCAGAAGAAGAAGGTACTATTATAGATCGTTTATTTATAGTCATCAGATGGTCCTTAGGGAAAGAAATAAAAGGTACAAGTAAGAAAGGGAAAAAGTAAGGAATGAATAAACTAACAAACACAAACGAAGAACAGAAATATGAAAGAAGAAAGAAGAAAGGAATGACAGAAAAAGGGAATGAAAAAAAAAAAGAAAAGAAAGAAGGAAGGAAAAAGAAAGGAATGAATAAACCAGTAAAGGGAATCTAAATGCATAGAAATGAAATAAGAAATGAATTTTTAAAAAAGGGAAGAGAGGAAAGAAAAGAAAGAAAAGAAAGGAGGGAAAGAAAGAAAAATGTTTTGCGTATACACTAAATCTTTTTTTTTTCTAAAAGAATTTATGGGAAGGAGATGTTCAGAGGTTAACTTTATTCATCATGCAAGCCTTACGGCCTTCTCACAATGAAGAGGAAGAAGAAGGAAATAAAACTACATTAGAGGTTTGTTACTTACTGTTAAGTATCCAGTATGTAGCCATATCATACAATATGATTATTGAAAAATAGAAAAGCTGTAGTCCTAGTAATGCTTAATTCTAGATACATTTTTAATACATTATGGAACCCTGAAACAACGTCTAGGCTGATGTAAGTGAGGTCACATCTAATGCGTAGATTAAACCTTGCAATAACCTCTGGGCTGATGTAAGTCAGGGGGTGCCTAACTCACTGATCAAATCCTGAAACAACCTGGGTTGATCTAAGTCATGGCACAGCAAACTCACAGAAAATGTTTTAGCCATCATGGGTTTTGTGAAAAAGAGAAAAATAGAGAACCCTTAGTTCCATACACGAATAGTTATTCATAAAAATGTGTTATATTTTTAAAGTTACTCATCATGTTATGCTAAAAATACAGCTATTGGACAACTTTGAAAAAACACAACTCAACATGGACAATGTAGCACAGAATCTGAACGTTCCTTTACTAGAGATTTTACAGTTCCCTCAGTTACTCTTCAATACTGGTCTGGCTGAGCTGTTTTTAAATGCCATAACAATATTACTAGACAATGGTACTCCTCTCATCCTGTCTGAGAAGTACCCTGGAATCTATGTGTTACTTGTACATCCATCACAAAAGGTATGAGAACAAAAGACTCTCTCTGAGAAGCATTCAGACAGAAATATGTACTAATTTTACACCCATCACAACGTCCCCCCCCCCCCCCCCCCCCCCACCCACCTTAAAATTCCTCTTTATCTGTCTTTTGTGAAGTACTGATTCCATGTTGTATGTATTGTTTGATGTGCATAGCATCCATATCAAAGGTAAAGAAATATGCCAATACCTCATCTATTCACTTCCCTGCCCTGCTCAATCTCCAACCTTATCTCTTTCATAGCTGCTTCGGATTTTCTCATTTGGATTGATCATAGTTATATTATGCAGATGGTAATGCTTCCATATTTCTTTCACAAACAGATAAGAAAATGGGCTACCAAGACTACCCAGCGTCTAACTCGCGTATCCTCAGACGATCATGACATGATCAAAGATGCAATTAAGTGGATGGTTGGGGTCATCACTCTAAATAGGTTTGACAGCGACATCCTCTTGTTGGACGAGCTTGACATCTCCTCTTCTGCTGCATACCTCCCTTCTCATCTTTGTGACCTCAAGTGCCCTTTAGAATTCTGGAAAGGCTTTACCAAGTTGCTATTAAGGCTGGAGGGAGATGTACTTTGTTATAAAGTCTTGGGTTTGTCTGGGTACCGAGACTTGCCTGACACTTTCTTGAATGCAATTGAAAACAAAGGTGATTTATCCACCATTTTGAAATAAGAAAAGAGATATGTTAGCTATCTAATCAAAAGCTAATGAGTCATGCCTTTTTTATATACTTGTTTTAATCAAGTTATTCATCTAAAGACATTTCATGAAAAGAGGGTAACTAAAACTTGTGAAAGACTTATGTCCGTTCATTCATACCAAGTACTTTATAGAAAATATCGTATCACTGACACACACACAGCGGATGAAGATCAATATATTAATGTTTGCTTTTTCATTTTCACGTGACTTTGATTGTAATGCTTAGGCTGCAAGTCCTTGTTCTGGTCAGCTTTCACTTGCCTTGTGATCATCCTGGAAAGATGTGGACCACGAATCTGGCCCATGGTTACTAGACAACCATTGCAGGTGTTCGACATTATAACGTCCCACAGCGTGTACTGTGAAGAGCTTAATAGGTACAAACAGGGTCCCCAGACAGATGAACAAAATGAGCAAGGAGGCTCACAGGTAAATCAGTGGTTTGAAATTGTCATCCTTGAACCAAACGTGCATGGATAGAATGAGGCTCTGAGGTCGACAATGGGCCGTGGTGAGCACGGCTGGGAGTGGGGGGGAGGGGGGAGCATAGGTGGCGTAGCTTAGTTTCTAGTTTCTATTCTCTCTCGTGTTACGAGGGTTTGTCATATGCGAATAGAGTTTTAGTTTGTTATCATCTTCTGTGCTTCGAGGGTTTTCTCTAGTTTTTTCGGTTTCCTCCCTCTGCAAAAATCATCTTCTAAATTTCAATACGTTCATGGAATAAGGACGATTTCTTTAAGCCTGCGCTTTTACCTACAGTGGTTAATTCATTTTCAGCATTTTTACATCTGAAATAAAAGAATGTGACATTGTTAACCAGGTAGAAGTCAAGAGAAAAGAGATAAAGAAAATGTAAGAGCTGCTTTCAAGAGAAAATCAACAAGTAGAGCGTGAAAGCTAGTTTTTGATTTTCATTTTCAGGATATTACTTCAGGTGACATTCAGCGTGGTTCTACTAATACATCTATTGGCTGGTTTCAACCTTTTGTTCTCTCAGTCCTTGACTATGGTGAAGTGGCGGTGGATTGTGTTACGAAAGTCATTCATTTTCTCGACACACTTTCAGGTAACAAATGTTTTTGAATTACACAGGCAGCCCAGGCAGGTAAAAACTCGCTTATATAATAGCAGGTGGGGTTCACACGATGCAATGATACTCAAACACTTTTCCAAGTCAATATCCTTTTTTTGACATTGCCTAGGCAATATTAGTGGTTTTACGTTAATGAAAATGGGTGCCCTGTTTTAAATCAATATTCACGGGCCATCAATGTTAACGATCCAACTTTTCAAGTTGGGCCGCGACTAATATAAAGTTCACTCAAACGACGATCAGTCAATACAGAATTACTAGAAATCTTGTTGTAAATATTCTAAATATTCGCATTGTTTCAGGTCAGATACGCAAGAGAGACATCATTTTCAAGCTGTGTAATATTGTCTCTCGTGTCGTAAACAGTGGGAGAATGTCAGCCCTCCTGCCTACAGCTGATATATGGGTCACACATCTAGTGAAATTGTCCAGCTTGGATGTTAAAAACCAGGAGGTATTAACGTTAAATTGATATCAGTTACACCTATTCCAAAGGAAAAAAAAATAGTTGAAGCATTAAAACTTTGCGTGGCTGAAGGACGGTGATGGAAGGAGGGTGAGAGAGAAAAATTATTCCATTTTCTAATGAAAAGGATCATTTAAGAAAAACCAAAGATAAAAAGGGATACTGAAAAAAAGCAAACATCTAGCTGTATTTGTTGGTAGCAATCAGCTGAACGAATCTCTCAGTGAATGTCATTACTATTCTTCGTATGTTTCTGTGATATTCAGCGGGTACAACATCTGCTCGAGAACGGAAATGACGTCTATATCATGTAGCGGGGGAAATATTCTACTACCAGCATATTATGCAAGGAAATTCGCGACATGAGATTATTATTTTTTCCTTTTTGATTAACATGTGTAATTAAAACCAGCTGTACACATTCTTTGACCAATAACGAGTCGTTACCAACGACTTGTTGGTTGCGGTCATTTTAGTGTAGTGTATTTTAGACGTTGGTTCAAATAATGCGTTATCGTCGTAAGAGCGTGCGCAGTAGCTTCATTTGCCGTAGAGGAAGGAATATGTCTGAATATTTGGTTTTGCGGGATGGCGTTTTGATCTAGTCCATAAAAGTCTCACTATATTATATCAAATTGGGCTGATCCTGGCAGTATATCAAGCAACTTATGCAGCTCATGCAAATTTAAAGACTCAGAAAAAATTCTTACTATATTATTAGTTTGCTTACATTTCTACTTTATATTTTCTTTTTTAAAAGGTATTTCGCAACATGGTTTTGCCTGCTCAGGAGATAATCTCTAGCATATTCACCAAAGCTGATGACGGAGCTGGACGGTCAGACCTTGATTTTACGAAACTTAAATCAGAAACAGAAAGACAAAATCTCGTTGGAAGTCTGCTTAATCATTTGAAGGTTTGTATTATAGCTAACATCATCATCATCGCTCTTTAATAATAATAATAATAATAATAATAATAATAATAATAATAATAATAATAATAATAATAATAATAATAATAATAATAATAATATTTTACAACCACCACTCCCCATACGGGGCTCTTCTGTCGTGAGGTTCTTTCCACACGCACTACCGCTACGTTCTATATTTACAACATACAACACTCAACTCACATGTTGATTTTTATGGAGGTAGCATAGGAGAGAACAACACATCAAACAAACTCAATTCACATGTGGCCAGAAAGCACATTGAGGACGTATTATAGACCAAATTCAAAACTCGCACCGATGTGAGGTTTAAGTTGTGAGCAAAGGGATCTGGAGTGACTCAAAGTAATCTGGCGTGATTCAAAAGTCACGAATCACGCCAGATTCCTTTGTTCACAACTTAAGCCTCACATCGGTGCGAGTTTTGAATTTGGTCTATAGTCAACAAAAATGAGTAAATCGACCCAGTCAGCTGGAGTAATATGTTTCCCATGTCTTTTTCTTGAGTATTGTTTGGCGCATGGGATTGTGAACGGAGGAATTAATTAACACTTATTGACTGGGACCGAGGAAAACTCTGTGTTTTGTGTTCCCGAGAGGGCGATGTTTCACGAGGCGAAAACTGCTTCCCGAGGTCCTAGTCAATAAATGTTTTGTTGTATACAAAATGTTAAAGAATACAAAGCAATTTTTTAATTATTTGATTATTTAATTTTTAAAAAGTTAGAAAAACTTGCATTTCTGGGGAAATCATTTCCGGTATTGTTATTACCGCCGGTCAACTACTTTTTGTTGCCCGCTGAGAGCCGTCGCCCGGGAAACATCGAAACTTGTTCACGTTCACGTGACACCCTATCGCCCGATCAGGGTACGAGAAAAATGAACTTTGACAGTTGGCATATAACAATAATTGTTATTACTACAGACGGGAGGGAACATTACCAAAAGGCTGCACAAAACACAACTCATCTTCTCGTTCTAGGGAAACATAAAGAAACCTCCAAAGTGCAAGAAAGAAACCGGTTGCCATACCATGACTAAAAGTGTTTCCTACCTAAGGAAATCCAAAAACCCTCTGGTGCTTTCTGCGCCCAAAGATGTTAATGAAGGTACTCCACATTATAAAGAGTCGACTCCTAAGAAAGGCTTTAAATTAGGGTCGCTTACGATTGCGCTTACTGACTTCAAGAAAACCCAACAGGCAATGGATTCCACGCAATTAAACTTCACATCCGCTTTATCGAGACCCAAGTCTCTCCCTAAAAGAGTTACACTTCCTGCCACATCAGAAACTTTGCGTACTTCTACCTTGTCTTTTCCAGATATAGCGTCGGAAGAAAAACTAAAAACTTCAGTTCACTCCATATCGTCTTGTTCGAGCACAACTTCTGAAGTTATGTCAGTAGTGTCTGTTATGCTATCAGGATCGATGATCACGTCTTCGACTACATCACTTTCCAAAACCGATAATACAGCAGCTAACGCAGGTGTATTGGACAAGACACTCAACAAGCTTTCAGTATCCCCTGACAATAAAAACTCTTCATCAAGAGGCGGAATTGACGGCACTTTCTTTAAAGAAAAAAATGTCGGTGAGTGGGATGCCCTAAATAATCAGGGGTACCATTTAAACCAATCCATCTGGTTGAAAATTCATTTGCTAATCGTTTTTTCGGATAAATGTCAAGCACACCAGACAAACGGTACTTGTGCACGCGCCTACCGGAAGAACCGAAAATGCGGAAAAAGAGGATAAACTCAATCAGGGATGCTTACCATCAACCCCGTGGAAAAACCGGAAATTCTAGTTCGGTTGGAAAACAAATGGTATATATCATTCCTATATGAAAGTTCTAAAAACTCGGTCTTCCGATTGAGGTAATCCACTTTTCCCTCTCGTTGGAATGGCACATACCATTAGTTTTTTCAAACTAAATTTCGGTTTTTGCGCGCAAATGGGAAGGATCCCTTGTAGTTACGAGAAAACTCAGCTCCATCTTACTAGCAACTTACCACCTGATGCCCTATGGCGTCTTTTGACTCGCGTTGGTCTTAGTCCGCATACAGCGCATATGCCATTGGACACCAAAGAATTTTTTTCACCTCTTGCCTTTTTTCCTTGGTAAGTGCTGTTCGAGACAAAAATCGTGACAGGGAAATCGTTCAATATACTACCGTCATGAATCAAATAGAGTATGTAAAGCTAAAGGTACATGAGAACCGTGAAAAAGTACATGGGAAATATCAAGAGAATATGAACTAAAAGAAGGGATCCCCACACCCCACTATAAGCACTCTGATGCTATTTTTAGAATCATTCATTTCATCGTTTGTTTTTCTGCGTTCTACCCTGTTGCTCATGTTTTCATTTTCTTTTTGATTAAACGTAAGCAAACATTGTAGAGCGCGCGCAGAAAAACACGATGGCAAATGTGATTCTAGAAATAACAACAAAAAGTCGGTGCCTATGATGTTTACTAGCATGAATACAAGAGATTCCTTCTCTTAGTTCTAAATATATATTTGATTGAAGATAGCCCCATTTTCCTGTCGCTGCTTTTGTCTCCATCGGCGCGTAGCAATGAAAATAGTGGTCAGGTGTCTCTTCTGTTTATAAATGCATAAATTTTTTGATTGGCTTTCAAAAACCCTCGATGTTTGGCATGTATACTTTGGCCTAGAACGACTAAATAAAATTACTTTCAAATATAATGTCGAAATGTTTTTATGCTAAAAGTTTCACACGTTGGAATGACCTCGTTTTGAATATTTGAACGTTACCATTGATTCCACAGAAATATACAGCATTATAAACGTCAATCTAAAAATAATATGTGGTTTGAATTTCAAATTAATGTAACTACCGAAAGTTGTTTAAAAGCCAATCAAAAACGTTTCAAAACGATTCGTATGGTTTTTGATTAAAATAGGAGACGCCTTAAGACAAAGCAAAACTTATATAAACAAAATAAAAAGATCTTTTTATTTGTTTATATAAGTTTTGCTTTGTCTTAAGGTGGCTCGATCCCCTCACGCTTGACCGCTACCTTCCACTTTTGGAACGCTAGTGCATAAACGTCTTTTATCCTATTGCAAATCTTTTTTGCACATAAGTCACATAATAGTAGAGCGGATAGGTGCAGAATTTTTGGTCAAATTGTTCCCTTTTAGGTTAAAAGCACAAAATTTTCGGGAAATATTGGTTTCTTCAAGCTTATCAATATCTGACATGGAGCCACCATGAATTCGCGTTCTGGCTTGAGTTATGGGGTGATTTTCAAAATGGCCGCCATCGTGACGGGAAGTGAAAAGTTACGTTAGAAAAATTGCTTTCTTTGACTTAAATATTGCTGTTTCTAATATTAAACTTAGTAACACGGTCATACAGACAAAATTATTGGATAATATTGATAAAATATTAATATGATGAATAGATCGATTCTTATTCTAGATAAAACGGTAGTACATCATTTCAAACCGGAAGTGATATTTCAAGCAGTCCAAAATTTTTTTACAAGTGCTCTGACTGCTTTGTTTAGTTTAGTAAGGTTTGTTGAGAAAAGAACCTCTAACTATAACTGGTTAATGCCAAAATGAAGAAATGGACACATTATACCAAAGAATTATTTTAAAGGTATTTTGTTGTTGATTTGCAAAATCGCTCTAAGAAATTAATGACGTTTTGTTGGATTTGAATGATTAAGTATTTAACTGAATTTGTCAAACAATGAAATGTGATTGAAAATGCAAAAAGAAAGAAAGAAAGACAATAAAAAGAAAGAAAAGAAGAGAACAAAAAATTTGCGTCTTTAAATAAAGCACGAGAAAGACTGGTACAAATCCAATGGAAATGGAATAATCTTCATGGAGAAACAAAGTTCGTAATAATGTTTGGTGGCCTCCATATTGAAATGGCGTTCTTGAAGTTACTCGGTGGATGGCTGGAAAGGAGTGGATGGCTGGAAAGGAGCGGATGGACAACTGCATTGACGGACGCAGAAATAGCATCAGCGGGAACAGCAAATTCATTCCTGAAGGCGTCGAGTGTTACGCGAACAAGGCGGGCACATCAAATCACAGCGATCAGCTTATATATCCTACTTCAACGTGCATATGCCAAGTACCCAGAGCACGCAAGCGCAAATGGAAGCCGAGCATTTTTATTTTATGAATGGTGTGAGAAAAAGTAGTCAGTGCCACAGTTCTATTACTGGTACGTTACTATGCAGCTTCAACTTTTACTACTGGTGTTCCTGAGATCAATTCGCACATCCAATTTCAAGCAGTACACCGATTCTCTTTCCAAAATGATTCCCTGGCTTTTTGCTATAAGCACATCAACTATGCACGCTGGCTCCCTGTTCATTTGCTGGACATGCGCAGACTTCCCCAGACTTCCCCCAGTGTTGCATCAAAGTTTGAAGAAGGCCTTTTCACAGTACAGAAATCATCCAGGAACTTTTCGAGTATGGCCATCGACCAGTCTCATGAGCAAAATAATGCCATCGTAAAAGGAGAAGGCGGAGCAGTTGGTGTAACTGAAAACCCCAACGCTCTTCGACGCTGGATGGTGGCAGGTCCTGAGCTAGCAAGACTTGTGAATGAATTTGAAGCTGATATGAATAGAGAAGCAAACCATCAGATGCCAGCCACATCACATCATGAATTGCACAAGAGTTTTCAGACGTCATTTTTAGTAGATGTTAAAGCCCTTGTAAATACCATGGAAGAGCTAGGAAATCCTTTTTTGGAAGACAGCCAAGATCTTATCGCCTTAGACACAAAAGAAATTCCTGGACGAGAAGCTGTATCATTGACGATGAAGGCAGAAGCTATTGGTCAAGAACAAAGCCAGGCTAACATATCTGAGTTTTTAGTGAACCGAAAAAAGTCGATGTATGAACCAATCGAGAGAAACAAGATCTACCTGTTTAATACCCCAGCACCAAAGACATCCAAAGCATCTCAAAAGGTCTCATCTCTCAAGAGCGACTGCTCCCTTTTTTCCAGATTGTATATTTCATGCCAGTCAAGGGACGGTGATCTGGATCAGTTTTTCCAGCATGAAAACCAGCGATGTCCACCAGCGTTATCTAACCTCGGAAAACTACGGATTCCAAGAAACAAATCAGAATTGGTAGAAGGTCTTCAGTCTCACACAAGTCCACAGAGCACGATCCCATCGAATGTCGACGTTATCATAATTGACGGCGCAGCTCTGGTGAACATGATCAAACCTGGTGCACAGAAGACGTTTCACCAATATGCCACTGAATCTTTCTTGCCGTATGTCAAAACACAACTCAGAAAATCTCGGCGTGTTGAAGTCGTATGGGATGAGTATATAGAAAACAGCCTGAAACAAACGATTAGATGTGATCGCGGAACTGGTGTCCGACGACGTGTCTTCCTCGCAGCTGGAAAGATTTTCTTCGGGTGGATGATAACAAGCGAGAATTTTTCAAGTTTTTAGCCGTACTCACTGCGTCTCTTGATACCGATAAACTGGAGATACTAACAACTTATCTCCATGATGCCAACGCAGTTGAAGAAAGCTATCACAAGATCGTAATCCGCACTGTCGACACAGATGTGCTTGTATTGGCCACTGCAGCTTACCATAATCTGCAAACAGAGGAGAGTACACTAGAGCTCTCTGGGTTGCTTGCTTGGTGCGGGGACACGCCTGCGATACATCGCTGCCCACGAGATAGCCATTGCCCTGCGGAAAGGAATGGTCTTTTGCACTCCCGTTTTTCCATGCCTTTACAGGATGTGACACTGTTTCCTGTTTTGGTGGGAGGGGAAAATAGACAGCAATTGAAACGTGGAAGCTATATCCAGAAGTAACCGATGCTTTCCTTGCGTTGTCGTGTTGTCGAATGGATGTCAGTGAGCCATGCATGGAACGTCTGGAGAGATTTGTCATTCTCATGTACGATCGTACAAGTGACAAGACTGACATCAACCAGGCAAGGAAACAGCTGTTTGCCCAGAAAGGGCGTTCTCTGGAATCAATCCCTCCAACAAGGACTGCACTGGTGCAACACTCAAGAAGAGCCGCTTACCAGGCTGGCTACTGTTGGGGCCAAGTAATTTTACCGGTACCAGTTCTTCCGAGTCCACAAAACTGGGTATGGGTCATGAGTGACGATGGGTGGCAGCCATATTGGTCATCCCTACCAGATGTCACCAGGTCATGTATGGAGCTCGTGAAATGTGCCTGCAAGAAAGGTTGCTCAGGAAGGTGCTCATGTGTGAAGGCTCAACTTGTCTGTACCGCCTTATGTGGTTGTCTTGAGGACTGTGGCAACGCTGAATGACTGTTTTAAAGGACTTCCGGTTGTGAGTAGTCTCACTTCCGGTTTAAACAATATTTTTTGCCAAAAGTCATTTTCACCACGATTAAAACTGTTTTTGTAACATTTTATTACGAAATACGTATTTTACTTATGAGTTATGCAACTGTCGTCTTAAAAAATGAATTGATTGTCAATCAGCGTTACTTTTAAGGAAATGACATTTTACTTCCGGTCAAGATGGCCGCCATTTTGAAAATCTACCTATAACTAACCAAATTATTTCGCACCATGCACGATCTCATCTCGCTTGGCTGCTTTCCGATTTACTCCTGAAGTATGGTTCTTTATCTAAACTCAAAAGTCTTCTTTTTTGAAGTTTTAATTTGAGGCATGTTCGCCGATTCTATTCACTCACACTGACAAAGTACATCATGACAAACGTCCCACGTTTGAATAAAAAAAACAACTGTTTGTTACCAAACTTCGGGGGTAAATCGGAAAGCAGCCAAGCGAGATGAGACCGTGCATGGTGCGAAAGAATTTGATGTTATGATCATTAGCAAACAATAGAATTCACAGAGCATCAAATCGTTGGGAAACGATCAATGTTTTCTGTATTTCTCGTTCGCTTTAGATCGCTTTAAATGAGTTCAATAGTCTTGCAATTTTGTGTAATATTAGTTTAAGTTCAAATTTGTATCCTGACGTAATTTTGAGAGAAATTTGTTATCAAATCAAATTATCATAGTCGAAGGGTTTCGGAAAGCAATCAGACTTCGAATGTTAAGGGTGAGGATTTGGAATGCACGACTTTGGAAATGTTCTGGACAATAGAAAGGCGTAACAATATAAACAAAGTGCGAGTGAGAAAGCGGTCGCATATTTAGAATTAGGATACAAATGTTTGCGGAATTGAGAATATTATTTGATGGTTTTAAATTATTTCAATGAACTTGAAACTTTAGGGTATTTAAATGCGTTATCTAAAGTAACTGACTTGGAAGTTAGAAAAAAATTCATCATCGGATTATTGCGTTTGACCGTTTTTAGTAAAGACAAGTGAAATCTTTGACAAGATATCAAAAGGCACAACTTTACTAACTAGGCTTGAAATCATATTTCTCGAAATCGAATAACGCGATTTCTTTCCAATTCTCAGAAGGACTATTGGAATAGTAACACAACACTATGACCCCAAAAAAAGCTTTTCCCAAGTCCAAAAGGGAAAGGTTTCGGTCATATGAACTAATTGCTTTGGATTGTTTACATTTCTGTTGCCCAAAAGTTCCGACGGCAATAATTTCGAAACGCTTCCATACAAATCTTCGAAACTTCGTTAACTTGAAGACAAACATATGAACTTTAAGTTCTGTTAAACAATTTTTAAAACAAACGTCTGATTTCGCCAAAAATGGAATGTATAAAAAAATGACATGAGGTCACTGTATTGCTATGGTAACTCCGATCATGATAAATTGTATATCATTTAAAACTTGAATCTATCTCTAGACATGTCATAATAATTTATTTGAAATTAACTTATTGGCAGCGACGCATTTCCCCTTCAAACTTCGAAGGTACACCACAAACAAAACCCAGTCGAGCCACCTTAAGGTGTCTCCTTGAATTTCAAATTAATGTAACTACCGAAAGTTGTTTAAAAGCCAATCAAAAATTTTCAAAACGATTCGTATGGTTTTTAATTAAAATAGGGGACGCCTTAAGACAAAGCAAAACTTATATAAACAAAACAAAAACATCTTTTTATTTGTTTATAAAAGTTTTGCTTCGTCTTAAGGTGTCTCCTATCTTAATCAAAAACCAGATTGGCGATCTTGACTTGTGGTGCTTGATATTGACTTGTAATTGGAAAATAAAACTGAAACCTACGTAATTCAATGACCAGCGGTATTCCCTAATCCTAACGCTCGCGTAATTACGTTGCACGCATAGATGACGAAATAATCGAATCAACTCAGATTTTTGTCGTTGGAAAATTAATTTCAGAATTGAGGCTCAGTTGCTGTTACAGCTTGCTAATGTCTTTTTCTTGTTTTTCAGGTTCCTCAAAAGCGAATCCCATTTCTCTCGATAGCGATGAAGAAATTGACCAATCAGAAACAGAAAAGCTAGAAAACGAAGAAAGATATTTTACTCCGAAGAAAGGAATTAAGGAAGAAAAACAAGATCCGTGTCATTGCCCTTGTAATTCTGCACAGATGTCGGGATCTCCTGAGAGTCAGCAGTTTTCTATCTTCAAGAATCGCTCACTCGAGAAGTCCATTAATCGTTTAAATCGAATTAGAAAAGTAGAAAACTCTCTAGATTATTCGTTTTTAAATGCAAGTGCGTCCAAAGATTCTCAGAAAAAAACTGCTTCGTCTGTCCCATCAAGTTCTTCATTGATTGCTGCTCGATCAAACACTTCTAGTCCTGACCCTAACTTCACTACCGGCACTAAAACCTCATATTCTGCTTCGAATATTATTTCGTCTACTTTCCCAGATAGAAGTACCAATGATGTGCGATTGATCAAAGAAGCAGACAACAAAAAGCATGTTTGGAAACATAAACATTTACCGGTGTTAATGCGGAAGGAAACTGAAAGTAGTGATGAAACAGTCTCCTTAGAAGATTCCGACGATGATGGTGTAAGATGCCCCAAAAAGGGTAAAAAGTTGAGAAAAAAGCGCTTAATCGGACGACGAAAGCGGCCTACAGACTTAAAAAGCAGTGACACGGAACCATTAGAGGAACAGAAAGATAGTAGTGAAAGTGAGATCGATTCTGATGAACCGTTGGAAAAACTCCGTTCCCCTTCCAAAAAGGCACGACATAAGGCAGTGTCCACTTCATCGTCAAATAATTGCATTCAGGCTGATCGCGAAGAAGCCATGGTAAAAGATAAAAAGAAGTCGGCACCCAGCTTGTCAGGTGTAACTTTTATAGACGGAAAACGGCTAAGAAACAACTTGAATAGCCTAAAAGAATTTCTGAAAGAAACTAAAGTCAATAACCAGGCCTGCGAAATTCTCAAGAAAGATAACAAGTTCAAAGACATCAGTCCTGAAGGAGAATCTCTTGAACTCGACGACTTGATAAAGCTTGAGTCTGAAAGATGCACCGATGATAAAACTCCTCGAATTTCAGGAGTTGGTCAGGTTGAAAATTTTCGCATCTTAAAAACTGAACTTTTCAAGTCCCTGCCAGATAGTAATGCTGAACGGTTGGGCGAGTTTTCTTCTTTACGAGGGACTGAAGCAGGCTCGAATGGAAAGTTGATCTCAGAGAGTACAGCCAACAATAATTTCTCTATGAAAAAGGAATATACTTGCAATGCAGTACGTAAATCCATAAAACAAGTAAATGATACACACCCGAATGATACAAAAGCTAACGAGGAAGTTATGTATAAATATAATGACAATAATACTGCTTCCTCTATCAATGTTTCCACAAGTCTTCAACAAGAAGATCCAAGTGAATTATATGAAATTTCTCTTAATGACATAAGCAATGCGTTGGAAAATGATGGAGGGTTTAATGACGATGATTGGTACAAACATGAAGACGAGTTGCTTCTCTCTGAGGAAGAGAAAGAAAATCAAGAAAGAGAGAATGTGCTCGAAGAACCGTCAGAGAGGGTTCTACTTGAGATTGAAGAGGAGTTAAGTGACGATCAATTGTTTGCACCATACTGCGAAAAGACAGAAAGAGGCCAAAATCATCAAGGTTCTAAGTTGATAAATATAGAAGGAGTTGCAATAGCCGAAGAATTAACAGATGAAGAATTATATACAGCGTATAAAACAGGAGATTTGCAAAACTACCAGGAAAACAAAAACAATCTAAAACCTCCTTCCAACTTGAACAAGGGAGACTTGACTCGTGAAGATTTGATTGAGGGAAAAAATTTGCAAAAGTCGAAAAGCTGCGACGATGAGAAAAACGAAGCTATGGAAGAAATTCATCTGGATTCAACCAATAGGGAGGAAGAAGATGGAAGAAATTTAAACAACGAAAAAAACAAGGATTGCCCGAAAGGTCATACTGAGTTAACAATAGATGAATGTCGTTCTTTAAGCAGTCAAGAACGCATCGAGTCAGAAAGGCGCGTTGCAGAATTATTAGCTCAAATGGATAATAAATATGGAGATTTGAGCTCGGATAGCGAAGAAGGATCTGCGAAGACGAGGGGAGATGTCTTGCCAGTCTTAAAGCATACTAAAGATGGGGAAGGAATGAAGGAGAAGTTGTTCGAGGATTTGGATACCGAGGACCTTTGGGAGGATTACGACTGGGAAGGCGCAAATGTGATATGTTCCCAGGGGAGTGTTATCGATTCTATCCTAGAAGATACGGAGTCACTATCGAGTGACGAAGAGAAAACCAACGAAACCCAAGATCCTTTCCTAAGTCCAGTAGCTGCAAAGCTTGGCACTAAGGATTTTGCACTAGCTGAAAGCATTTCCGAAGCACAAGCCAAAGTTCCTACTTCGCCTACATATAATCCCCTTGTGTCATCGCGGCCCATCTCTCCCACTGACTCTGTAACTGACTCTAGGACATCGAAAGATCCTTTCCAAGAAAAGCCAGCCGTTGTAGGCCCGAGTCCAATTTTCAAGCCAGATGCAATGTTTGAAAAGATTCTGTCTTGGCGCGTTTCGTGGCTTGACGCGCGTCGTGAAGAAAACGAACTATATTCAAATTTAGAAAGATTGGAGAAACTACCTAAGACATTTGATTCCATGAATGCTTACTGCCGCAGTTTTGCACCCATTCTTGCGGTAGAAGCATGGGAACAGGTGAGAGGACTGCGTTCATGATAACAGTTTTTTAAATAAGTCCTTTTGTTGTTTTTTGCGGGACCGTGAAGTACAGTTTTATATAGGGGGAGAGGAGAGTAAATTCAGGACTGATACTACCATGCACTCCGTCCTCGCGACATCCCGTCAAAACGGCCAACGCCGGAGCGAGAAAAAAATAACCACTGTACCCCAGGGTAGACTTATACCAAACCCCTTAATGTTTCTCTGCACGGAATAGGTTCTACTTCTTGCCCTTTCTTTCTCATTTTCTTCTCATCTCTTTATATTCGTAGGCCAGTTTCATCGTATTTGTATCCTATTTGTCTTACTTTTCCTATGTTTATAGGCCATCAAAGAATGGAAAGAATCCCACCAGAAAATGATTACTGCATTTGCGAAGGGTGTTAGTGTCAATCATAAATATACCACACTTACTGCTATGTCAATGAACGTTGTACACTCTGCAGTGATAAACCGCACTTTGCCTGAAGAGAGCCAGCTTGTCATTTTAAGGTGTGAAGGATTCCGAATATTTGGTTTAGTGGACAAGGTAGAACAAGAAGTGGTTCGAGAAAGCGGCTCCACGAGTGGTGGTGTTGGTGGGTATTATGACCGTTGTGCATAGTATTATGATACCTTAGTGTGTATGCAGAGGGTATCTAGGGGGTCCTTCCTACGGGTTTCTGTGATGTTGGTGTGTTATAGTATGACCGTTATACTTCTGGTATACAATGTGCAAGATAAAACTTGCTACAAAACCTGCACCAACCTATTTAGAAATAGCTGTATGCCTTTTTATTTCGAATATAAAACACATAGAACAATACAACACCTTGATTACAATATAAGCTAGGACCCTAGACAAATCTTATGAAAGTAGGCCGAAACTATTTGCTTTAGTACATTTGCAGCTTTCAAATGTTGTATCCTTTGGAAAACTAACTTTTCAGTAACAAACACAGGGGGCAGAGGGGGGGGCACTTACCTTCCATTGTTATATTATTTATCGCTGTACATAATGTGAGTAAGCTTGACCCCGTCAGATACCGCGCGCTGTAATGACGACCACGCGAGAGGGATAAATGAATTCCAAACGATTCCAGTCGCTAATATCACAGGGAGCAGAGGGGGAACACTTATCTTTGGTAATATGTTTGCTCCCGTTAGGTCCAAGGCAGAGCGCGCTCATTTTTTTCCCTCTTGCGTGGCCGTCAAGCAACCGTTAGGTAAGGCACAGCTCGCGCTCACAGCTCGGTTCAAGCCTACTCATATTATGCACAGCGATAAAATAACATAACAATGGAAGATAGGTGCCCCCCCTGCCTCCTGTGTTACAAAGATAAAAAACAAATTAGACTATGAACGAAAACATGCCTGAGAAAGTCTCTGAGAAACTCCAACCAGCGTTTAAAGCAGCTTTCGTCCAGGTATGTTGTTCGACACGAGACACGTAACACGATCGTCCAATTAATTAAATTCCCAGATTTTCTAAACCGGATGTCGCACAAAAGCATGAGTTTAAAGCAATTTTTCAAATACCTAAAGCTGGAAAAAATGATCCTTTTTCCCTTGAAACTAATGACGAGATGGAAAGAAAAGACCTTCTTTTACGATTATGTGAGGTTTGAAATGAAAGTGGACTTAATATCTTTTGTTTCTCCGCTTGAGAGTGGGAATTGTTTACGTTTCACTTAACGTTTCTTCTACCGGAAGTTCCTAAAACTCCTTTCGGTTTCGTGAAGTCGAAATCATTAAATCTAGGATCTGAATGGACTAAGAATAAGTTAGTGAAGAATGCTCTATTGAAAAATCGGGGTCGACCACAGATTTTTTTCTTTTTAAGTGTATATCGTACTGCCACACACTTCGACGTCAAAAAGCAAAGAACTGTCCAAACCACTAGTTTTTTCCGAATTTCTGAATTGGAAATCGCCAAAAATTCAGACGAATTCCTTTAAAATATAAAGCAGTATGAGATGCTTGAAACTATTTTTCTGCCGCTCACTAACCTGAAAACTGTGTGTTTACCAATGTGGGAATCCATCAATCAGTCGCGATTCAATATTTGACGAGCTGTTTGATTGGACAACTAGCTGTTGAAAGTGACAGCTGATTGACATCGCACTTTTTTGAAATGGTTTCCAGGTTGCCTTTAGTGCTTAAACAGTCAACAAATTTCGCTAGATTGTTGTTTTTATACAGCTAAAAACGGTTGTAATTTATAAAAAGCTAGTTACTCAAAGTAATAACGAGGAACCTTTATTGACAGGATTTGTCTTTAGACACCTACATCGAAATTGGACTCGTAAAAGTGTATAAAAAATCTCAAAAAGGTGATGTTAGCTAATTAAACTAAGTCGTCAACTATTAATTCTTGAATTTTTAACTGGTTGAACTATGAGAAAACGTCTATATTATCTTCATAAGCTTTGTCTCTAAAGTACAAACGACTCCAAATCACAATATGGTCTTTGTTTTCTTCATAGAAAATGTCAGTCAGGTTTTTTTCCGAATTTGCGAATTTTGTTGAATATTAAAACGGCTTTGCTGTTGATTTCTTTTCGGTTTGTTTGCAAAATCTTTACTTTTTAATGTATCATCAGAAATACTGTAACAGTACCTTCAGAAACTTTCCCCAGAAACTAAATTCCTTGAAGTTTGAAAGATTACTTGAAGCTCTGTAGAGTTCAGTAGAGCTCTGTACATTATGGCAGTCAGGCAGTTTTTACCTATTGTGCTTTGCTAGCCCGTGTCGCACACCACCTGGTTTCGTCTGAGTGTAAAAAGCTCGCGCCACGAACAATGTCGTGGCATGCGTAAGGCATACGCCAGACCAATCAAATTGCGCGAGAATTTACCATCCATCCAATCAAATACCCGAAATCTTACATGTAAACAGCGTGTAAACGGTCAAGCCAAGGTTACCAATCACATTGCGCTAGATAAAAAATAGCCAATCAAAATTCTAGAAAAGAACACGATCGCGGAAGGTACGCATGCGGCACCGAGCTTTTTACAGTCATAAAAAATCTGCTCTAAAAGAAATATAATATAATATGGTATGACACAAGCATTAACGTTAATCCATTGGAAATGGGTTATCATATCATCCTTTTGGATTTCAGGTGGATCTAGTGACAAAAAATATAACGTAAAATTTGTAATACGAACATTACGAATGGCAAATTTTCGCCCTCCTGAGTCTTCAGAGCTCGAGATAACAGTTGTCGCATCACTTCTTACCACCCTACGAAGATGGTGCGGATTGGTTAACTTTCACCAGAGCCTGTTAGCCAGAGACATACTAAGGCCAAGAAGGCAGATTTATTTTTGTCAAAGCGAGATTCCAAAACAAGTCAAGCCATCAAAAGTAAGCGGTAATTTATATTTGTAAAAGAATAAGTTGTAGTAAGATATTTTCAACTCAGTTGCTTCCATTAATAAAGTTGTACTTGTATGACGGCATGAACCGCTGACCAGCAGCCGAAACCTCGAACCCGGTCGCCTTGGTGAGACCCGCGCTCTCTTACATCTATGCCACCTATGATGCTTCACAAACTTACCAATATATATCAACCATCACTTCCTAACCAGCCTTCCCTTCTACCGACCTACCAACTCAGATATCAACTTTACGACCAATACCAACAAAATGATAGAACGCCATGCATGACCAAGGAGGTTTTTAATATAAGAAATTATGTTTGAAGGAACCCCAGAACAATATGATTCCTACTGATCTTTCTAAGTCCTACGTAAAGTAAGCAAGAGAAATTGAGTTTTTGCCTTTTTTAAAAAAAGCTGTACAATGAGTCTCAAGCAAGGGTCATCCACACGGCAGCCGAGGCAGTACATCAAGCCTACGCCTTACCAAGGATCTGCCTGGTACAGGGCCCCCCCGGAACCGGCAAGTCTCATACTATCGTTGGTATCGTATCAAGTATATTAAATGTAAGCCGGTTCACAGTTTAAATAACATCTTTACAATAGCGCAGGATATCTGTACTCGCCGCTCCAGGCTTTCTATAGTTATATTTAGAATAGTTGTATACACTCAAATGAAGAATCGTTGTCGGGTTCAGAAACATAGAACATAAGAGCTGAGACCGAAATGACACATGGGAAATGACAATTATATTATAGTATATTTATTTGCGTCATCTATGCAGTCGGTTTAGAATGCCAAACGCGTATTCAGAAGACCTGCGTTTGAGAGCCCTTTGGCTTCGCATTTTTAATAAATACGTCTTCAAGACAACTATGACTATTTGAAGAAAAAGGACATTTCTTATCTCGTATGTATCGAACGTATTCTTGTTTTTCTGTTTAGTACCTTCAGCACAACGTTAACAACCTCCATCGTTTTAAAAACAGTGGATGATGGCAGGGGTCGCCGGTCACAGCATGCATCTAATTAACGTACATCCCTTGTGCCCTTCCGGTCTCCGCTTCTATGTTCTGTGTTTCTGAACCCGATTCTGATTCTGACAACGATTCTTCAATTGAGTGTATAGAGCATAGTTATACACTTATTTCAATAAAGTTAGTCACCTGAAAAGCTACAAACTGAGACCGACAAGGAATATGGTAGATACATTTTACATGTTTCAACCGCTTGATAACTGTTGATGGACTTGAGTTCTTCTACCAATTACAAGTTCACCTCCTCAGAGCATCCTCAACTGCTACAGCTTTTTACTTGTTGGATATAAAACATTTCCCCATGACTCTCAGCGATCACAGCTTTCTAGGTTTTTGGTGACTAACTTTATTGAAATAAGTATATTCAAAGATTATACTTATTCATTTGTCTCACGGTTGTGGCAGTTGAGAGGACCGCGACGTTTCGACTGCTACTGCTAGTCTTCATCAGGCGATGGAGTAGACTGGAAGGTGGTCTTATTCATATCCACGATCAATCTTTCTTATTTTATAGTATTATTGTTAGATAATATTATCAGTTATTTTCAAACATTTTGTATTATTTTGCTAAAAGTAAGCTAAAAAAGGATAGAGATTACTTCTTGTGTTAAAAAAGCGATACGTTTTTTCCCAGCATCCCAAGGCTAAAGAGTCATCTCAAGTACATTCAGAGTTGTTCTCAGAGAAACCAAGAATTTTGTTGTGCGCTCCTTCTAACGAGGCCATTGATGAGCTGATCAGGAAATTCATCCAAACAAAACCAAAAAGGGAAAATATGGAATCGAATAAAGAAAGTAGAAGAGCCGCAGATAAGAATAGAAATGCTAAAGGTATAGTGTTGCGGATAGATATCAGAAACATAATTTTATCAGAGATTCGCATAATATTAGACCTTCTTGTCCACCTTTTGTTCATTCGTTCGTCCGTTCGTCAAGTTTCGTTTGTTTTTTCGTTTGTTTGTTTGTTTATTTGCTTGTCTTAATTTAAATTTTTCATCTCATTGCTCGTGAAGGTGAAAATTTCAATAACTGCGGAGACTTTTGCTTGATTCGGGTGGGACGAAAGTCCAAGATTAGCGAGTCAGTAAAGCACCTGAGCTTAGAAAGTATGACTCGTCGTGAGATGGGGAGACGGTATTCTGGACCGGAAGAGCACAGTGCTTGTAATATCAGGGACCAGCTAAAGCTGATAGAAGAATCAATAGATGTAGTCGAAAGGAAGGGGTACATTCTGTCGCAAGAGGAAACTGCAACTGCAACTGAGGAAAACCTAAAAGAAAGCAAGGTATTAAAATAACAGCTGGGGGTCTAATTGGTCTTTTGAGTCTTGTCTTCTACACAGCAAAGAACAATCAGTGTTCGATATAGCGCTAAACAAATGGGCACGCGTTTCCTCTCCGACATGCCATGCCTGGGCACCACAGTCTGAGAAACGACTTCGTTGTGTGGCTCGTTTCAGTTACCAAACAGATGTGCTTCTCTGCTTATGATACGATTAATTCTTCACTTCCGGTCCGTTAAAATCTATGGCTTGCGAGGAGTTGACTTGCCGGGGAGTCGAAATCCTTGTCAAGTGGTGAACAAAAATCGTTTAGAGGAGGGAGAGAGTTGAGACTTCTCCCTTGTATAAGAGTGACGGTTAACCTGTAGAGAAACGTGGGAAGTTTGGAATTTTATTGGTGGCTGGGACATCAAACGTTTTCCTAAATATTCCTCCCCTTATTCTACTGTCATTTTTTACTTAATTGGTAATATTTGTTTGTTTAAATTTTATTCCAGCTGCAAGAATTAGAAAAGGAAACATCAAATCTGATCTCACAGAAAAAAGACATGGAAAGGCACTACTACAACCAGAGGGAAAAGGAAAAAGGGCAGAGAAGAATGGAAACTCGCATTAAAAAGGAGATACTAAATTCTGCCGATGTCATTTGTACTACTCTCAGCGGAAGTGGAAGTACTTCATTGCTTAATGATTTGAGAGGAGTCAACGGGTAAGAAGAACACAGGAAGCCCAGTTAATGTCTTTTTTTATCTCCATCTGACCCTTCCACCCCTTTTATCAAACGCATAATTCCCTCTTTTTCATAGGTCACTTTTTAAGTTTCTGTTGTTGACATATTTAGTAACAATAATTTTTTTCCTCAAATTACAGGAAGAAAATTCCATTTTCGTGTGTTATCGTGGATGAGGTTCGTGTTACAACATTCTTTCATTATATGTGACTTCCTTAATTCACAATGCTCGTTGCACCTTGCATTATTCAACAAGTCATTAGATCTGATTGGAATTTCGGTGGACACTCTATGGTGATTTTTATAATCCCCCACGCACTAACAACAACACAATTGTAGTTTAGGGACTAGTTTCGTCCGTTTATTAGGAAAATCACCATAGAGTGTGTATAGATATGAAGATAAGCAAGTCCTTCAATGTCTTGATTGAAAAATTATCAAGAAAAGAATTTCGGTGGATTGTCTCTTTGTTCTCCGGTAATGTTTGTAAAGGTGCATTAGTGAGGAGGGGGGAGCTGGTGAAGCTCAAACATAAGAACCATTTGTTAAGATATTTACCGAACGGGAAAATAAGTAAAGGGTGTGCGTTCCTTCCCAAGGGAATAAAAGGACAAAATAGATAATTTCCATGATGATGGACATGACAAAAAAATCAATATCTTTTCGTATCAACAGGCCTGTCAGTGCTGTGAGCTGGATGTCCTCATTCCCCTACAGTATCATTCTACCAAGTTGATTCTTGTTGGTGACCCTGAACAGCTTTCAGCCACAGTTATCTCTCGAGTAAGCCATCTTGCATTGAAACTCTATCCTTGTTCTATTAGTTTCTTTCGAGGACAAATACCTATAAGCCGTTGAATCGTTTCAGGATGCCAAGCATTTGTTATATGGAAGATCTATGTTTGACAGACTTTACAGAGTCTTTAAGCCAATACGAAGTAAGTGAATGTATGAAAGCATGAGAGCAAATGGGCTATCAACAGAAGCATCTCTTAAGCGAATCACAATAATTTAAAACTGAAAAAGAACGAGAAGGAAGGAAGGAAGAAATGAAGAAAAAAGAAAGAAAGGTAGGAAGAAAGAAAGAAAGAAAGGGAGAAAGAAAGGTAGGAAAGAAAAAGAAAAAGGAGGAAGAAAGAAGGAAAGAGGGGAAGGAAGAAAGAACAAAAGAGAGAAAGAAAGGAAGAAAGAAAGAATTGAAAAGGAAAAAAAAAATTGGATCATATGTATATCAAATCTAATTGTGTATTCCAACCTTGATATGAAAGTCAGTACTAAATATTTCTTGCATGGTTTTTTAGTGCCTACTACGAAGTAGTAGACACTATTGTCATCGGGTTGCGTAAGTAACTCTGTCACGCGTAACTATCAATTAAATAAACAAAGCATATTTTCATAATTTATACCACAGGGAGCCCAATTTATATTAAAGTGAATGGTGAAAATAAAATCGAAAAAATTAAATAATGATTTTTTAAATTCGAGATTATATATGAAGTAGAAGAGATCTCAAGGGACAACTGGTCTAAGTCTGGGAGAACATTGTGGCTTTTTCATCAGGCGAGAAAACGAGAAAAACGTTCCTCAAAATATGACCGCCATTTTGTTTCAGTCACGCAGCAGTTGCACAAAATGAATCGGCATAACACAGGAAGCCCAAATTACACCGATGTAAATGGTCATGAAGTATTTCATTACTTGTCTTATACCTGTTAAGGTGGCTCGACCCCCTCACGCTTGACCGCTACCTTCCACTTTTGGAACGCTAGTGCATAAACGTCTTTTATCCGATTGCAAATCTTTTTTGCACATAAGTCACATAATGATTGAATTAATATTTGATGCAGTTTTTAGTGAGATCGGACGTCATAACACGTGATTATGATGAAATATTTGTTTTCGTTTAGAAAATAAATTTAGCCTTGCAGAGCGTTCAACACTAAAATGCTTCGTACCACATAATTATATACTGGATGCCTCCATTTGTGGGGATTTTTGAAAAAATCTATCTAGCTAATAATGAGATATTTGAGATTATTTAAATATAGTGCATAATCTACTTCAAAACTAAACAATGGATTTCATAGGCCGAAATTAATATTTCAGAGCTATATATTCACAAAAGTCATTGCTCATTTAGTTTTACTCTGTATCTAGTTTTAAAAGGAACATTTTGAAGGTAAACGACTTATGCGATTTTGTGAAAACGTATAGTGCAGAAGACGAGGTAAACATTTGATGCGCACTTTTCATCGCAGTTTTCTAGTCAATCTTACTAGATCTTCCATTATTCTAAAATTCGCTGATCATTTCTCTCAAAATTACGTCAGGATACAAATTTGAACTTAAACTAATATTACACAAAATTGCAAGACTATTGAACTCATTTAAAGCGATCTAAAGCGAACGAGAAATACAGAAAACATTGATCGTTTCCCAACGATTTGATGCTCTGGGAATTCTATTGTTTGCTAATGATCATAACATCAAATTCTTTAGCACCATGCACGGTCTCATCTCGCTTGGCTGCTTTCCGATTTACCCCCGAAGTTTGGTAACAAACAGTTGTTTTTTTTATTCAAACGTGGGACGTTTGTCATGATGTACTTTGTCAGTGTGAGTGAATAGAATCGGCGAACAGGCCTCAAATTAAAACTTCAAGAAAGAAGCGAGCAAAACTTTTGAGTTTAGATAAAGAACCATTACACCTATTACTTCACTCCAACTACTTGACAAATTTGTGAGAATTTGTGTGTCAAAAAGAATCTACAAGATCAGTGATTTTATCCGGTTTAATATACATCAGCAAATATGAAAAATTTAATCAATGAAAGAAAAAACATGAAGTAATGCAACCCATAAAACAACTATACTATTGGTACTCGATGTGTAATGGCCATGCAAACACACACAAAAATAATGGAGTTAGAGTTTATCACTATCCAAAAAGTAGTAAGCACATGCGCTTTATAAGCGCCTTTTTTTATGAGCATTTCATTTATTTCAGGGAACGAACGACCAGTCCATCTTCTCAGTACTCAATACCGAATGCACCCAGAGATAGCACTCTTTCCATCCAAGCACTTCTACAATGATAATATCCACACGGACAGGTAAATTTGAAACATCGTTATATTGACCCTTGCCTAAAGTGGTTTAGAATTCATATAACACCGCTGTGGTTATTGACGGTGGGTCAGTCTCAATCCAGTGTAAAAAAATATATTCGAAATTACAGAAACGGTGAAAAAAAATCTGCGCATGGCATGCTCGGAAGTTCATAGACGCGTCTTGTTTACAAATAAAACCATTAGAGATTTACCGGCGTTTGCATTATGCAAATTTCCCTCGTATTATTATACCAGGGTCAAAAAAAACGAAAAGTAATGTAATAGGGAAAAAAATAAGCACTAATTTTACACGAACGGCTTTTTACAAAACGCCATTAAATCTCCATTGTTTTATTTGTAAATACGACGCGTCTATGAATTTCCGGCGTGAATTTCTAAAAATGGATTTCATTTTACATCCGGCATGACACAGGGTTGACATTGCGCGTGCATCAAATGCCGACATTGACAACAACGAACAAAACCGTCATTTCGAACCATTAAATTGGCTAATGATTTTATTGTGGATTTTAGATGAATGAACCACTAAGCCGGTTGAATTTTCAAACTGCAAATAATGATCCGAGATAAATAAAAAATTGATCGGAAACAGAAACAATAAACAGTGTTTCTTTTTTTAGTTCTCTTGTAAAACGAGTTTTTCCTGTCAAGTTTCCCTACGCTCTCTTTGATGTTCATAGAGGAAGAGAGACGAATGATAACGGAGGGTAAGTCTTGCACCATTGCCTCTCAAGGCTTTCAAGTGGTAGAAGAAAAACCCAAAAAGGATCCATGTAGTTGTATTACGACTCGTAAACTGCTGTTTTCATTACAGGCTCATGTACTGAAGAGTGTTCCTTGCCAACTTATTTTGTCAGTTGGCGACAGTTATCATGTATTTTCCCACGCGCTGATTGGCTTGCTACCTTTTTACCTTTCGAAGACAAAGCCACACGATTAAAAGAAATCTCCATGAAATTCTTTAGGAACGATATAAAGCGGCCGATTGCTTCTCTCGCGTTTTACAGCTAGTACCAGCGTGTTTGTCATGATGCAGTACAGTTCAGAGACACGCGCCCCGGGCTTTTTATGTTGCTTCAACAAAAGATAAACTAAGATGTTTGATTTAACCATTGCAATGATAGGTCTATATCAAACGCAAAGGAAGCAGAGCTGGTTTCCTCTTTCTGTCATTTCCTGGTCGTTACCCTTGGTCTTCATCCAAGTGATATCGGCATCATTACACCATACCGAACACAACGGGGCAAGCTACAAGCTCTTCTTAGGTATGTGTTATATCCCTGCTATATCCCAATACCACTAGCGAAAGATATCTTAACGTACGTATTGCACATTATTTCCTCAACCTTACCAGTTGAAACTTGTATGAGCATCAGTGTGTCTGTTGTCGTGGGTATTGCATGAGCATCAGGGTGTCTTGTCGTGGGTATTGCATGAGCATCAGTGTGTCTGTTGTCGTGGGTATTGCATGAGCATCAGGGTGTCTTGTCGTGGGTATTGCATGAGCATCAGTGTGTCTGTTGTCGTGGGTATTGCATGAGCATCAGGGTGTCTTGTCGTGGGTATTGCATGAGCATCAGGGTGTCTGTTGTCGTGGGTATTGCATGAGCATCAGGGTGTCTTGTCGTGGGTATTGCATGAGCATCAGGGTGTCTGTTGTCGTGGGTATTGCATGAGCATCAGGGTGTCTTGTCGTGGATATTGCATGAGCATCAGGGTGTCTTGTCGTGGGTTTTGAATGAAAATCAGGGCGTTATAGCTTGGTGTGATTGGTCATGCTTGAGCATCAAGGTGCTATAGCGTGAGGTCATGGGTCATGCATGAGCATCAGGGTGTTATAGCTTGAGGTCATGGATCATGCATGAGCATCAGTGTGTTATAGCTTGTGGTCGTGAATAATGCATGAGCATCAGGGCCCTGTTGTTCAAAGCTCGATTAGCGCTAATCCAGCTTTGAACAACCCGGCCCAGGGTGTTATAGCTTGGTGTGGTTGGTCATGCGTGAGCATCAGTGTGTTATAGCTTGTGGTCGTGAATCATGCATGAGCATCAGGGTGTTATAGCTTGAGGTCATGGGTCGTGCATGAGCATCAGGGTGTTATAGCTTGAGGTCATGGGTCATGCGTGAGCATCAGTGTGTTATAGCTTGAGGTCATGGGTCATGCGTGAGCATCAGTGTGTTATAGCTTGAGGTCATGCGTGAGCATCAGTGCGTCCAACCTTAATTTGAAGCTATATTGTTTCGTTTTCACTCAAGCGAATTAGTGAAAGGTTAGGTACTTTACTGTCACAGTTAACTAGTCGAAAAGCGCATTTAAAAATAATATCAATAATATCAATAAATTTATATCAATAACGTGATATAATTAGAAAAATGATTTTTTTTCTAGTGATGGCTCTTGTCGAGAAATCGAAGTCAAAACTGTTGACGGATTTCAGGTGGGAGTAATATGATAATTTGTTGCCAATAATGTACGAAAGCATATTATTGTATAGAATGGTTTGAACCCCAGGTGAATGAATGTTTATCGAACTAACAATATTTGTCATATGATCATCCGGGTGGATGTAGTTTGTCATATGATCATCCGGGTGGATGTAGTCCTGAGAAGGACTGTTTGATGGGACTGACGTTTCGACAACCTGAGCTGAAGTCATCTTCAGAGTCAAGTGAAGAATAAAGTCAGATTGGTCATATTTATACTGCCACGATAACAATAGCCTAATTACCTGGATTTGCGTAATTGGCGGCGTCGGTCTAATGAGTGCGCGTCGCTGCTTCGGTGTTGTGGGAGTAAAACAGTGAATGCCTTTCTTTTTGCAACAATAGGCAGCAATGACTTGAGAGTTGGTTCACCAAGTTTGAGCATCATTCACTAAACTGCTCAATTAACTTACCGGCTCCGTATAATAGGCTTATTATAAACAATAACTCCGCCCACAACACCGAAGCAGCGACGGGCACCCAAAGGACATGCCTCATATTCCAATCTAAAAGGAAACTACGTTATTAGGCTGTGAATACATTAATGCTTGAAGCGTGTTATTTGCCCTCGGATTTCCAACCGACAACATTTATTGAAATAGGTGTATAATGGATCCCGACTTTAGACGTGACCAGCGTCTAGAAGCAGACTGAGTTTATTCCCTGTTTTAGAGTGGATTTCATTTTGCGCGAGGAGACGGAGCAAATGTCGCTCGTATGAAGGAGATGTAATTGATGAATAAAAGTTAATTTAACAGCACCAATCAACATAAAGGAAACCATGCGTTTCCTTGTTGCGACAGACGAGATTCATCAGTATTTCTTACCCATGATGTATTCATATACTTTCAGTGAAGTTCTTTGGCCTTTGGTCAAACGTCAAACTTCATGAGCCCAACCTAATTTAGATAATGGAAAAGAAGGCGGTCTTCTTTGATGTCTTAGGTTTAGCTCATGTGAAGTTCTACTTTGACTTATCTACAGTTGTACTTGATTTGAATAATCTTATTTCCGAATATTAAACTTTGATTTTATTTTGAAGGGAGGACAGAAGAACGTGATTATCATGTCTTGTGTAAGAACAGGATGCAATATCGGGTAAGGTGTATTATAGTATTTAAACCGACTCATTGTTATCCACGTCGGCTACCAGTCTATCGGAGCGAAACTATTGCAGTCAGGATCTTTAATAACTTACCTTTGTTGGAAACTAATTGTTTTCTGAATGCATTTTTCGTTTAGATTTTTAGATGACACAAATCGTTTGAATGTGGCACTCACTCGTGCACAGCATGCTTTGTTCATCTTTGGACATATGGATACCCTAAAGGTAAACAATAAGGCTAATAAGTGCCTATTAATAAATCCCATGTATATGTAAAGAAATGAAAAGAAATAATTATAACGTCAAATGAACAAGAAATAAACAAAAGTAATAAGCAGCAATAAATTAATATAAATGACTGAGTAACATACATGAAATGGACGCTCTCCCTTAAAAGTCGTGAGAAGAACTCACCTACGCCTCGTGCTTCTCTTTACACTCCTTTCTGTTTGCTATATTGTTGAACGAAACACGAAAAAGGCATTTTATTTTTTAATTATTTATCTTTCTTTAGAATTTTAGAGGGTGGGGAGACATGCTGAAAGATGCAGATGCCAGAAAACTGGTTTTTTCCTGTTGATACTGGTCATGATGTCATTCAAGTCGTCTCCAAGGCAAACCCTCCATCTTATGCTTTCAACCATGTCCACCCTCACGCTCCCACCTTGTCATCCTCAACATGCTCAGTGGAAGCTCCCCAGAGTAAAAATAATCATCCAGTTACATTTCATAGGTCTACGAGTTTGGTAGAATCTAGGCCAACGTGCTCAGAGCCAAAACCTAAGTATCAAAGGACGCAGAGCTTGGAAGAAACCTGCGTGCAAAGTAAAGTTAGCAACACAGCTTCTGCAAGGTACACGAACAGAGTTTCTGACCTTACACCAAACCCATTACAAGAAGAAGACATGTCTAAAGATGTATCAACAAGTAAGACTCAAAGCAACTCTGGAAGAAAAGATAACCGGACAAAGAATAACGATGGAGAAAATGATGCTACATCAACTGAGCCAATTGCTGGGATAAATTATGAAAAGGCAGGTCTGCCTTCAAGTGTGGATGAAAATCGTACTGGAAATCAAAATAGCTTATTTGATCGTTTAAGGCAAAAAGCCGTCAATGGTCCTCTAGGAGATAGTTTTGCTTCCAGCAAATTGAATAAATTCGAAGATCCACCAACAATCGAAAATGCTGAAAAATCCACATCAACCCCAAAACTATTGAAGTCCAGTCTTAAAAGGCCACTTGCTGATAAGGACGATGGGCCTATTAAGTCAACAAAGAGAATTCGTTTTGGCACTGTTGAGATTAACACAGACGGAACCCGTCACTCATATCCAATATGTGACGAAGAAAAACGTCCAAGTTCACGTCACTTGCAAAAATGCCTTGTCAATATGGAAAGGATTCCAGATGGAGGACTTCAATACAAGAACCAAGAAAAAACTGGGAACCAGGTGAATCGCACTCCTACAAACACAATAAAGAGGCCTAACCCAAACAAACAATTAGCGAGGGAAAAGACTACTGCTATTGATAAAGAAAGTCACAAGCAAGTAGCTTCAACTTGTTCAATCAGTACTCAAACAATCCAGGATAAAACGTCTAGGGACACGGGAAATGATAAAAGAGGTGTCAGAAGAGAGGGTAATAAAACGAATGTGTCTTCAACGGACAAAACAAAAGCTCCCAGTCACTCGAAAAAGGGTCTTAACCCATCTTTCAGAATGAATGCTGTAGATACTCAAGGGCTTGACAGAGCTGCGGGGATCAGTGTGTCATTGCATCAGAGAAAAACAAGAGACGAAAGAGAGCTTAATGAAACCGTCAATCGCGTTCGTGAAGCACAACCATTACAGCGTGGACCAGTTGTTATTGAAACTCCATCAGGATCCCGTGGGGGTAGAGGAGGAAGATTACATGTCCCCTCAAATGTCTCTGATGAAGCAACTGGAGAGCCAACTGATTCCCTCAAGAATTGGAAGCCACATGGAGGGCCTAGAAGTCGAACTGCTCAAAGTAACCCCTCTTCCGTTCAAAACATACGCCAACGGGCTGTTCAGCAGGCCACAACAGATAACATGCATAGATTAAGAAGACAAAAAAGGACCTGCCCTCGACTTGGAGATATTCATCCCAAAAAGAAGAGAAGGTAGACAGATGGAATTACGAAATTTAAAGCTGTTTCTGTTTGCCAGAGTTAATGAAAACAGCCGTTAAGTTTGAAATTCAGGGTTAATACTGGAACATTCACTGTAAATTCTAAATGCATATTTTTAATTATTGAAAAATAAAAGTCAAACAATGCCAAGTAGAATATTTTAGTGTTATATTTACATATACCCTTTGAAATGTACAAACTCTCCCTCAAACCACACACAAGGGCAGGCGCAAAGTCATTAAACCATAAAATCAATTTAGTTTTGCTACTGAAGAGGGTAGACTGACCTGGGTTCCAGAGGGATTTTTTCTGTGGATTTACTGCAACCCAGGGTGAAGGAAGACACGCATAAAAATACAAATACAGGTCTTTTTAGATTCCATTTTATTACTATCTTCCTTGAATGCTGGTATTTTTTTTAAATTGAAATTATTGATGGATATGATATAAACGTGCTCAATTTTCAAAACCATCTGAGATCATCAGTACTTGTTGTTTCTCTGGTGGAAGATGTTGCTTGTGTGTTGGTTGACTCTTCTTTTGTTTGTCCTTTCTTGGGAAACATGTCTGGGAACTTAAAGGTACCTTCAGCCTGCAATCAAAATTAGTTAACGTTTAAGAATTACTTTTACAGGAATTTGAAGTTACAATAGATCTTTTCTGAGATGTACGAGTGTTATCAAAGGTATCGCATGCTCAGGATTAAAAAACAAGGCTTTTTTGGCCAAGACTATGTGAGTCATTCACATATTTGATTTACTGCCAATTACTTGACATTAAAGGAACTCTGAGATTCAAAAAAGTTTATTAATAGCTTAAAATGCACATCAAACCTTGCTGATTATGAAAATCTAGATAGAAATTTGAACAAAAGACTATTTTGATATTTTGTGATATGAAACTCTTGCTCCACGATCTGACATTATTGTGCCACACGCATCCCAAGCTATCAAATCTTAGGAAATCCACAGGAAACCCAGTGCAAGTTATTCTTTACTTTGACCATCACCACTGATACAATGTAGCTTAGTCAATCACAACAAGTGAAAGACCATTAGTAGGTTTAGACTTGATAGAATAAACAACAACTTGCAACAATTCCCATATACATATGGGGCCAGTAGCCACTATTTAGAAGTATAAACATTCATTTTGGTCGTTCCACTGGGACAAAACACCAACGACATAAAATTAAACTTTAATCATCTTTTTATTTTTTAGCATTTTGAAAATAACCCAACTTCTAGTGAAGATGAAGTCATGTTCACTTCAAAACTTTTCACTAATTTTCCATTTGAAAATGAAAGCTTTGCAATAATCTAGCCACCAAATTAAATACCATGATGTAGGTTTAAACAATTATAGTTTATCAGCAAAAAGTTTGAAAACCCATATCAGAGCTATTAATTCAGATGCAGAGTAAGAATTAGTCCAAATTATTATATTGTTCTTAACCTTTCTGTCCCTCTTTTAAGCAAAAAAAAAATACAAATTCTAATGGGAAACCTTACCATATAAACCATGCATTTCTGAATAAACTCCAGTACATTCTACCCTTTGATTGATATCAAAGATGGCAAGAATGTTGTATGTGAGTCAAATTGAAACGTTGCTTCAAGAAACAATTAGTAGTGATTTACAGACCCTAAGAAAGATATTAAAAGCTATAAAATATATAAAAGAATTGGTAGAAAAGCTTGCTTATTTTGGCAAGTGAATACACTCACTTTTTAAGTAGAGAACAGTTTTGGTGATGATAATGATTTATGATTTATATAGTGCCCTTACTATGTAGATATAATCAAAGGTGCTTTACATTAAGTGTGAAATTATGCCATTGCTTTTTATGCAATTTACAAACATGAGATTGTTAGTATGAAGTCTATAGGCACTGGGGATGGTCACTGCCAGCAATTCTTTACGTCCTCAATGGTTCTTTTATGGTGGCCCATAACTGTCACGGCAAATCAAAATTCACACAGCACTACAAAAGATATTCACATTAAAATGACCAATCGTCACGGCACTACACAATATTTCACGGCAAAATAACCAATCTTTGCGGCACTACGCAATTTTCCACAGCAAAATAACAAATTTCACAATAACACAGCCGAGGTCTTGATAATTTATGATATTATGCAATAACCAAATTCAATAATTGCTTTATTATACATTTTGTATACTGGAAAAACATTAACATGAACATTAAATTATAGAGACAAGAATTGAACGCCATGATGTCGCGTGAAAAACGCAAAATTTTTAATTCAGAAATATTTATTTCAAGAGTTCTCATAAAATATATGAAATTAAGTTAAGGATTCCTTGAATAATTGTTTTTGTACATAATTCTGGAAATAAATACACATAATGAATAAAAACAAAGCTACCACAGTGTAACCTTGAACGAACTTGGCATGATAAATGTATTATCTGTAGGAAAACCTACAGATAATACATTTATCATGTCGAGTTCTCACTCGATATCAGAGATTGGCTGAGGGCTCTCGACCAATCAGAATTGAGATACTTAGTAAAATGTATAATAATAGTCATTCACTAATTCCAACCACAACATCAGGGGTGATGTATTGGTATTGCACACACCTCTCACGTATGGGGTCTTGGGTTTGATTACTGGACTCAGCATCACATGTGAGTAGAGTTTGTTAGGTCTCTCCCTTGATTCGAGGGTTTTTTTTTCCTCGGTCTAAATTGGGTTTGATTAGGCTGTGTTCATTATGTATACCTCAGGGGGGGCAGAGGAAATTTGGGGGGGGGGGGGTCATAAATTTTTTCAGGTGTTCAAGGGGGGATGTTAAATTATTTTTGCAATGGTAGGGGGGATGCTAATTTTTCTATCAATTCAACAAGAAATTTAATGAACAGGATAATTGTACACCACTATATAAATAACATTGTAATCTTGATCATCATCATCTTCTTCAATTTTATCACTTTTGTCATCATCATTATTATGTAAAGGAAACACGTTATAGCTGTATCTTTGCCCCTGAAATTATTCAAAAATTATTCAACATCCGTAAACTATGTTCCTCCCTTGTTAGAGTCCTGTACTGACTTGTTTCCTTTACATGCCCTACTTCCTATACGTAGATAAGGGCTTGAAACCTTTATTGTAAAACTTCCTGAAGAAGTCTTCAGAGTTAGACGAAACTCGTAGGAGATATAAAATATAAAGTTTTACAACCTAGCATCCTAAGTGCTTCCCACTGGTTCCTTTCAAAAAAAGTTTCAAAAATTTTCAAAAAAATTTTCAGAAGGAGGAAATGGAAACCGATATTTCTCATCCAGTTCAGTATGTATCGCGATCAGGAAGACAGTCTATAGCAAGCTCTCGTTACCAGTCATCACATATGGCTTGCATAGAAATGTGTAGGTATCAGGACAAAGAAGTGTTTGTATTTAGGTATATAATAATAATAATAATTAATTAACTCATATTGCACAAGAAAAGATAACAAAATAATAAATAAGATAAAATAAATAAGATAAAAAAATAATAATTTACATTAATAAAAACGTTAAAATTATTAAATTCCCCTCCCCCTTCCCCAACCCAGCCAAAAATATATATATAAATAAATGAATGAATAGAATAAAAATATTTAAACAAATAAAGAATAATCTAATTGAAATATGCCATCTTATAAAAATACGACTTTAGGACTGTCTTAAATTTGACAAGAGAAGAGATGTTGTGAATGTCCAGTGCGAGCCCATTCCACAGTTTGGGATAAGCCATTCAAAAAGATCTATCGCCAAGCGTCCTTAGAGACTTACATGTGGGAATATTGAATATGGGGGGCGTGGGTACAATATTTTTGCTGCTAAAGGTGGGGGGCACAATTTTTTTTGACATTAAGTGGGGGGGATCTTGAAATTTTAGAGTATTTTTGAAATTTCCTCTGCCCCCCCCCCCCCCCCCCCCCCCTGTGGTATACACAATGAACCCAGCCTTACTGGACTCAGCATCACATGTGAGTAGAGTTTGTTAGGTCTCTCCCTTGATTCGAGGGTTTTTTTCCTGGGTCTAAATTGGGTTTGATTACTGGACTCAGCGTCACATGTGAGTAGAGTTTGTTAGGTCTCTCCCTTGATTTGAGGGTTTTTCTCCTGGGTCTAAATTGGGTTTGATTCCTGGACTCAGCGTCACATGTGAGTAGAGTTTGTTAGGTCTCTCCCTTGATTCAAGGGTTTTTCTCCTGGGTCTAAATTGGGTTTGATTTCTGGTCTCAGCACCACATGTGAGTAGAGTTTGTTAGGTCTCTTCCTTAATTCAAGGGTTTTTCTCCTGGGTCTAAATTGGGTTTGATTTCTGGTCTCAGCATCACATGTGAGTAGAGTTTGTTAGGTCTCCCTCTTGATTCATCCCTCCGCATAACCAAACACACTAAATTGCAAATTGGTCTCTAAGTTAGCCATGCCCTGAGTTTAAACAGGCTGTTTTAGCTTATCAATAAAACTTTTTTTTGATATGGTAAAAGAAGGATTTCAAGATCTATTTAGTACTTACTAGTGTAATATATGCAACTTTATAATCAGGGTACTTGTTCTTGACTAACCTGTCACCTTTGACAATCGTTTTTGTTTTACCTGCAACGATAATTTGCCTCAATTTTCAAATGAAGGAAAAGAAGAAGTTAAATAACATAAAAAAAGGAAAATTTAATCGACAAGAAAACTCTAAAACATTTTTAGATCAATACCTTCTTGTATTCTAGTGTTGATTCTTGCTACATCAACATTGTATATGCTTTTTAAGTAGTTCTTCATATCTAGCTTCGACATGCTGTTGAAAAACCAAAGATCAGCTGAGGTTTCCATGCTTATTTCCGGCCAAAAAGGATGAAAAATCGAAGCAAAACATTCAAGATATACTTACTCCAAAGGCACATGGAACTGTACTACATTATCATCGAGCTCTCTACCAGGTCTTACTATCTTCATAAACCAATTGGTAAGAAATATTCTCGATTGTAATCTTGGATTTTTAACAACATTACGATACGCCATATTGGATTCCACAATAAAGGATGATACTTTATGTCATTATAATCTACGGCAATCTTTTGTATGATATCTAAGACACGTTAGAAATGAAAAAAATACATGAAGTACCAAGCTTATTGGGTAAACCGCTGGAAAGAAAAACCGTCAGACGCTTGTCTCTAAACCGATAGCTTTTCTCGTTTTCGAAGAAGAAATGTCTGACCACATTAAACGAAGCTAATAAAGTTGATCTGGAAGAGGAACTGCTTGCAGTCTACTTGTCGAGACAACAAATCCTGTTTCGACGTAGTTAAATTTAATGCATTCTTTTGAGTAGCGGGCTTCCTGTGGTTTGGTTTAATAAATTTTAATAGGAATATCCAAAAATTTTCCTTTTTCTATTTCCCTGTATATTTTTAATCTATTGGTACAATTCATTTTGTAATTTTAGCCGGAATCTCAGTAATATCGTAATGAGGAGGAAGTGACTGTTTTACTTCCTGTTTGCCTCGATTCGATGAACATTTCCAAGAAAACATTTGTAGAGTTGGCAGTTTTCTTGGGTTGATGCATGCGTTCTTAGTTCGCAGTTCTCTTACCAAGAAAGCATGGAATTCTTCCCTACTTTTTCATGGCCAAAAGTCGTTTACCTTCGTCAAATGTTAACTGGATAATGAAGAGGACTTCAAGGTGAGAACAAAGTATTTAAAGTCGTGAGAAATGTTATTCAGTTATCTTTTCCAGCTAATTAAGCTTATATTTAGCGCCATGAGAATTTGTTTCTTTCATTTTTCAGCATCAAGACAAAAAATTGACATTAAGATTAGAAACGAGTTTATGTATTATACTTTCTAAACAAAGGTAGAATGCTACGAGAAAGAAAATGATGAATTTGATACAATTTGAATTGACCTTTTACTGATACGGCGGCCATCTTTAATTTTGGGATACCTAGGGTAAAGCGTAGAAAATTTAGAAAGCATAGAGCACAGGGAGCCCAATTTAGATATTTAGATAAAAGTGAATGGTAAAAGTAAAATCAGAACAATTGAATAATTAATTTTTTTTTGATTTAGGGTCAAGATAATGCACCCTGTAATATGAAAGAGTTCAAAATTGATAAAAAATGCACTAAAGCATTGCAGAAAGGTTGTAGTATACATTTATACAGATACCTAATGAGATGCAAGATATCAAATGAGATGCAGAACGTAAAACATGATTAGATAGCACGTAGGCATTTTGTCTGCGCATGCGTGCAAATATAAGTTTTAATAGAAAACCGCTGAATTGAGCCTGCAGAGATTGCCCAAGATGGCGGAATATTTTCTGTCTAACAGCGCTTGTTTACTAGTTCTCTGTGTCCTTTGGAGACCATTTAAAACGCTATCGAATGGATATTTTATTGCCTTATGAAAAAGGTTGTCGCTAGGTCGTTATTTTACTCTTTATTTTAATAAAATCATGTAGAAATTTCAACGTTGAGAACGAGAGATTAGTGTTGAAAGGCGCTAAAATAGATAGAGGTAAGGGAGGTAACTCAGTTAATTCTTTCTTAATGACAAGATTGATGGTTTATTCCTAAATTAAATTAACCTACAATCACCGCATTGGGGTAGAGTCGTGAATAATTATTATTTCACTGTACAAGAACTGTACTTGTTTTCATCTTGCAAGCATATTTGAAAGTGGTGACAATCATAGAAAATTCTCTAACTGGTAAAATTTCCTTTTTTACTCATGTTTCATGGTTAGACTGACTTAATATATAAGAGAAAGAAAAGGCCCAATAAAGTATATGTGCACTTGCCGTAAATCCTCTATTAAGCATCCCCTCTCGAATAAACCCTCCCTTTCTAATAAGTAACCCCCTTTCTAAAGAAAGAATTTTTTAAAGCCAAACCTTCCCAATTAAAGAAATGTATACTGATTAAATGTGATTTATTAAAGTCTTGATAGTTCACCAACATGTTAAATCACACTAATTTGGCCCTTATTTTTGGTTGCATGACCTTCCCACTTCAGTTTTTCCCACTCTGCACTCTAGTTCCTTGTGAATTTAACAAATCGAAGTCAGGTTTCTATGGGTCTGTACAGTAATCAAACGTGGTGAAATGACGAACCTGACAGCTTAGAACCTACTGCATTTGGGCTAAATCAATACTTAGGTCCCCCTCTCATGAGCCAATAAGCCCCTACAATACAATACAATACAATACAATACAATTTTATTTGGCACCTTATACTAAAATAGTACATGAGTGTTTGATTCCAAATATATTATAGGTATATATATATACTATGTATTAAGTAATTTTCTTAATTCATTTTCACGTATCAGCATACATTGATGAATGTATGCTGATATGGCTCTTTGTAGAGACGCTGATTTTGAATTGATTAAGAACATAAAACGACTGTCAGCGCTCATATTGTTGAAATTAATGCTGGTGTTTTTTTCTATGAACTCTCTTAAGTCGTTTCTATGAGAGTCATATAGTGGACACCAAACTAGAAAGTGTTTTTCGTTTTCTACTCCCGACTTACACACTGGGCAAATCCTTTCATCGTAAATGAGATAAGGCCTCTTATACCTCCCCGTTTCTACTTCAAGCTTATGGTTACTAATTCTTAATTTTGTAAGCGCCACTCTGTGCTTAATATTGGTGACTTGACTTAAATATTCTTCAAAGTTATAATCCGTTTTGAACTGACGAAAGACTCTGAGTTTATTTTTATGTCTGTCGTCTTTCCTTTCATCATTGTGGAGATTACTCCATAAAATTTGCCTCTCAATGTCATATATTCTTTGGGTTATTATTTTTCCATATTCATACCATCTTGGAGAAAGTTCATTTTGTTTCATCCAAATTATCCCCAATCCGAGTTGTTCTAAAGTAGTTTTAATTTTTATGCTCCAAAAGGCTTTTTTAGTTTCATTTTTAATATCTTGGTAGACTTCGGCTGAAAGTTTTTTTGGGTGTAGTTCCGACTTTATAATTTTATGCCAGAATTTAAAGCTTTTACTGCATGCTTTGCATTTTAGCGGAAACCTTCCTAACTCAGCTCTGCATGCAAGGTTACTAGCATTCTTTGTCACCTTGAGGAGCATTTTGCAAAATTTCAAATGAACAAGTTCCATGGGCTCTTGGTCTTTGGTGCTTAATGTTTCGATACCCCATATCTCACTTGCGTATAGAAGTATTGGTGTAACAAGCGAGTCAAACAGTTTTATAGTTAATTTGATATTGGATGTGAAAAATTCACCCATTTGTTTTTTCATCTGAAATAGTGCCTTTAATGCAGCTTTTTTTAATTCTTGTTTTGCAAACTTAAAGTTTCCAAAGGTTGTAAAATTTAATCCTAAATATTTATATGATTTAACGTTTTCTAGTTTAGATTTGTTCAAATAGAATTGGAAGTTATTCATTGTCTTCCCTGTATTATTGAAAACCATCACTTTTGTCTTTGTTATATTAACTGTTAAGCCTGATTGTTCACAAAATGCCTCTAGCTTGTCGAGATATTTCTGAAGCCCTTTAGCAGATTTAGAGAACAGAACCAGGTCATCTGCATATAAAAGAGTACTAATCAGTTTGCCATTCAACATTACATCATTGTTGTTACACGAATTTAATGAGTCAGGCAGATCGTGAAGATATAAATTAAATAACGTAGGGCTCACGTAGCCCCTATCAAACTACCTGAAATGAATAAGCCCCCCCCCCCCCTCCCAGCTTAATTTAATAGAGGATTTACATATGAAGTAAAAGAAATCTTTAGTTTTATTCATTTCATAACCATGATCATGAACAACCTGTGTAGAAAATTAACAGAATAGCATATAATCAAATTAATTGTATCACCATCCACGAAAAAATGTCATGAGATACCCATCTAAATTAATCCTAATGATGCTGTCATCCCAAGATTAAAAAATAAATTTGGTCAGACCTGGTCAGTTGTGGACATCTATATATTAGACTAAAAATGATAGTATATTGCAGCCTCATTTACTATAGTGGTTGTCATAGGATTGGACCAGTACATCAATACAACAGTGCAGCTTGTCGGTTTAATTAAATTTTAATTTTAATTTAGTCTTTACAATGAAAATATAGAAAGGAACAATTCAAAACAACATCCACTCCTTGTATAGTTTGAAAAATAATTCATTCCTATCCACCTTCCTTCTTCTCAGGACCAGCAGACTACCTTTTCATCATACACCTCTACCTATAGACAGGAACAAAGAAACTATATTGTTATTACATTTAATTATCCTTTTCCTAATTAGTATGTAAAGACATTTCTTCCTAAAGATTATGGTTAAAGCCCCATTGAGAGGTTGGAATCCTAATAATTATAAGCTTATAACAAATTTCTCTAGAAGTTCACATCAACTGAAAATTGTTTCAACAATTTTGGAAACCATTTATTACAGACTGTAAGTAGCTAGATTATTATCTACCTTGGGCAGCTCTAAGAGCTATGATAGTTTTTATTTCTTCCATGGTTTGTAACACTTTAAACTTCCTCTATCTAGTACCTTATATATATATCCTTTCTTATCCATGCATTCATAGCACATAGTGTAATATTAGTTATTTACATAGTGAAAGTGAAAAGTCTTCAAAAAATAATTTAAGGCCATAACTTCTGTTTTTACTTTTAGATTTTAATACAAATTAGACCTTCCTTGTCATTTCTAGAGTGTGAAAAGAACACGAGTTTACTGCATTAGCGTACAACAGTGAGCCAAGATGGCTGATTTAGGCATGACACTGTCAGCTGTTTGAAATTACTGTGTAAAGCCTGCACAATTTTTCAAGGCAAATGACTATGCCCAGTTAATTCTATAGCTTATTAGCTCTTAAATGATAACAAATAGAAATTTGGGGAAAGGCAAAAATAAATAGCAATTTTACTTTTTCTTACTCGGGGTAGCATTCACTCTAATGATATTTTAGCAATAAAAGTCTTACGAACTATGCCAGTATTTTTGGTGACAAAGATAAGCAATTTAAAAAACAACTACAATAAACAAGATTGAGGTGTTCAAGCTACCTTATATAGATATTTCAACAACCAGAAACTTGAAGATCTTGGTAAACCTAAACAAGGAAAATTACCCAAGATTTGAGGATATGCTGAGGTAGCTGGGATGGTCTTAATATTTCCTTTAACACCATATGCCACACAATTTTTCAGTACAAAAAAATTGCACACCTGTAAAGATAAAAGAAAAGCCATTCTAATAGAGGTAATTTCCATCTTGGGGAATAGTAAAACTTTCGAGTAAATTGACTTTGAATTTGAGTAAAAATTAGCTTACACGCAAATTTGGCCATCAAACAGCCTCCTATTTCAGACGATCAGCTTTCAACTAAAAGTTATAATTCAACAAAATGAAAACATCAAAGAATAATTTCTCACCTTAAAGAAAGATTTCCTCAATTTACTGGTTAGATTTTAAATACAACAGGAACAAAGATAACCATGTCTTGAGGTTTTTCCCTTTCGGGCACATTTTGACGAGTGATTTATCTCCAAATAAAAGGACGATGTACTTGTTGATATGCTCATGTGCTAGTCCTTCGTCTCTAGTTTTGATCCTCTTTGAAGCCCTTCCATCGAATGCCTCTAAATTCTGAGAACGTTGATCAGAAAACCCACAGACTGTGCATTACAAACAAAATGGCGGCTGAAATTCTTTTGTTTACTATTAACGCGCTCATGCGCAGTACAAATTGCCTATATGCTTGATTAGATACGATTGCTTAGCCACTACATTTTGTGGAAAATACTCTTTTAACTTGACTTCGTGCGATACTTAATGTCTATGATACAATAGACTTTTTTACGTTCTGCATCTCATTTGATATCTTGCATCTCATTAGATATATGTATAAATGTTTACTACAACCATTTTGCAATCAAGTATATATATTATATATATATATATATATATATTCAGCATGTATCACCTACAATATGTTTTATTTGACATTTTGTTCAATAGACAGTTTGATTATCTGTTCAAGCGAGCTAGTCAATTAGTCAAACAAGAACCTGGTTCCAGGGTAAGCTTAGCCTGCTGTGCAGACGTTTTTAGTGTGGGTTTGTTCCTTTCCCTCCCCACAAATGTCTGCTCAAACTAGCCACACATTCCTTTCACTTTGTTTAATTGGACCAATAGCAACGCCAGCAAATAATGTAAACAACTGTCCACATTCAAATTCCCGTGAAAGCGTATCGTCCAAAGTTCGTAAATCCTCGTATAAAATATTAATAATTTCCAAATCTATATGGATAGGACTCATAAGAAAGTCGTAGGAGCTGAATCTAACCGCTTTTTATGTTTGTGTGAGCGTGTGAGGGAGTTGTAAATGAAAAGATAAGAATATTTGACAAATCTATCGTCGACATCAAAGAACCTATCAAAAAAATACTGGGAATCAAGCTCAGTCTTTATGATTCAAACAGTAAATCATCAGTTTTCCAGTTCCTGTTAGAAGATTTATGAAAACGTCTCGTTTTTCAGAGACGAAGCACCTTAAGGATTCTTTCTGATACGAATTAGGATTGCTTATCTAAATTTCACAGACACTTCTAAAGGCTTCATCAATATCAAAGTAAGCCAAGGTGAAGGTCAGCTTCGGGAGGTGCGCTCTGATTGGTCAATCTAAGAGAAAGGAATGTGTGCCCAGTTTGAGTAGACGTTTGTGGGGAGGGATCGAAAGGAACAAGCCGACAATAAAAACGTCTGCACAGCAGGCTAGGTTAAGCTAGGATACCTGGATACCTGGAGGACCTGGTTTCAACATGTATGGAGGATTTGGTTGGTTGAGCTTCCAAAAATACTGATAAAGTATTTTGTGACGTCTCAAAGTAATGATAAAGCAGACCCTGGTTGAGACAGTTTACTAGTATCAGAGTCTCAAAGAATCTAAAGGAGAAGTAAAAATAAGCTTTTATGCCATACTCATCAAAAAACTCAATCTGGAACTCTAATTCCATTTCCGGGATCCAGATTTTGGCATACGTAATTAGCTTGTTGCCTCTCAAAAGCATGCACATTCACACAACTCGCTTTAATTAAAATCAAAATGCTTCATTGAAAACGTAAATACAGGCTAATATTTGCTCAAAACCTCTCTCATAATTGCTTTACACTTAATAATTTATCTATATTTTTTAATGAATCGCCTTTTTTTTGAAGAAAAATTAAAGGAGATCATATATGCTTTGAACGGCAAAGATCAAAACCTGGAATGTGCGTAAAAAAGTAATTTATTTTGCTTCTTAAATCAAATAGAATCTTAAAATAAATATTGCTATATGTACCTAATGTTCCTAATGTTTGAAGCCAAAACAGTTCATATTATAAATACATAAAAATAGGCTATATACATAAGACTATATTGTCAAGTTCAAAAGAATAACAAGTCATACTGAGTGAAATATTTGTTTACTATCGCTTATCATAATTCTGTCGCTTGTAACCCTGTTCTCCTCATCGATCTTTGCATCGATCATAATCTTGCCAGTAAACAGGCTTAGCCATTTTGCCACATGAAAGTTATTTTTGGAAGTACAAACAATCTAGAGACATTTTATGGGTAAAGCAACTGACTAATTTATGAGGTTTTTCATGCATTTGTGGACAGTGGCAACGATAGATTACATTCTTGTCAAAAAATATTGACTTTACTGTATGTTCTTACTAGATCCATCTCTAGTACAGGGATGTTGTCCCTGAATTAAATTTAATAATAATATTACATACTGTATATAAATACCAGCTTACTGTTTAAGCATATACTGTATATATTTATTAAAAACTACATACTATACTTAATAGCAACTTTCTTTTTTCTATTGTAAATGTTTGTTATATGTTATATTAGAGACAGCTATACTTGTTATTGTCACTAATATTATGGTCATGCAGCTATGCTATGACAAATCTTATGTAGAGACAGGAATTAGATAAACAATATGCAGCAGCCATATAAATACCCAGATATCACTTAATTTGCAATATGCAACAGTTACAGTAGTATATTCAATATGGCAGAGGATTAACTGCAAAGGGGACTATTCCAAAAATCAAGATTTGAGCTGGTGTCGGCACAAAGCACAGAAAGCTTAATCTGTAGGACTCACAAAAGCCACTGTTTGTTAAGTACTGTTTAATAAACAAGCAGGAGTGTTTTATCGGGTATAAAACATGAGGCGTAGCCGAGTGGTTTTAGACCCAATAAAACACGATCTGCAAGTTTATTAAACGGCTTAAAAAACTCCTGATGTATGTTCTCATACTGTACCGATTCTTTACGAAATGAACCAAGTTTGATAGAGAAAATCCAAGTTAAAATTTATGCAAATGAAGACGAATCTATATCGGATATAACCTCCTTCATGGTCATGATTTCTATTGTGTTTCCTTCATGAATTATTAATGAGTGTTTTAATTACATTTTGATTAATTTTTATGTTATGCAAAACATTTTGCCTACAGTTATCCAGTGGCTTTTCTGGTTCCTCGTGGAACATTCAAAGTTCTAATAATATTTTCTCAGTTTCTAGAATCAAGTAGATACTCCAAAAATGACATAACAAATGCCAAGTCGATTTCAGTGCTATTTTATTAAACTAAATGAATGAAATTATAATTTGATTTTTTTTTTTTTTTTTTTTTTTTTTTTTTGCAGTCAATATACTGAACAAAACAACAAAAGAGTGAAAACCAATAATATGGCTGATAACACACTTAAGGTACCAACTAAAAATTAAATTCAATACACCCTTTAAGTTAGATACTGTTTTACTATTCCAAGCCTTTCATTCCACTAGAATACAGTATAATTTCTATGTTAATGGTTACATATCAGAAGACACATGGATGACTGAATTTTATTCTCAAGGAAATGACCTAAAACATTAATATGCTCAAGCTAAAAAGGTCATTTGAATCAGGCCATTTACATTATAGAGAAGATATTCTTAAAGTATTTGGTATGATGTACAGTAGTGATAGTAAAATGTCATCATGCAAATTCCATACCTATTTATTGCCAAAATAATTTCTTCTGCCACTTTTTTATAATTTCAGTCTGCCCCTGAATCAAGACATTCATCTCCTGATAACATAAAAGAGGTCAACGGTGATTTGTTTACAAGTCCTAAAACTCACTCCCTGGCTCACTGCATTAGTGCTGATGTTAAGATGGGCAAAGGGATTGCTGTAATGTTCAAAAATGAATTCGATGGTGTTACTGAGCTCCTTAATCAAGGTAAAAAAAATCAGTCTTGATTTTCATATCCAAGCATATTTTTTTTAAGTAAAAAGCTCACAGCAAATTATTTACATTATTAAAGAAATGTAACAAAGTAATGTAAGGCTGCGTTCATAATGCATGGCAGAGGATGGGGGGGGGGGGGGGGGGGGGGCAGGTGAAATTTAGGGGGGACCGGAAACATTTAAATTACCAGTAAAAGGGGGGGTTTGAAAAACTTTTTCAGAGAGTTGGAGGGTGCAAAATCTCTAGAAGTAGCTACGAGAGATTGCCCGAGTGTAGCTTGTTATGCAATATAACTCTACATCAATTCTCATGAATATATATGCTTTAATTAATAAATTGTCCACATTTCCTTATTACATGTACATCTCCTTAATTCAGTCATCCATGAACATTTGATTTAAAAAAATTCTTCCATTCCACCAATTCAAGCTTACTGTTAATTGAACATATTTTAACACTTAATGACTTGGACCGAGAGAAGCAATGTGTTTTATGGTCCCGAGACGGTGGTGTTTCACAAGGTGTTTCATGAGGGAAACAATGTGGTTGAGGGACCACAAAACTCAGTGCTTTCTAAAGGTTCAGGTCAACAAGTGTTTTAATTGTTGTATACCAATTGTCAAAGAAAAAAAAGCAGTTATTTGAGTTTTTGATTTCCAAAAAACCATACCCTGTTCAGCGGATCATCCCCGTATAGTCCATTTATGGGAGTACCCCCCCAGGGTTAGTATGTTATTCAGAAAACCTCCCCGATGTAAAAATAAACCATATCAGCCTTCAGCTCATGGTTACGTGATAAATTATACGTATAATATATCACAATCTGTGATATATTATATAATATATCACATAACCCCTCACTTCAGGGCGATAACCCTAACACATTAAAATTCTTAAAATTCTTAAAATTATTATTATTATTATTATTATTATTATCATTATTATAGTACAAACATTATAAGTGTGTAACATAAATACCACTAATTACTGCTAAATTATGCTAATCCTATTGTTTTCTATTGTTTAATTAGCACTATTTACATGTGCTACTAAATAGTGCAAAGTGTTGCACACTTTTAGTGTTTGTACTCTATTATTATTGTTGTTGTTGTTGTTTTTGTTATTATTATTACATGCTGTATGCTGTAAGTGTACGGTACACATAATTTCCTTATCCTGGAAGGCCATGAAATTGGCTGATTTTTCATGGATGTTTTTTAGGTCAGAGACCTGGGGGTCTGGCTGTACTTAAAAGAGGTGATAGGTTTATCTACTACTTGGTGAGTCACGTAATGTACCTAAAATGTGTAATAAATGTTATATTTTGTCAAGACTTCAGACTCAGCTAAAAATTCCCGTTTTTATTTATATTTTTTGTTTGTCAGTTTACCTGCAAGTCTCATTCTTTAATTTTTCCATGTTTCTAGTCATTGTATAGTCAAAGTGTTTGGCAATGCTATTCTTTAACGTATTTTGAATAATGGATTAAACCAGCGAGCAGTGGTTTCTATATCATTCTTTGTTTTTTATTAAGAAGGTATTTGTATGTGCGATGGAAATCCCTAACCTCCTGCCAGACAGAAGTCAGTAAGAAAAACCACTGACTGAGGAGAAAGTACATGTTCACACATCATTAATAGCACCCTAAATTTTTACATCACATTAAATAACCACCTTATGATTGAAAAGAGCCACCCTAGTTCTCCTAGGGGAAGTATATAAATGGCAATCCTTATATCATGGTCAATTTAGTGATAACAATAAAATTTTGAAATTTCCAATTATTTACCAGGTCACTAAAGAAAAGTATTGGGAGAAACCAACTTACGATACATTGTGGAGTTCGCTGAAAAAGATGAGGGATCACAACAAAGACAATGGGGTAACAAATATCTGTATGCCGAAGATAGGGTGTGGTCTTGACCGGTTAAAGTGGCATGAAGTGCTAAAAATGATTCAAGATATTTATTCGGGTTTAGATATCCAAATAACTATTTACCATTATGAAGATGATAAGAAAGGAGCAGGCAAGGAAAGAGCAAAACCAAGGAATTTTGGTGGTCATGAGCAAGCTGGGTCAAGAGGTCAGTCTTCAAGTCATCGTAATAGGCCTGGAAACGGGCCTGGATCTGAAACAAGACATTCAAGTGCGCCTCACGGACAATCTTTTCAAAGAGAAGGAAATTTTCGTCAAGCGGGGTCAGCAAAACAGCCTTTGCGCTCAGAAGACAATCGTGAATATGGAACAGCACCTCCATATAAAGCTTACAAAGGAAATAGAAGACAAAATTTTCCCGATTTTGCAAGGAGCCAAACAGCTTCTTGTATAGGAAAAGAGACATACCAGGAAGAGTTTCCAGCTCTTAACGCAGGAAAAAGTATACCGCAAGACGAAGAAACCTGTAGAGAGAACGATGAAGATCTTGCAAGAAGAAACCTGCAAAAACAGGAGTCAAAACATAGAAGCAAAACAAAAGATGCTGCTAGTTCTCCCGTGAAGATAAAAAGAGAATCCTACCAGTCAGGTCGGCATGGTCACGATGGTTATGAGAGGTCAGAGGTTGAAACTCGAGATAGAAGGGGGAATGATGGTGTAAGAAAGGACAAAATAGAGGGCGATGACGATACAAGAAAAGTTGATGGCCAAAGTAAGAGACAGGAGAAAGCAAGGGATAATGACCAACGTCAAAAACTCGAGGGTGGAAACCAAAAGACAAGTAAGAAGGGTAGACATGATGAATATGGGAAAAGAAAGGATGCTGACGAGGGTCAGAATACAAGAGATGGCAGCAAAGAACGAAGAAAGGAAAGCCCTGATGGTGTAAGAAAGGACAAAAGAGAGGACGATGACGATGCAAGAAAAGATGATGGCCAAAGTAAAAGACAGGAGAAAGCAAGGGATAATGACCAACGTCAAAAACTCGAGGGTGGAAACCAAAAGACAAGTAAGAAGGGTAGACATGATGAATATGAGAAAAGAAAGGATGCTGACGAGGGTCAGAAGACAAGAGATGGCAGCAAAGAACGAAGAAAGGAAAGCCATGATGGTGTAAGAAAGGACAAAAGAGAGGACGATGACGATGCAAGAAAAGTTGATGAAAATCAAGACAAGCATAGCAAAAGCCAAACCTACACTAAAAAAGATGATCTTTCACAAGATAAAAGTGAAACAGAAAAAGAACAAGGGAAAAAGTTGAATATCAAAGAAGGCGAATACAAAGAAGACGACAAAACTAGTGGCACTCAAAACCAATCTCACTCAGATTGCAAGAATTCAGACGATGTAAGTTTAGCATCAGCTAATGAAAGTACAGTGCAAACTCTACCAAGTCATGAAGGAGATTGTGAAGATGACGGGGAACACCCAAGTGGATTACCTGATGACGCGAAAGGATCGAGGAAAAAGAAAAAGAAGAAGAAAAAGAAAAAGAAAACGTCGAGTGAATAATACTGATATTGTAAAGTTAAGAAGGTCACGCTTGGATTGTAAAACTAACCAGCAAGGAATGACTTTCATTTAAGAATTTACTACATTTATTAATTTCAGTTTCTTACAAACTCGTGATTTCTTACACTTTTCCTGATTTGTTGTGGCGTCCCGACTTGGGCGTAAAGTTTTGCTAATTTCAGACCATGTGTCACTCTCTAGAGAATAAGATTCTTTGAGTCGTACAAAATTCGAATGTATACCATATATCCGTGAAAACCTTTGTAAGAAATTGCACAAATTAGTAAGTCCAGTAAACCGTAGAACTACAAAATTTTGCACCAATTTGTACAATTTTGTTAAGTAACTCTTACGGATATATGGTGTGCACTCATGTGTCTTCTCATGTACAAACGTTAAACAAAGAAATAATACTGTAGAGAATGACCCGTGGTCTAAAATGGGAAAACAGTGGATTAGGTCTATTTACTATCCTGTGAAAATAGACTACAATAGAATTGTCTCGTAATCTCTGCAGTGCTCTTTAAAACAGATACGGTGAAACTATTTAGTATTCAATGTCAAAAATTTTAGTACAAAGTTTTGTAGGTCTATTGTCTTCTAGAGTGACCGCAGTAAATCCGTGAAGCTTTAGTAATACTAAATAGCACAATTTCTTGCAAATTCCATTGTTTTCTATTGTTTAACTAGCACTATTTTGTACTATTTAGTAATTAGTGTTTCACGGATTTACTGTGGTCACTCTAAGGTCTACTGAAATTACTAATTTTTGCAAATTTGCGCTATTTCTTACAAAGTTTTTCACGGATGTATGCACACTGACCTGGGGTAATTAAATTACGTCATCGGTTTTTGCGTCACTAGTCGTTGCCAAAAATACTCTTCAAGGACACAAACGAGTAAGAGCAGTTTTTGCATGATTGTGAAGAGCTCAGTTCCGTAAGCTTGCTGTGTCGTGACTGATTGGCTGATTTTTTTCTTGCGCAATGTGATTGGTTAGGCACTGCCGTGACCTTGACGTGACCTTGTCCGTCCGTATTTGATTGAATGGAGAGTAAATTTTTGAGCAATGTGATTGGTCTGGCGTTTCCCTTGCCACTATATTCGATACATTGGTTCTCTGGTCAAACATAAAGCACTCAAGCGAGGCGCTAAGGTACTTTTAAAGGATTATTCAAATTTGAACTTTGCAACCCCGACTGCATGCTTTGTGTTTGTCCAGTGAACCGATGTATGGAAAATGGTGAATGTTCCATCTCTCCTCCTCCCCCCCCCCCCCCCCCCCCCCCCCCCCATCCCCCAAAAAAATTAACTTGAAACCGTAAATTTTCCTATTTGTTAGGTTATTTTGATTTGGGAGGGGGATTTTCGCGCCAAAATTATACACATGAATGACTAATGAGATATGCATACGGGAAAAAAGGCGTGCGTGGACAGCGAGGGGAAAGAGGAATGTGTACGTGTGCAAATGGTCGCGCCACGCAAGAAGAGACGCATGGGGTAGGTTGTCGCGATGTGTAAGTGCTCCTCGGGATGTCAAGAAGAACTGTGACGAAGATCCGATGGTTGGTTAATATATGCATACGCGGTGCATCATTTGATCTCATTGATCACTGGTCATAAAGTAAAGGGGGGGGGCAAAATCAGGGGGTGGGTCACTTGTTGTTTGACTCCTTCAAAGGGGTAGGCCGTTGGTGAAATTTGACAGCCAAAAAGGGTGGGACATTACAAAATAGAGTAGTAGTATGATTTATATCGTCAGCATTTCTCAAGAAAATTTGCAGTTGCAGAGGATCTGGTTGGGAAGTATGTAGAACATCTGTAGTACCTTCGAATGAAAAAAATGAAAAGAAAAAAAATAAGAGAAACTTTTAAAGCATAAGAAGACTGACTGGAAAGACATAAGAAAGCGGAATGCTTAAGAAGCAGAGGGTTGCAGTCTTGGACCTCTTTAAAAAAGCACAACTTGTTCACGCGCAAAATGTACAAAAGTGAGAAAGTAATAAATGCTTGGCTGTCTATGCATCTTTTAAATACTACGACAAGTACAACAGAGGAAGAGCATGAAAAAGATGGTACTTCACACGAGGACACTGAAGATGATGATAAATCATATGAGGACACTAATGAGGATACTGAAGATTTGGATAGCGACGAAGAAACTGGCATTGTCACTCATGAAATAGGAATTACTGACAGTGAGCAAAACGATGACAGAGAAAGAAGAAGTCGAAACAGTCAATGTTACGATAAGTGGTAGACGTGTGCAACCAGGAAAATTCTTTTGGGATTTAGATTTTTTTCTGGGGTGGGTCATCTGTAATTTTGCTTCTAAACTGGGGTTGGTTCATCCCATTTTCAGCATCATTTTATGATGGGCCAAGATTTAAAAAAACCTGATTCTATCCTGATTTTGCCCCCCACCCCCATACCTCATGACCAGTCCATAACTTCCGGCACTTAGAATAGCACACACAAGGCAATGCTAACAAACAAATTAAAGAAAGAAAGAAAGAAAGAAAAAAGAATTAAAAAGAAAAAGAAAACCCAGGAGAGGAAGGGACGACAACCTGACCCAGATAGACTGGCGGGATCTAGAGTTTTACTCCTTTTTCAGCCTGACGAATCCCTCCCTCGTACCCTGGGTGCCAGAGGCCGTGTGGGACTTGGGGGGAGAGAGAGGGAGAAGGGGGACTCTGGTCACAGGAGTCGACAGCCTCACTTTCACGAGTTCAGAATGAGCACGAAAAACCGGTTTCAATTTTAGGAAATAGAATCTCACCTTTTCCACAGCGTGTGCAAAAATCTTTCTCTCCTAATTCATTGCCACAAACAGTACATAATGGCGCCATTCAATCACGCTTCACTGTGGGCTACATTTTGTCGACAATATTGTACTCCCTGTGATCTCAAGCATTAAGGTATGTCTTTTCTTCTCATCCTTGATTGTATCTTCCTTTTTCTTTTTCCGTAAATGGTACTCAGGTCAATGCAATTTGATAATTATAGAATAACGGATCGTGTTACCCTGACTACGATAACGAGTCCTATCTTGCGCAGACAGTGGGTATTGAACCGTTTTTATTTAAAGCTAGTTGTTATGAATATAATAGTCGTATAGGACAATAAAGTATACTGAATTACTGAGTAGAAATGATAAGCTCTTTTTCTTTGTAAGCATAGTTGTTACATAAGAACGTTGGAAGTTTTTAAAATTCAATCTACCGAAATGTTTTCCACTGTTCACCATTTTTCATTTGTGTCTGTATTATTTCTAAGAAGTGAGGGTTAGTTACTCGTTGCTAAGTCACCGAGAAACGAGAAGTCCGCTATCTCTGTGCACTATATTTTTGATTGCTGAGAACAAAATCATACGACATGCTACAGCTGTTTCAGCAGACAGCAATATTATTAATATGTATGCTGTGTACATAAAGCAGTATTATAAATGTTGCAGTGCACTCAAAGCTATATTATTAATATTGCTGTCTGCTAAAATAGCCTACAACATTGTTAATGATATTGCTTTGAGTAGACAGGCTTTGAGTACACAGCAATTTTTAAAATAATGAAAGTAAATGAAACCACCAAGTGAGTAGTTTCAAGATTTTCCAGAGCCTATTCAAGATCCAGGCAGCCGTACAAAATGAATAATGCTTTTTCATTGTTCTCTTATTCCAAACATGATCCTCAATCCATGTGGGATGTGCAATCCAAACAAAGTTAATGCCTCGAAACGTTTTGCGCATGTTCGATTTCGAAAAGAAACCGTAAGTTATTGTGCATGCGAGAAGGCAATGGGCTGGGGCATTGAATAGTAATTGGGTATACGATAATTACATTGGCCAGCAGCTATATTATTAGTAGGGCTATAAACCCTCAGCTGACTGCAATATATCTAATATTCCTTCCATCCACAGTAACTATCTAAGACATATATCAACCTTCAGCTTGGATGTTTAAGAATTATTTAACAAAATTCAGTGGCGGATCCAGGATTTTTCAAAGGGGGGTTCCGTTTCTTAAACTGTGTATAATTTACTTTTGTTTAGTCGATGTTTGACAAAAAAAATTGGCTCTAATCTCCTAATTTACTATCTAGTATCAGTATCAGTATCAGTGTCATTCCGCTATTTCCAACTATAAGTTGATCAGCAGGGACTATATAGTCTACACAGAGCCAAAGTTCGGATGTAGTAGGCCTTTTAGAACTTTTCTGTCTTGTGTAGATTTCTTAGCTTGGTGTTTATCAACATTAAGTAGTTGACTAATTTTGGTCCATGGATCTCTAACATATTTAGCAGATGGAATTGCAAACAGCAACTGTTTCGTTAAATTTGAATTTGGTCTTCTACAAACATGTGCAATGTACTTCAAGTAGCGTATGTATATAAAATCACGAAGTGCCAGGGTTCCCACTATTCTCTCCAGGTCTAAGTTCCTATATTTAAAGGCAAACGTTTCTTCTCCGTCACTATTCATTTTCCTTTCCCAGCCATTCCGTACCATTCTTCTTAGTAGACCAAACCAACAGGATTCAAGCTTTTTCAGTTCATCTTCATTTGGTAGTTCAGCCTCAGTACAGTAAGTAAGTCTGGATCTGATACAGGATTCCAAGAGTTTTCTGCGTGTATTCATAGATACTTTATGATCTGTAAGGACGTTCTTGAGCTCATGGAATTTTCCTGTTGCACTTAGTATTCTGTTATCGACAAAACTTTCCTTCTGATCACTATAAAACATATGACCAAGATACTTGAACTCTTTTACATTTTCAATATCATGTCCTGATATATTTAATAAGCTCTTCTCTTTTTCATAAGCTGCGCATCATGAAATACCTGCGTTTTGGTTTTCTTAAAACTTAACTCAAGCCCATATCTTAAGCATGTTCCATGGATAATTTCCAGTATCTCCTGTAGATCAGTAAGATCCTTTGACAGCACAGCAACATCATCAGCATATAAAAGCCATTTAATTATCTCCACACCATTCATTCGTCCAGTACTCCGTTGATGACATGCATTAGCGATTGTATATGTACATGGTATTCCCCATCCATTTGGAAAGCGTTGGTCAATTTCACGGGCAGCGACCTTGAGTACCCAGTCAAAGAACCAATTGAATACTGGAGGACTTTCCACATCACCTTGTCTGGTCCCTGCTTCAATAGGAAAATCAGTTTTATCTCCACATATTTTCCCGATTGTTCCATCATATAATAACCATAGAATATCAATTAACTTCTCACATCCAGTTCTAACTTTCAGAACTTCATACATAATATGTCTGGGTACCTTGTCAAATGCAGCTGTTAGATCAATATACAGTGCAATTATACCACCTTCAGTGTTCTTTATTATCTGTCGTAGTAGAAAAACTCCATCAGTCGTTGATCTATCCCTTCTGAAGCCAAACTGAGCCTTTGAAATATTTTCCTCATAACATTCTTTCAGTCGTGTGATAATTATCTTTGACAAAATCTTAGAGATGTTAGAGCCCACTGACAGTGCACGGTAATTACTTGCTTGTTGTTTACCTCCTTTCTTATGGAGACAGGTGATGGAAAGCTTTAGCCAATCAGCAGGAATCGTCATTGTTAACCAGATACTATTTAATAACATCCAGAGAGCTGTAATTAGATGATTTGAGTGGATTCCATACTTCAACCCTTCAGGTGGTATATTGTCGGTGCCAAAGCTCTTCCCATTATTAAAACTCTTAAGAGCAGATATAATTTCTTCTTTTTCAGGTGGATTGGAATTAATTTCTATTTTCCGGTCATTAAATAAATCTGGATATTTCTCAGAATTTGCAAGCTCTGCAGGCATTTCAATGTCAGCTCTCTTCTTGAAGTGATCTTCAAAATAACTTTTAAGGTCAGAGGGTTTAATTTCAACCCTATTCTGTAACTTTGGGATCATACTGTAATTCTTTGAGAGAGCAAACTCACGTTCAACTTTTCTTGCGTTACTAGCATCATTCAGTTCATTTGCCTTTTTCTCATAATATTCATTTTTGAGCTTTAATTTTAACTTCTTAATCTTATCACGTTGCTCTTTAGAGTTGTCAGAATTCTTGATTAGATCTAATAGTTCACTTGATTCCCATGGTTTTTTTAACTCTTTCTCCTTTTGCGCTACCGGGATTTCACTGTCTAACGCTTCATGAATGGCATAGACAATGTTTTTGTTGATTTCTTCAGGTGCTGTGCAATCAAAATTGCAATCTCTTAAAATACTGTCAATTCTTTTGCAGTATTGTTTTTTACATTCAGCATCATCTCTAAGATGAGTAACATCCCACTTTCTCTTTTGGACCTTTTTTGTTGCCTTCTTTTTGAGTTGTTGTTTTAAGGAGTTTCTGTTACATGGTATGCTTATATCAGATATCAGAATCTTGTGATCAGTACCAATTGTTTGCTTCCAGCTGTTTGTTGGTTTATTGTAGACTCTACAATGTTTCATTAGCTTAAGAAGTTGGGTTCCTGCCAGTATGTAATCAAGTCTTCGATTGATACCATTAGGAAGAGTGTGCGTGTCTCGGTGAATTCGCTTTGTCAAAAAGTTGGAGTTTGCAATACGTAATTTGTATTCTTGACAGAATTCTAACAATAATCTTCCATTTTCATTGGTCTTTCTGGTGCTTGAAGGAGGATTGTTGGGTCCCAGTATTGTTGCAAATCCCTCACGACTATCCTCAGAAATTATTGCATTGAAATCACCAACCAACAAAGGCTTATACTTCTTCAGTTTCTCGACCACCATGGCTTTACGGAGTTCTTTATAAAAGCGTTGTTTTAATTCAAGATTTTCAACTTCGGTTGGAGCATAGACATTGGTAATGCGTATACATAAGCCATAGCATTTAACATAGATTGTTAAGATTCTACCAGGTAGATGCTCAACTGTTTTGATGACTTGCACATTTGGACCAACAATAAAGCCAACCCCTGCTCTATTCTTTTTTTCATATCCGTAGTTAATCCATTTCCAGTGATCTTTATTCTCGCCAAATTCAATGTACTCGGAGCCAGTTCTCCAGCTTTCCTGTACACCCAAAATCTGAATATTGAACTGTTTGCACAGTTCGATGGCCAAACCAAGATTTACATCCTTTTTTAGTGACTGAGAATTTAACGAAGCAATTCGTATGTTTTCGGTCTTAATTGGATCTTTGTTAGCGTTCACTGTAGTTGTAGAATGTTGTTCTTCTCGACTAAAATTTCCACACGTAGAACAGTCAAGTTCCATCGTAGTAAATGAAGATTCTTGCAGTGTAGAGCGTTTACCAGACGCAACAGACACTGAGTTCGTCATGTTGGGTTTACCCGCAACAGACTCGTTTAGAGAAATAGAAATTAAATTATTTTCATTTGCCTTCCTGTCCCGAGAGTTGTATGCAAATTCATAAGATGGTCGATGATGCATAACGGTTTCGATTCTGTTCTTGCGAATAGAATCTCTCTCCTTGACCCTTTTGCCAGCCCTTTTACCTCTATTTCCATGGTTAAAGTTGAAGATGATATTAAAGTCGCTGTACTGTGGTTGAAAGTTACCATTCCAGAGACCAGGTCGAGCAAAATTGAAGCTTGTAAGGTCTGGCATTCAACAATGACGGCAATTCCAGGACGATTAAGCTTCAAATATGAGTTCTCGTAGATAAAAATGTCGAAAAAAATGTCCTAAGACTAATAAAAGTTCTTAAAATATCTACAAATTGGAAAAATGTGAAAAAAATCCTAAATCTATACTAAAAACTCAAAAATCTTTTAGAGCTATTGAAAAAAGCATGCGACCGTGAAGGCGCTTACATAAATATCATCTAGTAAGGGAACTTAAAGGTAAATTAAACATTATAACAACAAATATTTATCATTTCGTGTTCAACATTATTTTTGTGGATACTTTTAAGCAAAATTTATATAAGACATATTTCTATTACCTAAAAGATCAAACCTTCAAGGTGGGTTCCGTGGACCTTTTCGACCGCCCCTGGATGCACCACTGAAATTTCAACAATCAGCCCCGCTCTTCCCTACTATTATCACTACCCTCCCCGGCTTTAATTAGAGGTTACATAGATATCGATGAAAATTAAATAAAACAAAAGCTCAAAAATTCTTTATTGAAATTGGTTGAAAAATACGTTACAATGTCAACAGCAATATCTTCACGTGTGAAAGATACGGTATCTTCCACTGGTGAAAGATATCAAGTTTTCGACAAGAGAAAACCTGGTATTTCATCGATATCTATATAATAATAACACTTATTGACTCCTGGGACCGAGGGAAACAGTATGTTTTGTGGACCCTCGGCGGTCGAGGGTTTTTTAAAACTTGATATAGATGATAAAATGGACCTGTCTAACTCGTTATTTAAATCATGTTTAGATAAACATGCCCCGTTTTTTCAGAACATTCGACATACTTACAAGTGTCCCCCATCTTGTTGAGAGGGAACACCACAGGGAGCCCATTTTGTATAACAATCCGCTGAAAAAAGAGCCCGCGAACCACATATAAAGTCGTGTTCATATAATGCCGTGTTCATATAATGACGTGTTCATATATAGTCTTGTTCATATAATGACTTGTTCATATAGACCCTGACCCTATATATCCCACACCTAAAATTTTGATTTTACATACCCTACCCCAGACTAAAACTAAGAATTGTACACCCTATCCCAGACTAAAAGACTGAAAAGACGGTTTTACGATCGATTGCAATCAATATTTACTAACATTTTTGTCGTTTTTGTGCCGGCAGAAAGCGTAGCCTATTCGCCAGACAAAAATGACCAAATCGTTAACCCTAGACCAGACTAAAATGACACCCTATCCCAGACAAAATGTCAAAAAATGATACCCTACCCCAGACCCAAAAGCCGAAAAACCATACCCTATAGGGCGGCACATACCCTTATAGCAAATACAGTCAACTCTCGCCTTGCGGACACCCCGATATTACGGACAACTCGCTATTACGGAATGGAGAAAAATCCCTAGCAGAAATATTGACAAAGAAATGACCATAATTAATTCTCGCTATTGCGGACGCTCGCTATTAAGGACATGAAGTGACGGTCCCGAGGGTGTCCGCTATAACGAGAGTTGACTGTATAGGGGAGGGTCCCCCCCCCCCCCCCCCCGGGTATTCATATAAAGTCGTGTTCATATAATGTCGTATTCATATAATGCCGTGTTCATATATATGCCGTGTTCATATAATGCCGTGTTCACATAATGCCGTGTTCATATAAAGTCGTGTTCATATAATATATTGTCCACCAAATGTAATGTTGTGTCCACCAAACAAAATGTTGTGTCCACCAAACATAATGTTGTGTCCACCAAATATAATGTTGTGTCCACCAAATATAATGTTGTGTCCACCAAATATAATGTTGTGTCCACCGAATATGATGTTGTATCCTCCAAATAAATTGTTGTGTCCACGGAATATGATGTTGTGTCCACCAAATATAATGTTGTGTCCACGGAACATGATGTTGTGTCCACCAAATATAATGTTGTGTCCACCAAATATAATGTTGTGTCCACCGAATATAATGTTGTGTCCTCGGAACATGATGTTGTGTCCACCAAATATAATGTTGTGTCCACGGAATATAATGTTGTGTCCACCAAATATGATGTTGTGTCCACGGAACATGATGTTGTGTCCACCAAATATAATGTTGTGTCCACCAAATATGATGTTGTGTCCACGGAATATAATGTTGTGTCCACCAAATATGATGTTGTGTCCACCAAATATGATGTTGTGTCCACCGAATATGATGTTGTATCCTCCAAATATATTGTTGTGTCCACGGAATATGATGTTGTGTCCACGGAACATGATGTTGTGTCCACCAAATATAATGTTGTGTCCACCAAATATAATGTTGTGTCCACCAAATATAATGTTGTGTCCACCAAATATAATGTTGTGTCCACCAAATATAATGTTGTGTCCACCGAATATGATGTTGTATCCTCCAAATACATTGTTGTGTCCACGGAATATGATGTTGTGTCCACCAAATATAATGTTGTGTCCACGGAACATGATGTTGTGTCCACCAAATATAATGTTGTGTCCACCAAATATAATGTTGTGTCCACGGAATATAATGTTGTGTCCACCAAATATGATGTTGTGTCCACGGAATATAATGTTGTGTCCACGGAATATAATGTTGTGTCCACCGAATATGATGTTGTATCCTCCAAATATATTGTTGTGTCCACGGAATATGATGTTGTGTCCACGGAACATGATGTTGTGTCCACCAAATATAATGTTGTGTCCACCAAATATAATGTTGTGTCCACCAAATATAATGTTGTGTCCACCAAATATAATGTTGTGTCCACCGAATATGATGTTGTATCCTCCAAATACATTGTTGTGTCCACGGAATATGATGTTGTGTCCACCAAATATAATGTTGTGTCCACCAAATATGATGTTGTGTCCACCAAATATAATGTTGTGTCCACGGAACATGATGTTGTGTCCACCAAATATTATGTTGTGTCCACCAAATATAATGTTGTGTCCACCAAATATAATGTTGTGTCCACCAAATATTATGTTGTGTCCACGGAATATAATGTTGTGTCCACCAAATATAATGTTGTGTCCACCAAATATAATGTTGTGTCCACCAAATATAATGTTGTGTCCACCGAATATGATGTTGTGTCCACCAAATATAATGTTGTGTCCACCAAATATAATGTTGTGTCCACCGAATATAATGTTGTGTCCACCAAATATAATGTTGTGTCCACCAAATATAATGTTGTGTCCACCAAATATAATGTTGTGTCCACCAAATATTATGTTGTGTCCACCAAATATAATGTTGTGTCCACCAAATATAATGTTGTGTCCACCGAATATGATGTTGTGTCCACGGAACATGATGTTGTGTCCACCAAATATAATGTTGTGTCCACCAAATATAATGTTGTGTCCACGGAATATAATGTTGTGTCCACGGAATATAATGTTGTGTCCACCAAATATTATGTTGTGTCCACGGAATATAATGTTGTGTCCACCAAATATAATGTTGTGTCCACCAAATATAATGTTGTGTCCACCAAATATAATGTTGTGTCCACCAAATATAATGTTGTGTCCACGGAATATAATGTTGTGTCCACGGAATATAATGTTGTGTCCACGGAATATAATGTTGTGTCCACCAAATATTATGTTGTGTCCACCAAATATAATGTTGTGTCCACGGAATATAATGTTGTGTCCACCAAATATAATGTTGTGTCCACCAAATATAATGTTGTGTCCACCAAATATAATGTTGTGTCCACCGAATATGATGTTGTATCCTCCAAATATTATGTTGTGAGTAGTTAACCCCCCCCAGATACGGGGATTGCTAGGGGAGGGGTGGTCTAAATTCCTGAATACCCCCTTAAGAATGTAGGGGGAGGGGTGATCTAAATTCCTGAATACCCCCTTAAGAATGTAGGGGGACGGGTGGTCTAAATTCCTGAATACCCCCTTAAGAATGTTAGAAATACTTTAGAGGAGGAAAGGAATGTAGCATAAGGGTCAAAGTACGAATTCCAAAGATAGCAGCGGGAATTTGAAATATGAAATGTAAATGTAAAATTCATGGAGGCAAAAGCTTTAAAAATCGAATAAAGCATCGAACGAATCATTTGCTGATCAGAGCAGTACAGCAGAAACATGCCGATCCTGGTTCACGAAGAATTTTATGTCTCAGTGATTGTCAATGAAGATGGAAGTAGAAAGATTTTTCTAGGAGACTACGATTCACCTCCAAACGAGAACAAAGTAGGCCTGCACATAAACTTGAACGATTTTCAGAAGTTCAATGAACACTACCACGAGATTGAAAAGTTTGTCTTAAACTTGATGGATGTCCAAAGTTCTCAGGAGAAGAAAACCGAGAAGAAGAAGAAAAGAGGCAGAGCGGATGAAGACAACGAGTTAGAAAACAACCCTAAGAAAAAGAAACCTACTGGAAAAGGAGAACAACAGAAAAGAAACCGAAATACTTGAAAAAGAAGCCACATCATCTCAAGCTGAAGATCCCACCGAGAAAAATCGTTTGTGATGAGGTAGAGGCGAAGGAGAGACATGATAAGATGGAAGACATGCTGTTGAAGACCTATGTAGAGGCAGTAGGGGAACAACTTGCGAAGCTAATCAAGGAAAACTGCTTTGGATGTCAGTATGATTGTCCCAGTCAGAAAGACCACGACCTCTGTCTTAATGCTCCGTACAGCGAAATAGTAGAAATGTATTTGTATGAGGCGATGTCAAGAGTAGATAATGATAATGTTATGAAACAATGTTATGAATTATTCAAAACATTAGATCCTCCACCAAGTGCTTTAGACATGATCAAGTACAATGAAAAGGACTGGTTTGATGAGTATTTAAAATCTGTATCGGGAATAGAAAAGCTAAAGCATACTTTGCTGATACTGTAAAGCACAATATCTAAAATATATGATACAAGTTTTTGTAAATTTATCAGTTGAATAAAAGTGTAATGTGATGAAATCGTATTTAACAGGCTGGTCTGAGGAAATATTTAGGATTGACAGTCGACAAGCATCGCATCCTCCAACCTATCGCATCAGAGACCTTAATGGTCAAGAAAATCAGGGTAGGTTCTACGAGAAAGAGCTACAAAAAGTCAAAAAGGTCGACGATGTTTATCGAGTCGAGAAAATTTTACGCAAGCGTAAACGTAAAGGAATATCAGAGGTTCTGGTAAAATGGCTTGGATGGCCCAAGGGCACTAGGACACCGAATATGGTTGGATTTCTATATGTTTTTTCCCCTTTCGATTATTTGAATTGAATTAACGTTATATACTTGTTTACTTATCTTGTGTCCGTGATCCTTCGTTGTCTTCGTTCGCTGTTGTAGTGCAGACGTTTTCATTCCAAAGGTCAAACGGTTTGAATAGCCTACGAGCATTACTTCTTTAACGGCCTTTCCGTACTTGACTCTGTTTGTACTATTACCAACAACAACGCGACCGCGCGATGCTCCTTACGTCAGTAATATTCAACCGTCAGTTAATATGGTTAATCAAATTCACCTTAAGTTCTATATAGAGTCCCGGGGTAGGCTACTAGCCTGCTTGCCATTGTTCTCTCGTCTGCTCGCTTAATCCAATTATTTTGAAAGGTGGGGTGGCAGTGTGTTTACACAGCGATGACAGATGCAGCACCAACGCTAGTGTACGAACCACTGCCGAGCCTAGACAGGGGTAACACGATCTCCCGTTAATTAATAACGTTAATTTAATTCAAATAATCGAAAGGGGAAAAACATATAGAAATCCAACCATATTCGGTGTCCTAGTGCCCTTGGATGGCCTCAAGACTTCAACAGCTGGATACCGGAAAGTGATCTGCTATAAAAACGTTATAAACACCATTCAATGCTAACATTGATTATTATCTCTTGGCTCGTGATGATGGAAGGATCCGAGTTTTATCTTACCCTACCCAGTAACTCTTCGATGAATGTGTACCCTGACAATAGTCTGTCAGATTTCAGTGTACATCTTCCACAACCCATAGAGCTTTCAGGAGAATGGGAAGTTAGTATGAAAGAAATCCAGTATCCAAGGACTTGGAATAATGTCCGTCAAAAAGAAAACCATTTCTATGTGACCGATCCGTCTGGTATTCCCACAGTTTACATTATGAAGGAAGGATATTATCCTTCAGCTATTGATATCATTGAGGGGATTAAAAAGCGCCATCGATGGCATGAAAGTAAAAGACAGCATCGATATAGTGTTTAACAGGATTACTCGACGTGTTACCATAACACCAGCTCAAGGTTACTCTATGTTGTTTGGAGAAAGTCTGGCTGTCATGCTAGGGTTTGGAATATCAATGCCTACCATTAGGAAGAAAACAACAGCACCACACGTTATCAATATAGAGGGAGGTCTTACTTCTCTCTATGTGTATAGTGACGTTATACAAGCACAAATTGTGGGAGACAGCATGGTGCCCTTATTACGCATTGTAAATGTTGAAGGAAAAGACGGAGAAATCGTTTCACGAACATTCGTAGACCCTCCCTTTTACAGTGTCAGTCGAAAGACCATTGATCGCATCCAAGTCAATATAAAGGATGACACAGGACAAAATGTGCCATTTGAATCAGGGAAAGTGATTGTGCAACTACACTTCAGACAGCGGAAGCCTTTGTATATCTAAAGCATTATGAGGAAGATTCATACTCCTAATCCCGATATCTACAAATCGTATTACCTAAAACAAGCTCAGCATGTGGGTGGAAATTTACCAGCATTTATTTCGATCAGCTGTGCCTTTCCTTAGAGATGGGGCTAAATCAGTAGGGAAAACCGCTCTTGCTACTGGAATGAACATAGCTAATGATGTAATGGCCGGTCAGGATTTAAAATCCTCCGCCAGGGCACGTGCCAATGAAGCAAAAAATAAACTTAAAGATCAAGCACTCGATACCGTCATGACTGCGGTTGGACAAAGTGGAAAGGGTATAAAACGTGGTGCTACTCCGAATAGTGTCAGTCACTCTCAGGCTAAGCGAAGGAAAACAACTGCTCCAAAAAGCAGAGGAGGAAACACCAAGCAAACCAACCGAGGGAAAAGAGTTATAGAAAACGACATTTTTGGATCATATTAAGGAGCTATGGCTTTCGTTCATCACGACTCATCAGAATGCTCAAAATCAGAACTTGATTTATTTTACGTACCACCAACGCAAACAGGTCTGGAAGCGGGACGCTTTGTGGACTATCATCCTATTTCTAACATCAGCGACAACGGCCCTATAGAATTTTTGGTCAGTGGGGCAGGCACAGAGTACATGGACTTGGCTCGTACTCAGCTTTACGTCAAAGCTAAAATCACTAAACCCGACGGGACTGATTTGGATCCTGATACTAAAGTTGGTCCAGTTAATTTGCTCTTGAATTCTATGTTTATTCAAATCGACGTCTCGCTAAATGGTAAATTAGTGTCATCAGCCACCAACACGAACCCCTATCGTGCTATCCTGGAAAGTACTCTCAGTTATGGCCCAGCAGCTAAAAAGTCTCAACTCACCGGGGCCTTATTTTACAAAGACAGAGCAGGATATCTCGATGAAGTAGACCCCACTAAAGATGATAAAGATGCGAACACGGGTTTGAAAGCAAGGTACAAACACACTAAGGAATCTCAAAGTGTAGAGATGATCGGACGAATCCACGAGGATGTATTCAACATCGATCGCTTAATGATTAACGGTGTAGATTTAAGGCTGAAGCTAACACGGTCAAAGAACGAGTTTTGCCTGCTTTCATCCGCTACTGGAGCTAATTTCAAGATAGTTATTGAAGATGCTATTCTGTTCATTCGTAAAGAAAAAGTCAGTCCATCTGTAATGCTTGGTCATGCCGAAGCTCTGCGCAAAACCACAGCAAAGTACCCTATCAAGAGAATGGATTTTAAGGTTATCTCCGTTCCTAGAGGCGCTTTGAACACTTCTCAGGATAACATTTTCAACGGTCAGATCCCTAAATGTTTAGTAGTTGCCATGGTAGACAATGACGCTTACTCTGGGAACTATAAAAAGAATCCGTTCAACTTTAAAACTAATGATCTCAGTTTCCTGGGAGTTTATGTTGACGGAGAACCATTGCCCTCCAAACCACTTCAACCTAAATTCGACCCTGCCAACGGCTTAGGATTCATTATGGCCTACCAGTCTTTGTATTCAGGAACAGGCTCTATGTTTGAGGATCACGGAAATGACATAACCCGGGACGAATTCAATCAAGGTTACGCCATTTTCTGCTTTGATCTAACCCCTGACCTGAGCAATGGCGCGCACTACAATCTGATAAGAAAAGGAAACCTACGTCTAGAGATCCAGTTCGCCAAGACCCTCCCTGTGAGCACTAACGTTATCGTGCTGGCTCAATTTGAAAATCTGGTTGAAGTAGACAACCAGAGAAACGTCTTGTTTGATTTTACGAACTAAAATGAATACAAAACAATTAGAGACGATCATGTGGATGGATAGGATCACAGCAACTGAATTTCAAGGGGTATTTCCGTCAGATGAGATGCCTGATCATGTAGACATCTTCCCAAGTGCCTATATTGCTAATGTGGACCCAAGTGATCAGCCAGGAAGCCACTGGGTCGCCATGTATTTTACGAAGGAAGGAAAAGCGGAGTTTTGGGATTCGTACGGCCAGTCTCCCCAGTTGTATTCAAGAACATTCCAAGACTTTTTAGATAGGAACTCAAATTATTGGATAATGAACCATACTGTATTGCAAAGTTTAGATTCTAGTGTCTGTAGTGAATATTGTATTTACTATCTGGTGCATAGGTGTCGTGGTTTTTCATTATCAACTATTGTCAATCGTTTTACTCAGAGAAAACGAATCAATGATTCTATTGTGTATGAATTTGCTAAGCGTCATTACCCATCTGTATTTATGAGGGATAAAAAACGTGCAGCTGTAAAACAACAATCATCTAAGTCACGATTTAAAAATAAAACAACACTGTAAATTGATTTAATATTTTTAATTAGATTTCAATAAAATGTTTACATTGGTGAAATCATATGCTTGTTGTCCATTAATATTTGATCCATCGGGGTGATATGTCTAAAGAGGCTGCAGACTTTGCGTTTCTCTTTTTCTTTTTCTTGGGACTGGGTGGAGGAGTAGGTGACGAACCTAGATCATCATCTTCATCATCATAAGCACTTCCCTCCTTGTTCTTATATTCTTCCAGAGTCTTTTTCCTAGTTTCATTTACGATCCAGTCCATAGGTGTATTGAGCCGTGCGAGACCCCGCGAAAACGTGTTCCAGTTAGAAGGTTGGAATCGTTTACGTTCGCCCATTACATCTCTCACTGAATCAACAATGTTTGTCCCGGGTACAGGCTTGCCATTGTAAGTCAGCTCTCCACGATCATGCCAAAACATAACATCTCTGTTTTGTTTAAGTTTGTTAATCAGTAGTCTCGCCTTAGTCTTGACGGTTTTGGGTACGCTGTCGATAATCTCATCTTCGATTTGAATTTCTTTTTTCGAAGGGAGCTGCCGTTTTTCTTCTTCTTCGCTCTCAGTTCCATAGTTTTTTGGTGCTGAGATCACTTTCACGGGAAGAGGTTGCTTTACTTGTCTTTGCCGGCTGAATTCTAAATATTTTTGTAAAGTTTGGTTGTACAGCTTTAGTTTCTCATCGTCTGCAATATCATGCTGAGATAAGATGTCGTTCATTTCCGAATCCAACTCACCAAGAGTTCTCACCACGGGGTTCGTCGGGGTTTTGTGCTGGTGATGATGTACACTAGATAAATACGTCTCTGGGACCAATACCATTTTCCGCGCCATTATGGAAGTAGACTGGCTAATTGTTGCAGCACTGGTGCCAGTAAAATGCCCAAGAAGCCTTCTCCTTTCTGCACGATAAGGTTTTTCTTTGTACTTAACGGAACGCGTTTATCTGCCAAGTGCCTCAGAGTTTCTTTATGAGGTCTGAGTTTCCCCTTATGATATGGACTCAATTTGACAGTTCCGCGCAACACGTTGAGCACACACTCACAGATGGCTTTAAGAAGTTGATTATCAGCAGCGTGAAGAAGTGCTCGTCTCTGTTTTGAATTACACTTCTTGAGGACTCGCAAAAAGTCAATGTTCTTTCTCATGCACTGAGACATGTCTAAATGATGGAAATAGTGTAGGGCGTCTCTTTTTATCCCTTTTTGACGTACGCGTACTGTACCTGGTCAGGAAAAATATTAGTTCTTACGCGAAACTGTTCAGGAGTATCTTGTTTCAGGTCTAAAAATAAGTAGCCGTAGGGTTGAGAGCAAGCATCCGCATAAGCCTCTTGAAGAAATTTAGTTTTTCCTGGATACATTTGACGTGCCAAATGATTCACTTGAGCTCTATCTCGTGGATTAGAGAATAAACAAATGTAATGGCAGTTTAAACTAATGCTGCGGTTTTCCTTCCCTGGAGGAAATAAATTTTGCTGGATGTGAATGAGACTCATGTTTCGATGGTGACAGCCACGTGTTACTAAATTGGTCACCTCTTTGTTATTGCTTGCATCACTCATTAAATCGTCGAGAACAACAAGATTTCTTTGAGAAGGGTCTATCATTTGATTCAGGTCTGCGGGAATACCCTCCACAAATTCAATGTTGGGAAGGGTCATTTTCATTTCTTCAAACACAGGCTGGTACTCTCCATAACACCATAATATTTTTTCAGGCGCATTTTCTATCATGTCTTCCCCTGATTCCAATAGTTTTCTCACAAATGATGTTTTCCCACACATCGTCGGACCACTCACAAGTAAAGGAAAAGGATGCCTTAACCGTGTGTCTACCATGGCTAAAATGATTTAAAAACAACATGTTTACACGTTATAAATGTTTAATCAGATAACTTTTTCATTTAATCTTTTGTACATCATTCAATGTTTGTAATATTTACATGTTATGTATGAACTTTATTATTCATATTATTGATATTATTCATTATTCTTTATTATTCATTCTAGTATAGAAGCTAATAACCATAAGGTAAAGTATTATAGTTATCTACAATCACTCGTTTGGTATAAACAATTCTATAGTCTTTGGATTCTGATCGCGAAAGAATTTCTCTAGTTTTTAAATTTCGTGTTATTTTACAAGGATTGGTTACTGTAACTACATGGTCATTAGTGTTGCGCACCATTTGTGAAATTGTATTAAAATTAATCATTTGCGTATTTCTAAAATTAAGTGTAATTCCGCGTACTTTGCAACAAGTACTTCCGTCATTGAGCTCATACGCATAGTTCTTTGGACCTCCTGACACATAGGTTGTGATATGCTTATCACCTGTCTCAGACGTTAGTTCGCCCAAGTAATCACCAGTCTGTGGTTCCCATTCTCCTTCTCGAGAGATATAGATGATGGAGTCTGGAAAAAAGTCATGAATAAAAAAATGGTTACAGTATCAATAGAAATAAAAACATTCATCTCGTTAGCTCATAAACAAACGATTTTTAGTTCGAATAATTACCTGTATCAAAATAGAGAACTCTTTCATCTAGTGCTTCTAAGATGCTATAGAGCTTAAGGCGGGCGTGGGCAGTGGTGAAGGCTGCTAGAACGGCATTCGTTTTTGCATTCGATGGAATAAAATCATTGGCGTGCAGGTAATGCATCTCAACCATTTCATCGTTCACGAAGCGGACGTTTTGTACTTCAACTGCATCGCTAGTGAGGAGATCAAAGTACCGTTCCGGATCTTTTACCATCTCCACTTGTGTCATATTCGTTCTTTGCGCAAATTTCCCCCAGAAACTAAAAACAAACAAATAAACACATAAGACTAACTTTCAAGTATTATATATCCCTCTTTCTCCTTCTTTTTTATTCTCTCTTCCTCACTTCCTCTCTTCCTCTTTTTATCTTGTTTTTTATCACCTGTTCAGCATCAGTTTAGCTAAAGCCCTCAGTCCAGGGTTTTTTCTTATCTTGTCATACTCTAGACGGATTCCTTCATTGTCGCGGTACTCTGTGATATAGCGTTGTTTATCCTCTTCAGTAGTACATCAGCTAGGAAACCCACTGGACTCTCGTTTAATCTTTAAGAATTTATCAATGTACAATCTGAACAGTTCGTTGGACTTGTCAGGAAAGTGCCACACCTGATCCACACGAACAACTCGATATCCTTTCTCAAAAGCTTTCACCAGCTCAATTGATACCCATGTTCCATCTATTGCGCGTTGATTGACATCATGATGGCAAGGCTCTTGTTGCATGTTGTTAGCACATGTACGGCAGAGTGGAAAGGTTAACTTGTTGTTTGATCGATAAGGTAAAACAGGATGATACAGACCACGTGGAGGAACCACTGTACATTTAATTAGGCCAAAATACTCTTCTAGGGGACCAAAGTTCTCACTAATGATTTCGGGATGACCGAGTGGGTATTCGCAATACTTGTTGGTCCATGGATACAAACTGACAAAGATAACAAAAAGGAAACAAATTAGTAAATAGAAACACTAACACTAATACACCATCATCATTATCATCATGATCATCATCATTATCATCGTCATCAATAGCATAACGACAATAAGTTAATCATGAAAGTCTCACCTTGTAAAATCGACGTACTTGATCTTTTCTCCTTCGTGTGCTTCATGATATAACTTTGTCGCATTCGTCCGGCCACCAAACAGCGCTTGTCTAGGTTCCAGAGGCTCAGCTACTATACAAGTGTCAAAGTACTCTCTCATCTCCTCGTTTTCATTCAACTCCTTCTTCAACTCGCACTCCCACTTCTCCACGACTCTGTACCCTTGCGTGATGAGGTGTCTACGACGCTGTAGCGTTTTCTCGTACAATTCTCCCATAGTGTTACCTGTCACTGGATTTTTTGTCTCTCTCGCGAAGCATTTTGAGCAACCATGCCAAAAATCTCCATTATACTCAAAAACGGTGTTACTTTCTTGATGGAAACCATCAACACGATATGGGCCAATCCTTTGTTCACCAGAGTTCCCTGCATGTTGTATGTAAATAATTTCTTTTTCTGCAGTGTAACGAAGCCATTTTAAAGCTTGCACAGATTGTTTGTCTTGTGGAGTGTATCCGTGAGGTGGAATGATGGCAATGGTTGCAGGCTGCAAAAAGTTCTTGCGGAACACAAGATTGCAGGCAGATGCAATGGTGATGCATTTAGCAAAAGGATCGATGTCTGTTGTTTCCATAAAAAGACGACGGAACTCAAGACATGAGCGGCGTAGGATATCTACATCTGAACGGCAGTACTCCAGTATCTCCATCTTCATATCGAACACATAATTTCTCTCCTTTAAATCACTATACCACGCTAAGAATTGTTTCCGGTCTCCAGGTGACATGCCATCGGGGTCGTAATAGCTAGCATCAGGCAGGGGTCCAACGTAATCCTGATTAGCTACCACATTGAAATGGTGGGGGAAATATCCCTTTCTCAACTCAGTCAAATTAAAAGTCTTTGGCGGAGCAGCTAACTTCATTGGTAAAAATGCCATGCTATCCAAAAATCTAATGTTTGTGGTTTTCACTTCCATGGACAAGATATTGGCACCGTTCATAATCACTGAGGGACAGATCCCATTCTTGTCTAAATAGGATAAAACAAAATACCCGTCGAACCCCTGAAGATTATGTGCAAAGCAAATGCTATCCTCATTCTCCTCTGTAAACAACCATTGACAAAATTCATCTCTCGTATTTTCACCCTTAAAAACCTTTTCAACACCGTCCTGGTCCTGCACCACAATCAAATTAGGTTCGTGAATTCCAGTTTCTTGGTTCGTTTCAACGTCAAAGAACAGAAATTTCTTTTCATTGTTATTATCGTTACTACTGTTCTCAGTATTCTCCCCTTCGTCGTCATTATAGGGCTGCATGTAACACAAATGGTTTTCTCCCGCAAATTCATTGCAAATCGTACATTTGACAAGACCGCAGCGATGAGCTTCAGGCGCTTGGTTTTTTCTCTTGACTATCTTGTTGCACTCCCGACATTTCGCTCTACTCATGCATAACGAAATGAATGTTTTGTTTGTCTTCTTATGATTTTGAAAACATTGTTCATTCTTGAAGTAGCGGTTACAATCGTCACAATAAACCCAATTAATGGCATTACATGGCCCTTGAAAGCAGACACTACAAGTATATTTACAATTGTGATCTTCAGGGTGATCGTACCCCTTTTGACATTTCGCACAGAAGTTCTTACGGTTAAGGAAAGCAGGCATGGATTTAATGACGTCATAGTGATTGTCGTGAAGATACAAGTATAATCGTTTTTCGCTTTCAGGACCAGAATATATTATAGCATTCAACAAATCTTTAGAAACAACATTGATTTGATAGCCTTTCAAAAAAGTTTGAAATATCTTTACTTCTTCGATTCCACAGGGACCAATTCTGACAGCTGCATCTCTGTGTCATTTTTCAGCCAAGCTTTTCTGCAGTGTTCCCCTATAGTCGATAATTTTGCAATAGTCAGCATTGTTATCTAACTTGGCTTTAGCGACAACCAAGGCCCGAGCTAAACAGAGATCATCATTGTTTTTTATGCGCACGATGCATTTCTTACTCTGAAGATATTTTTCCAAGTTTACAGTTTTTCGGCGTCCTAGCCCTCGACCTCGGGGCATTGCGACGTGAACAAGATTCACTTCAACGGATTCATCGAGAGTGAAGTTTTCGTGGGACTGAAGAACCTGCTCTACTCGAGTAAGAAATCTATCAGCAGAAATTTGTTTCGGCGCATAAACGGAAGAGCAATCGGATATTGAAGCTGCGGCGTGTGCAAAATCATTCGCACTTGATCTCTCCCGGCCATGCCCGACGTAATGCGGTCAATTATTCCTTCAAAACTTTCTTGTAAGAAAGGATGCAAATCATGGATTCCTCTAGCATTAACCCTCTCAAAATTTATCGTATAGTTCATACCTCTTGTCCTGAATTTTTTCACATTTACCTCCTTCATTCCATTTATCCTGTACGATACTGAGGGTGGTGGTGGTGGCGGTGGCGGTGGCGGTGGGGGAGAAGGAGGCGGTATGGGTGGCGGCGAAGGCTGTGGTGGTTCAGCCATCTCGGTAATACGCTGTCTTTTCTTATGGGGCGATCCCTGATGAAAGTCGTTATCATTATCATTATTTATCATGTCGTCGTCACGTAAACGCTTCTCCATACGACCCCCATTTTGCTGCGTAGTAGACATGTTGTCAATGAAGTTTCTAAAGAAGGCGTCAAATCCATTCTCATCATCAGCAACCAAAGCCTCTATTGACTCTCGAATCTCCTGCTGCTCATCCACATCTGCTATCATCACATTCGTCAAGTCTTCCATTTCAGCACACTCAGTAACCTGCTCAGACACGAGACGAGCTCTAGTTTCCAGCGCAGCCATGGTCAAATGCTCGTCCAGGTTAAACATCATTGCCAAGACATCAAGGTCGTCCTCGGTATCACAATTACGGATGAGATTTTCAATGGTATAGTCTGCCATACCCTCAAAGTGTAATCAAAACAATAATCAAAAGAAATAATGAAATTTTACACCGGAAAGATAAACGTTTAGAAAATAAAAAGAAATATATAATTGGTTACTTACTATAAAGTTCTTTTAGGAAAACAAACCAGACGATTATTATTTCTTTTGTAAATAAAATCCTCCTGCTTGCTGGACACTAAATGCACAAATGATGAGTTGTTCAGGGTCTTGTGCTTTCGAAAACATTTACCCGTGTATATAGTACTTTCAAAAATCTTTCGAATTCTTTATTGACAGTCAAGAATTTTCATTTGTGGTGCGAGTTTTGGACTTTGTACTACCAAAGATGCGAGGAATTTGCAAGCTCATTGGTAAAGTTTTCTTACGAGCTTACGAGTCAGCATAAAAGCGGCCCCCTGCAGTGACATTTCCTGTAAAGTATGTAATCTTGTACAGCTTACTGTCGCAGTAGAAACTTTGAAGTTTAAAAATGTACAGCATTTTCTGTTTCAATTAGTAGTCTTTCGCATAATTATATCGGATTTGTAGTGCAATGCTTATAACGGTGTAAAATTTCTTACATATTTTTTAATGAATAGTTTTTTATTAATGCTAGTTAAAATTATTTTTGCTTGATGTAACATGAGATATAGAAACGGCCAGACAATAAGAAGAGGCTCAACACGGAACAATAGTTTCACAAATAAAAATTAATTAAAGGCTTTGATGATGTAATTACAATGATTTATCGAACATTATTCGTAAGCTTATGAATTAGCTTATAGTTCATAGTTCGTGGTTCTTCCACTGTTTCATTTGCTTCATTTTGACCAGCGTGCCTTCTTGGAGCGAGGCTCGTATTCTTCAGGCTTTTTAGCTTCTTTAGCTAATTCTTTCATGTGATTTCTTCGTTCTTCTTCAAACTTCTTATAATCGCTTGCCATCCCTTCTATTACGTCGTCAGACCAATTGAAGTAGTCACAGCTGCGATCGGGGTACTGAACGGCACAACAAAAGAACGTGCGGTCTTTATTCTTCTCGGTATGACTGACACCAATCTTAGCGTATAGGCAGTGTTCGTGACATCGCGGATGAATTCTCGGGGGGTAATCCCAAAGACGGCTATCCAAGATGTCGTAGTCGGATTTCTTGATGTTCAACTTGCACCCCAAGATCTCGTTGTCCAAGAACCTTTCTTTGGCTTCTTTCGACTTGTAGCCTTTACATAATTCAGCTAAGTTTTTGTAGTCTAACTTGGTTCCACATTTTAGGAATTCGGTCTTGTCTTTAGATTTGTAGACTGAACAAGGAGAACCACAGAAACATTGAGGTGCAGTAGAGTTGTCGTTGTAAGACATGACTAGTTCGTTTGACCTCGATCTCTTTTCTTTTATCTCGAGTAGATAACTTAGCCTTACTCTGAATTACCTGAGTGTAAGTGTGGGTTTGTATTTCTGTGTTTTCAGCTTTTAAAGCTTTTGCCTCCATGAATTTTACATTTACATTTCATATTTCAAATTCCCGCCGCTATCTTTGGAATTCGTACTTTGACCCTTATGCTACATTCCTTTCCTCCTCTAAAGTATTTCTAACATTCTTAAGGGGGTAATCAGGAATTTAGACCACCCGTCCCCCTACATTCTTAAGGGTGTATTCAGGAATTTAGACCACCCCTCCCCTAGCAATCCCGGTATCTGGGGGGGGGGGGGGGGGGCTAACTACTGTTGTGTCCACCAAATATAATGTTGTGTCCACCAAATATAATGTTGTGTCCACCAAATATAATGTTGTGTCCACCAAATATAATGTTGTGTCCACCAAATATTATGTTGTGTCCACCAAATATAATGTTGTGTCCACGGAATATGATGTTGTGTCCACGGAACATGATGTTGTGTCCACCAAATATAATGTTGTGTCCACGGAATATAATGTTGTGTCCACGGAACATGATGTTGTGTCCACGGAATATAATGTTGTGTCCACGGAATATAATGTTGTGTCCACGGAATATAATGTTGTGTCCACGGAATATAATGTTGTGTCCACGGAATATAATGTTGTGTCCACCAAATATGATGTTGTGTCCACCAAATATAATGTTGTGTCCACGGAATATAATGTTGTGTCCACCAAATATAATGTTGTGTCCACCAAATATAATGTTGTGTTCACGGAATACGATGTTGTGTCTACCGAATTATGGTCAAACGACCTTATATAATGGGAAAAGAACATTATATCATATCACGTCTTTATCCCAAGTGGTGTCGTTCCATAGTCTAGGCTCAGTAGATGACTTAGCTGTGGACCCAACTACATGTGAAACCTTGTCATAGCCTAGAACGTCGAAATTTCGAAAGCAGAAGAACAATTTATAGGATCTGGTGGGAGCCGAGGCTGAACAGGAAGAATTTTTAAAATTTCCTGTCTTATACGCTCGATCTTATTAGAAAATGAACTGGACGAAAGAATTTAGGATACTGCAAGCTTTTTTAATTTCTGAGAGTCAATTTCATGGGTGTACCAGGGCGCTTTTTTAGTACGGACAGTAATGGCTCTACGCTTAAGCGGAGCATGAGAATCAATCGGCGAGGAGAGTGTATCATGGTAATGAGATACCAGCTTAGACAGATCAGCATTGTCAACATAAGCAAAAGCACCACTAATTTCGCACCTAAATGATTCAAGACAGGTAGATTTCAAATTACGAAAAGAAATAACTTTTGTCTTGTTAAGAGGCTTGACAAGATTTAAGTAACAAAGAACAAAACAATGGTCAGAAATGAATAAAGTGGAACCCCGCCTTACGGCCACCCGCTTAATACGGCCACCACGTTAATACGGCCAACGGCCACTTTTTTGTGGCCCGATTGACAAACTTCCATACTTTTTAACCCCGTATTACGGCCAGTACAAATAGGTTACAATTTAGATCTTAATGTAAATACTGTAAAGTTATTGCTGCAAAATCTGTGATTCTTTTATTCATTCAGTTAACATTCTACAGTAATGCTTTTTTGTAGAATTAGAATCAACACAACAACTTCAGACAGAGAAACACGTATACAGCGCGATGCGCTAAAGTATGTCCGCATTTATTTTATGGCGGTACAGTATTGAAACAAGCCATGCCGATAGCCTGTCTGGGGTGATATCCAGCCTCGAGTCAGTATGGCTTCAAAGGAAGCTTCAGTCGTCTGTACAGAGCAAAGTCACTGCCTATTTTAAAAAGTAGTTGTTACTGTACTCAGTTTTCTCTGTTCTACTGTTCTACATTCCTGTACTACTTTATAATTTAAACTTTTAAAGTACTACTAAAGTTGAGCTATAACTGAGCTTCAATAGCATCAGAAGTTTTAGAAACATTATTTAAAAATACCATATGCATTATTGCACTTAATTTGTTTAGTATTTTCGTACTGATTAATAGCAAAGCTAATCATTTTCAGCTGATTTTTGTATAATTAGTTAGAACTTAGTAGGTCTTATTGTTTATCGTTGATGAGTCATTAATTCCATTGTGTTGGATAGAATAGTCATCAAAGTATTTCTTGAGTTTGATGAGGGATATCTTTAGAGTTTGGACGATTTATGCTTGGTTGATTGCTGAACTTTGGTGTTTGTTTTTAAAAGAATTATGGAAGGATGTTATCAAGAATTTGCTTAACACATAAGATTGTTTCATAAAAACCATATATTTCCATTAGTCCTTTGAATTCATTGACGGTAGCGTGGTAGCTTCGCGATCCTAACTGGAATAACGTAGTCATTGTGTTTCTCAAAAGTAAACCTTTTAGGTCTTGCTTGCTTGTTTGCTTGGTTGAGTTTTGGAGTTAAAAATTCAAAATCCCCGCGCTCTATAAATCGAATCTCGAAACAAAAGTAATGCCCATGATACTCTCGCCGTCATCTTATGGTAATGATTTGATAAACAATAGTCTGCCCATCATTTTATGGTAGACATTTAATAAACAAGGGATGTGCCCGTCTTACTCGTCCAAAACGCTTCCCTAACAATCAACTCATGACGTCAATTGGTCGTCATGGAAACCTAAAACAATGCCTACTCGTTATTTTATGCTAATATTTGATGAATAATTAATGTGCCCGTTGCTGCCCGTCTTTTTACCCGTCCAAAATCCGGCCCGTACTGCGCATACACTACTACTTGGATCACGAGAAATTAAATGAACGCCGCGGCGTCTATTCGAGTAAATACGGTACTTATAATTAAGAGGCTGTCTCTGTAAGAACCTCATAACCATTTTGGATGAAAAATAGATTTCTTTCAAACTTTGTGTGTGAGTGTGCCCTCCTAAGGTTATTTCCAAAACACATTTTGTTTTGTGTCTCGGCGCTTTATTGCAAAGTTTCAGGGGGGGTCCCCTTGGGGGCCAAATTAGTGATTTTGACTACTTCTCATTCATGAAATTTGGGCGATGCTTAAAAATTCGTAATTCCATAACAAATCATCACAACACTAAATCCTTCCATCTTATAGTAGATATATATCTTACGCAAAGATGAGCGGCCTTAAAGTTAAATATGAACTTATTTATATCTAGATATTTTAATTTTAGCGACCATCGATAATCGACTTTGGCCAGTTGGCTAAAATATGGCTTAGGGAAAAAAATCAAAACTCAAAAGTTAGACTTCGTAGGACTATAATATTTGAGTACTGCAGAGATAAAGGCTGGTTCTTACAGAAATTAAAATAATATTTTGCGGCCAGCAGGTTTTGAGAAGTGAACAGGTCGACAAACTTTCAGCATTTTTGAGATTTAATGTGTTACGTCAAAAAGGTGCAAATAGTATTGAATGCGATTTATCTTTAAATGTATATAAATTCACTGCTTAAACTGGTCTAATATATTTTAAATACATTTTAATCACACAAATTGTAAAAAACGGTTTTAGAAAACAGTATTGGAATCGAAAGACTGATATCACAACATGCCTTAACTGTAAGGTAAAATGCTGTATACTGTCATAAAATACAACGATAAGTTCACTCGAAATAAATAACTGTAAATTATTTGCACGATGAACAAATATCAATTGATAAGCAAATCACAAGATTATTTGTTCATATTTTGCCTACAACCAAAAAGAAATCCAAATAATCCAGATAAACATGCCTTTGAAAACGAGTAACCATCTGCAGTACGATACAACTGTCATGTTGATACATTTAGGCCCAGAAGTATCCACTTTTGGTCTTCAATTTCGTCCTCATTTCTGCCTCAATGAAGTCTTTGAATATAGTAACATACTAAAACATTATTCTTGTAACTTTATCGAGGATATTAGTTTTAAAAAACTGCCTCGTTATTTTCCTGAGTTCATCTAGTAGTTGCTCTTTTCTAGTAATCTAGTAGTGAAAGCCGCTGACCAGCGAAATAGATTCCGCTGTCACGCGTGGACCACAGGAAGCCCATTCTTTGTTTGCAAAAAAGCGCCGAGACACAAAACAAAATGTGTTTTGGAAATAACCTTAGGAGGGCACACTCACACACAAAGTTTGAAAGAAATCTATTTTTTCATCCAAAATGGTTATGAGGTTCTTACAGAGACAGCCTCTTAATAGCACTGAACTCACTGAAGTTGATGAATATTACTAGTGTATACTCTCTGTGTATAAGCCCAATAGCTATCAAACCTGTCAAACTTTATTTACTACATCTTTACATTTATTATATCCGAATAGTATAGTCCGTCATTCGGGTCTATCCCTACAAAACTAGGTCGCCATACTGTTTTTCAAGTTCATAACATGGTACACTACGACTTCGAATTATTGACAAGATTTTAAATTCTAAGACAAAAAAAATAAACAAGTTCAGATTATATCAAAAATTTCAAGAAATAAATAATTAAAAATATTGATTATATACTAATAATTGAAAAAATGTCAAGAACAACATAGTTTGCATCTTAGGCTATGCGAATTTGCGCCAGTCTCTTACTCCGGCTGAACCTAATACTCATTAGCTGCGGCTACATGAGATTGTACTTTCAGCAAACGAAGAGCTCTCATGTTGCGCAACACCACGTGCTACAGACGACTTGTCGCTTGGGCGTAGAAGAAGAAGAAGTCAAGAAGAAATTGTTTTAAGACTTGAATTATGAAATAAATCAACCCAAATCGCTACAAAAAGGAGTAAATGTAAGCTTTTTCAAATTTTGTTGTGCTTTGAGCTATGGGCTTAATGCCGTGTATGACATGACAGAACATTTTGAAACATTGAAAGCATATAAATTCAGGACGCAAGAAACAGCACTATGAATTCTTTCTTTCAAGAATCCTTGTTTATTCGATGCGAGACTAGCAGATTGCATCATCGGAGCTTTCAAAATCTTTTTACGGAATATCAAAAGTTATTTTCAGTTATATTCAGCAGAATCAAACCCTAACCCTAACCCAAATGAGATAACAAAAGGGGCTCCTCGTCATGGTCCTAGTGTCACTCTACTCTAGGCAGCTGCTTGCTTAACATTGAGTGCGTTTTCATAGAACAAATTCAAACACGTCTTCCTGTCGAATTTCTTTAATGGCTGACCAAGCTTCTGTCACTCCAGTTCCGGAGAATGTAATGCAGGTTTTGAACCCACCTGCTCCGACTACAAATGCGGACCAAAATGCTGCCACGATGGCCAATGCGCCCCCGAATGTGGCTCCTTAGGTAAATTTATGGGATTCTTGTATCATGTTTTACCTAGTATTTAGATATCTCAGCCGTTCGCTGGGGATATGCGTTTGTTAGTGTCGTTTTCATTCGCCGTTATGGTTCGGGGAGCGTCTTCGTACACATCGAGCGTAGTTTGTGCCAACACGTTTGTGCTAGTTTTGTCAATCCTTTAACCTTAATATTATGAAATAACATTAAATATTACTAATATGATATTATAGTCTTAATATTCACCGCTAATATAACGATATTAATCATAATTTAAACTAATATTTTTTGCTAATTTGTCGTAATACCTCGGTTATTTGGTAATTTTTAGCATAGTTTAATTCTCAATGGGAGTGTAGTTGGGTTTCAAACAATTGTTTCTAATAATTGCAAACCCTCTTCCCAAAACAACATTAAGAAGTTCTTAATGTTGTTTTGGGAAGAGGTTTTGCAATTATTAGTGCTATTTCGTCTCATAGGTGATGCCTCAGCAAATTATATTTTACTTGGTGTGCAACTGTGTTTACTAACTATGCCTGTGTGGCCGTGTTTATTGCCTGTGTGGCTGGGTTGCTTGTGCGACCGTGCTATTTTACCTGTGTGGTCGTGTTTAATGCCTGTGTGGTTGGGTTAACTGTGTGGTCTCCCTTTTCGTGATATTAATGCCTGTGTTGCCTGTGTGACCGTGTTAATTGCCTGTGAGGCCGGTTTGCCTGTGTGGTCATTTTTCATTGCATATGTGACCGAGTTATTTGCCTGTGTGGCTGTGTGAATACCTGTGGTGGGTTTACCGGTTTGCCTGTGCGGTCATGTTTTATTGCATATGTGACCGAGTTATTTGCCTGTGTGGCTGTGTGAATAACTGTGGTGTGGCTATGCCTAACGCCTTTGCGGCTGTGTTTGATGCATGTGTAGCGATGTCGTAATACCTGTGTGGTCGTGTAAATGCTGTATATTTGTGCTTATGCCTCTGTGGCTGTGATTATCGGCCTTAAAAGAGGCCGCTGTGATGGCTTATAAGGGGAATCTACCTCCTATCCATTGTGGGTCTCCAGTCTTGTCGAGTAGCTTATGCTGGGTCACCACTACGGTGGACCACCAGACGACCTATTGGTATTAGGCGTGTCGAAGTTGCTCTCTCCTGATCCGCAACCTATCGGTATCTCCTTTTGGTTCTGTGTTTTCTTGTCTGATATAATATTAAGCTTAGAGACCCTCAGGCCTTCTTAGTCCGAGGCTACATTGCTTGAGTGTTTCGTCAAGCACAGTGGGTGGGGTCACATACCACGTGATAGCCTGTGTAATCAGCCGTTTTGAATACGGATTGAAGTGCAAGGAACGGATGTCAACGCAGGCTTATCGCGTGACTGTAGGATTTGTTTTGTGACATAGAGAAAATATTATGTAATAGTCTTAAAATAAATAAGTTAATTTTTTAAACTATTATCGAAATTTTGCTCCTGTTGACGCAGGGTATTCACTTGACCGTGGGATTTGTGAGAAAATATTATGTAAAACCGTATGATGATGATGGTGATGATGATGATGACGATGGTGATGATGATGACGATGGTGGTGGTGATGATGGAGATGATAATGAAGGTGGTGATGATGGTGATGTTGATGGCGATGGTCATGGTCATGATCTCTTGTAAAGATGGTGATGATAACAAATGTTACATGATGAAAACGGCTGATAAATGCGTCTTTACATGCTTTCAGCTCGATGCCGTTGAGCTGCGCCACTGCTGTACTTGCGGTGGTGATAAGCGATGACGTTTTTCGTGGTTAGTCCGTCGATAGACGGCTAACCACTATGCTATCGCGTAGCGTGAACCACTTCCCCTCCCCTGGTAGGGCGAATCATTTTTCGCTTTTTATGCAGTAAGTATTTAATTTACTGAATTTATCAGTCATTTAACTGTTAGAGCTTTCATTATACATCTCTAAACAGTGGAATAACAGTTTTCATGGCCGATCTTGACAGCGAAATTGCAAAAACAAAACAGCTGACCAATTTGTGCCGTGCTGCTGTGGGCCACTAGACCTTCCCCCTGGGGTTGATTGTTGGAATCGTGCCACAAATCATGCTTCCTGTCATCTATCTATCTGTCATGTTCGGTCATGTTCAATGCGATAAACTTCCGATAAAATGGTATGCCATTTTCACTCGTGGATTACATCATCATACAAACCATAATAATTTCTTTTCCTCGTGGCTCGAGTTGCTACAGCAAATTTTCTGCCGTCTTAATCAAGTCCGGGCCCAGGTATGAGCGCACAACAGTCTCGACAAGATAGTCTCATACAAAACAAACTCATTACTCATGCACTGGAAACTATTAAATATATATATATATATATATATATATATATATATATATATTGAAAACGATATTGAAAACTATATTGAGCCTCCTAATTGGAGGATAAATGAGGCCGTAATTTACAGGATATCATTCAGCCCTTCAGGGAATTTAATATAAACAAACCAACAACAACAACAACAACAACAACAACAACAACAAAAAACGCATTGTCGGTCGTGAATTAAATCAGACCTTGAATCTCTTCCGATGAATTTTAAGATAATTCAGCCTTTTGCTAATGGGATTTTCAAATTCTGTTATTCATTCTTAGAACAATCGAAAAACCATATCTTTGCAATAATCTAATATGAGTTTATTGTGATCGATAACGATCAACAAGGCAACATTGTCTTAAAACTATTTCTATTTCTTTGCAATCATGTGATAAATAGGTTCTTGCTATATATACAGCAGATTTGAAACTGAACAACAAAGATCAATGAAAACAGTCGTTCAACGGGCAGCAGTGTTTATTCAAATGTAAAAGTTTTTAATAAAACACATGGTTCGAATTTTTGGCATTAGAAACCTCCAGCCTAATAAAACCAAACATTTTTAATAAAATAATCGAAAATGTACAAAAATTGAAAGTTATGAAAACTGCCTTAGGCCCTTCTGATCATCATGCGCATAATTTCCCATGTATGTACACTGAGGATTTACGTTTCACTTTTGACATATTTTTAAAGTTCATGGGAAATACCCTTTCTTGATTTTATATACAAGTTCATTTCCTTGGTCCGTTCTGATCACATGGTTGAATCATGAATTATTAATGACTTTGGAAGACTTTAGTATGATCTCTCCTGTCCTCACACCGTTCATTTTACTTCTTTGGACTAACCACATGCGCTTCTTGAGCGCCTTTAATTTTACAACGCATGGTAACTGTAATGATACTTTATTTTTATTTTTATGATATTTGATTTTAAAAATATGCATTTTACAATTGTATATTCCTATAAGTTTTACATTTAAAAAAAATCTGTTTCAATTTTGTTAATATGTATTTTCTTTTATGCTTTGTAAGGCGTGTTGAGATTTTGTGGAACAGGCTATAGTAAGAATTAAAGTTATTATTATTATCAGCAGTAAACACGTTTGAATGCTAATTAGGTAAGCTAGATAGGGCGTAATTTCGTAACCTACCAGCATGACAGGATTAATAATATATACAATCACTTAAAACCAATTATTAATGTTCTTAAGATGCAGTTTAAATACTTGGAATGTTTGAAATGTCCTTAAGATGTGATTAATTTGAATGTTCTTGCAATGTTCACTGTGCAGCTTAATACCGCTTTCTGCATTCTGAGTAATACATCTTTGTATCTTGCTCCAAAGATATTCTTCATCTCAGGCTCCATCTCTTTAGACCATCCTCCAAGAGCGTCCAAAATGAGGTTCACTTGCAAGATCGTGTATCCTGGGTGTTGTTTTGTGAGCTCAAGTCTAAGTGCTCCATACTTCTTCGTCTTCTCTTTGTCTTTCTTTTCTCGGTTGTTAACCCACGGACAGCTCATTTCCACCATGAGTACTTTCTTGTTATTGTGGTCGATGAAACGCGCGTCCACACGGTTAGATCGTACATACATGTGGTCAGCATATACAGGTACATCCCAGTATGCTTCAGCGTCAGTTGATTTGTAGAGTGGTTTGGGTTTGACATTATTATTATTATTATTATTATTATTATTATTATTATTATTATTATTATTATTATAATAACTCTATCCTTCATTTCCTCGCTCGTCACATTCCAATCACCAGCAACTCAACCCTATACGTCGATCTCCCTGGATTCACAAGCCCATCAGTCATAACTGGCGAAAATCTGCGACCTGATTTACTCCTGGCCATCCCAAAGAAGAGTCTTTACATTTTCGAACTAACAGTTGGCTTCGAATCTAATCTTAAAAATAATGTTGTTCGTAAAAATCGTAAATATGCCGAGCTCGTAAATAAGCATAGTAATCAATTCACAAAAATAAAATGTATCAACTTATCAGTCAGTACTTTAGGTGTTTTTGCAAAGGAATCATCTGATTTCCTTACTATGTTAAACGAATTAAGATTGAAAGCAAAACAACAAAAATATTTAATAAGAAAAATAACCGAAATAGTCATCCGATCTACCTCTACTCGTATTTTATTCTTATCACATTTTTTTATCTTTATAAATGTTATAGATTTTTTTTCTTTCTCAGCTTTCTCGTTCCGAAGTATGTATATGTGTATGTATGTGTCCAAGTAGTCAATCGTAAATTACCTAATGATAGTGAGATTTACAATTGTTAACGTAAAAGATATAAAAATGAAATAAAGTTTCCATTATTATTGTTATTGTTATTATTATTATTATTATTATTATTAATGATGAAGATAATGACGATAATGATAATTTTTTTACTTATATTTGTTAGCTTTTATCCCTAAATTTTTAGAATTATTATTGCTGCAATTTTATATTGCTACTATATGTATTACACCTTTTTAACCCTAACCTTCAATGACATGAGTGTATGCTGGGAATTGACGTAGTGATAAAAAGGTTAAGAAGTTATCGTCTAAGAGAACGCAACATGCGGGCCTGGTTCACGACGCCCGAGAGGACGAACGTAGGCTCAGCAAAATGCCAAGAGTTCTCAAGGAGGAGTATGTTGTGTTGGGTGAAAAAAATTCTTAATCTCAGAAGATCGCAACAGCAAGGCTATTCCAGTTGATATATTTTATTGCCTTGGCGCGCATTGTCACTCTTTGAATTAGAGGCGTTCAGTCATAATCCAACAGATGGTAGTTTTTCAGCCATGTGCAACTTGTCTTAAACTGCGGATCCACCCGTACTGAGCAGAATTGCTATTGCAACAACACTTCATCAGTAGGGTAAAACTAACTTGCCTCACGACGGTCTATACCCAGCTCACGTTTCCAGCAATTGAACAATCCAGCACTTGGCGAATTCTGCTTATTTGCAATGATAGGAAGAGCCGACTTTGTAGGATCAAAAAGCAACCTCGCTATGATCGTTTCGCTGCCACAAGCCAGTTATCCCTGTGCCAACTTTTCTGGCACCTCTAACTTAAACCTCCTAGAGACTAAAGGATCGATAGCCCATGCTTTCACAGTTTGTATTCATACCTAAAATCAAAATCAAGTGAGCTTTAACCCTTTTGTTCTACATGAGATTTCTGTTCTCATTGAGCTCACCTTAAGACAAATTGCCTTATCATTTGACAGATGTCCTGCCCCCGCCAATCTCTTAACCGGACAGCGTCTTCGACTCGGATTGGTCTTTAAATCAATACAGTAAACCTTACGGTTCGCCTCCACTTCATCCAATAAGTAAAAAGCAACCTCCTTAAAGGATTTAAGTTGTTCTTTTTCCAATTAGAAGACTTAGAAAAAAACATTTCTTTAAATTTCTTGTAAGGCTCCCATTTAATATAATACAATGCCTTGCCATCAAAAGTTAAGATCACACGCATTCTTTCGGCATTTGAAACCACAATCCCATGGATCCTCCTTAAGTATTTTCAGTTGTGCTCATTCCAATTGCAAGACTTAGTAAAGACATGTTTTTATATTTCAACGCAGTCTTTGGCAGTATGAACACAAAATCCAGACTTGCCTTCCATTGGATCCTACTTAAAGGATTTCAGTTGTGCTCATTTCAATCGCAAGACTTTGTAAAAAGCCATGGCTTGTCAGGCTTCCTCTCAATACATGTGCTAACCCATCAACAGTTAAGACACGCAGTCTTTGGCCGTGTGAACCCGCAATCCGGACTTGCCCTCTAATGGGTCTTCCTTAATATTTTTCAATTGTTGTCAGTTCATTTGCAAGACTTAGTAAAGCTATGTCTTTAAATTTCTTGTCAGGCTCCCTCTCAATACATTAGCTTACCCATCAAGAACTAAGATCACACTCATTGTTTTGGCCGTGTGAACCCTAAATCCAGACTTGCCCTCCAATAGATCCTCCTTAAAGATTGTCAGTTGTGCTCATTCCAATTGCAAGACTTATCAAAGCCATGTCTTTATATTTCGTGTCAGGCTCCATCTCAATACAATACTATCAACAGTTAAGGTCACATACAGTCTCGGGCCGTTTGAACCCAAATTCCAGACTTGTACACCAATGGAAACGCCTTAAAGATTTTCAGCTCTGCTCACTCCAATTGTAAGAATAAGTAAAGCCAGGTCTTGCTAGATCCAACTCAATAAACTACTATCAACAGTTAAGGTCACATGCAGTCTCTGGCCGGTTGAACCCAAAATCCAAACTCCAATGGATCCTCCGTTAAACTATTCATTTGTGCTCACTCCGATTGCAATACAGAAAAGCCAGTTCTTTGTATTTCTAGTCAAGCTCCTTCTCAATATGATACCTTGCTATCAACAGTTAAGATCACACGCAGTCTTTGGATGTGAACCGAAAATCCAGTCTTTCCACAGTCTTTGGCAGTGTGACTCCAAAATCCGGACTTGCACTCGAATTGAACCTCCTTAAAGGCTTTCAGTTCTGCTCATTCCAATAGCAAGAATTAGTATACCAATGTCTTGTTAGGCTCCATCTCAATACACTACTTTCAAGATTTAAGATCTCATGCAGTCTCGGGCCCTGTGAACCCAAAATGCAGACTTGCCCTCCAATGGATCCTTCTTAAAAGTTTTCAGTTGATTTCATTCCAATTGCAAGACTTAATAAAAAGCCATGTCTTTATATTGCTTCTCAGCCTCCCTCTCAATACAAGAGCTAACCTATCACCAGTTAAGATCACACGCAGTCTTTGGCCGTGCAAACCCAAAATCCAGATTTGCTCTCCAATGGATCCTCCTTAAAAGTTTTCAGTTGTGCTCATTCCAAGTGCAAGAATTAGTAAATTCATGTCTTGTTAGCCTCCATCTCAATACACTACTATCAACAGTTAAGATCACACGCAGTCTTTGGCCGCGTGAATCCAAAAACCATACTTCTCTTTCATTGCCAACTTTCACATCGTCTTCCCGAACGCACCACTGGCATTGCACCAGATCCAAAAAGCTTATACTATCTCCAAACGCCCGTCTACCAGCACGGCGTTCCTCCGCGAGGCATAAGCTGTAACGCTGTGCCTCTCCATACCAGAACTTCACACTTAATTTTCCAATGTCGATGTCAGTGCAACCACTTCTCCAATACTTTTCCTAAATCTCCACAATGCAACTGCTAAATATCCGAAGAAACCAACCTCTTGTTTGTACTCGGATTCAATTCGAGCTTTGAGGCGTCTCTGCCCGTTTTCTCGAAGCCTTTTCAAGCACCGTTTCCCCCACATTAATACTCTTAAACTTTCCAATGCCCTTCTGTTGTAAGGCAAATTTTTTTAAAATTACCTTTATTAATTGTTTTGTGGGAAAATTATTAAATTTTTTTTTTCCCACAGCGGGAATCGAACTCGGCCCACGGCGGTGACAGCACCAAATCCTAACCACTAGACCATGTGGGAATACGAGTAGTTTAATAAGCATGGAATTAGCCGTTTTTTTGGGGTGCAAATGCGGTGCAACTCATTTGCATGTCGGAGAACCGGAAGTTGATACGGTTGGTCCATATAGGCCTGGTGATTGACCTAATGATACAGGAAGTGACGTCATGATGGACCCTCAACCTAAAGTCCATCTGATTGGAACACACGATAATGACGTCATTGTTTATTTGCATAACGCCTGAAGCCTCGTTTTCGAGTTAGCATTTACATAGATTATCGAAATGATGGGAAAAGGATCGGAAAAAATTATCATAGTAATGAGTTTGTTGAGAAATGGCGCGAATTTTGAGTTAAAAGTTCACTGAAGTGACTCAGCGAAGAAAAAAAACCAACAATTTTTATTGGTTCAGATCTTTTGTGGTAATATAAAAATTATCATAGGGATCGGAATTGTGTATAAGTATATGTAATAGGACTCCATGCTGTCCAATTAAGAAATAATTGGACGAGGAAAATTTCGAGGACTGACAAAATTGGATGAGGCCGTAGGCCGACTCCAATTTGGTAGTCAGAGGAATTTTTCAAGTCTAATTATTTCTTGATTGGGGAGCACGAAATCCCATTACCTATTAATCATGTAGCTGGTGTGTTTGGTTTAAGACCCACGAAAAGATACCCATATATTCATGATTCGTTTGTCGTTGGATGTCTCTGTCATTTGATCGTCAATTTCGATCATATTATTGATTTTGGGGTCGAAATAACCATCCTCGTCAATTTCGTGGGGTATGCCTTTCACGAACTCGATCCCGCGAATCGTTGCTAACATGTGATCGTAAGCTGTTTACCATTGTGCGTAACTCCATACAGTACGATGTGGTGGTGGACTTATGACTTTTGTTGCATGTTTAAGCAAATTCTGAACTGTTTTTTCAGATCCAGGCATTCCAGCTACCAGAGCAGTGAACGGATGCAGCAGTTAAAATCTAGCACAATGATCTGTTTCGGCATTCCACATAAGTGGGATGGTGACTGGTAACTCTTGGCTGACATTTTCATGACTATCTTTACCATGCAGTAGTAGAGTTCGCTGCTGACCGATGATTTTGTGAACACGACTTAAATGAGACCATACGTGCTGCACTGACTTGCCGCAAATAGGACACAACCGCCCCATTTCGAGTTTAAATGAGAATGAGCAAGGATTTTTGAAGCTGGAGCTATTTTTTTTGCAAGAAAATCTCACAAAGAATTGGAGTACTGAATAAGATAAAATCCTGCCTACCCATAAAACAACGATTGGCTTACTATAATGCTATGATAAAACCAGTGTTTAGTTATGCTAGCGTTGTTTGGCAAACATCATGTACTAAAGACTGTCTGTTCAGGATTCTGCGCCTACAGAAAAGAGCAGCAAGAGTCATACTTAATGCTGAGTCAAGAGCACCTTCAGTACCGTTATTTAATAAATTGGAGTGGCTGCCTTTCTTCATAGATACTTATATCTCAAAGTGTACTTTATTATATAAGAGAACACAGCATGCTGTACCTAAGTACTTGATAGAGGCTCTAAAACTGAACAGTTCTGTACATTCTAGGAACACTAGATTCTCAAGCTTAAATTTCATTACACCACGCTATAATAGGAAGACTGAAGGAGGAAGAACATTCATAGTTAGCGCCATAGAAAAATGGAACAATTTAAGTGCGGACATTAAAAAACAAGCAACAGTTCAATTGTTTAAACGCGCTCTTCGCCGGAAATTTCTCGAAGAGCAGACTTTTTTGCCACATTTTATCTATAGTTTCCTTTTATTTTATTTTATTTTTTTTCCCCTAATTTTTTTTTTTTTTTTTTTTTTTTTTCATTTTATTTCATTTCGATTTTACCCTTTTACATTTATAATATAGATTCCTGTTTAATTTGGCTGTGAATTTTGGTGGCGTCGTGTTCATGAGGCGGCGTTTCGACGTTGCTGAAGTATATTATTTACGTTCAGCTGCGTCGCTGCGTCGTCCGCGTGAGCGTGGTGTCGCTGAGCTTCACAGTTAAATTTATATATAGTTCATTTTAATCTTGATGTATTGTTTTATTATACTATAGTTAATTTTTCTTATAAGTTCTTGTTGATAGTTGTTATTACATATATTTTATATTTTTAAATTTGTAAATATTAGTAGTTTTATATTGAGGGCCACAAGTTTATTAGTGTAGTACACTATTTAGTGCCACCCTCATTAAATAAAGTTGTTATTTATTTTTTTATTTATTATTTATAATTCCGTACAAGGTTGTTAAAAACAATATTATAGGCTCAACTCGGGTCGTATAGGCTCTTGTAGGCTCGTGTAGGCTCATGTAGGCTCGTGTAGGCTCGTGTAGGCTCGTGTAGGCTCGTGTAGGCTCGTGTAGGCTCGTGTAGGCTCGTGTAGGCTTGTGTAGGCTCGTGTAGGCTCGTGTAGGCTCGTGTAGGCTCGTGTAGGCTCGTGTAGGCTCGTGTAGGCTCGTGTAGGCTCGTGTAGGCTCGTGTAGGCTCGTGTAGGCTCGTGTAGGCTCGTGTAGGCTCGTGTAGGCTCGTGTAGGCTCGTGTAGGCTCGTGTAGGCTCGTGTAGGCTCGTGTAGGCTCGGCTCTTCAAATGGTCATTTGCGATAAATAGGCAAAACCTATATGCACAACTTTCATTTCTATGCATCTTTAGTGGAGTAACATGAGTCGATTGTTCCTTGATAATTTTGGCTATTTGCATCTTTTAGCCCATTGCCCCGAACGATAGAGGCAGGCTTTGCTTGAAACTTCCAGCCCCGAACAAATTCATGGAATTTGTGAAGTATGTTATAATTTGTTACAAAAAAACAATTCCATATCAGAAAGGCAAAAGGAAAGATTGAGACTGCACAAGGATGATATAAGAGAGTTAGCTCCTGGATTAATACCATTTAAAGCCAAGAAAAAAATTCTGATTCAAAAAGGCGAGGGCTTGGTGGGGGATGTCTTGCCTCCTCTAATGAGCACTGTGAGTCTTTACTGCTATAAAAAAAAACAGCCAAATCTCAAGAACCTCATTTTACTAGTAGAGGTCATCATAAAGAGAAGAAGAGTTTCAGAAGAAGAATCTATAGAACCCGAGCTGAGCGAAGATTCCTCTAGCGAGGAGGAGCAATTTTCGAAATCGGATGAGAATGAAATCAATCGAATGGCACGACAGCTCCCTAAAAGCATACCGCGACAAAAGGCACATGATTTACTTCATAGCAAGGTAGTATCCAAAGATATTTTGTATTGGAATTCCCATGGAGAAATGACTCATCATCAACGTAGAATTCCACTAGCCAACATGAAAGAATTAATCGAGTATGCTTTGTTACCTTACAACCCAGAGGGCTCAAGACTTTTACCAGTGGATTGGCAGAGCTTGATTTGGACAAGAACCTTATTCGCAAGTGTTTAACATAAAGAAAGAAGGTTAAAAGTTCTTTAGATCCTGAACATAGTAGAAAGACCATGGCTAGTGAGCTTAAGTATTTAAGCTGTGGACACCTGGTTGAAGTTCCTTTAATACATGATCGGTGTGGGAAAAAGTACTCTGACTGCTCTCATACAGTGGAGCTACCGCACTGCTTTATTTGCCCAAAATACTATGCTACATGTCCACATTGTGGCGGGAACTTCTGGAATTGCTCATGTACCTGGCCCGAAAGTCTACATCTAATCGAACTCATTAGTGAATAAAAGGCGTACGCATTCTTTGTTTAAAACAATAAAGTATGCTTTGAATACTGAGCAATGTGTTCACTATTCATTATATCTAAAAACTCTCATTTAGATTAACTGATTTGAAATGGGTAAATTAAGTTTTAATGAAGCTTTCATGTCATACACTTTTGGGGCGATATTAAATTCATTTATTCATTAGTATACAAATAGGTAACTTGTTAGAAGAGCATAATAATAATAATAATAATAATAATAATAATAATAATAATAATAATAATAACTTTATTAATGTCTCTAATCTTCTAGCCGGGCACAAGTGCCCTTCTAATCGGGGAGACAAAAGCATCGATTGTTTTGAAAAGATATTGTTGTTTTGTTCAACAATAGAAATGACAATATCCAAGCAGGTGCCGCGAGAACTAAAATGCAATCCAGCAAACTAAAAACAGACATGACTAAAAACACGGGGTATTAAGAATAGCTATGACGTCACCTCTGTAAGGACCCTGATTTGGGGGGGGGGGGGGGGGGTTGGGAGCACCTTGCTCCGCTTGCTCCGAGGCTGGGCTGAGAAATAAAAATAAGCAACGACTTTGGAGCTCTGGCTACAAGACTATGTAGTTTGGTGGGTGCTAACGTGAATAATGGAAGAGTTTAAAGGCACAATGTAATGTGGAGTATAGAACATCCACAGCCATTGTTTGGGACACAGAGCCAGCGCTGGGGGGAGGGCCCGGGGGAGGTGAAAACTACTAGAAAGACGTATTTTAGCTGGAAATTGGCTGTTGAACATGATTCCCCTATCGAAAACGGTCAAGAAAGTTCGGTTATCCAAACGAAATGACGTTGCCAAAGGAATTGGCAAAGTTCCTGTTGCGTTCACATACATTTGATTATAAGAGCATTTTGCTGAATTAGCAAGGACTCCCCCAAGAAAATCCTTAATTTCTCAGCCGGTACATTAGCTGCAGCCCCCAAATCAAAAAAAGCAACGACTTTGGAGCTCTGGCTACTAGACTATGTAGTTTGGTGGGTGCTAACGTGAATGATGGAAGAGTTTAAAGGCACAATGTAATGTGGAGTATAGAACATCCACAGCCATTGTTTGGGACACAGAGCCAGCGCTGGGGGGAGGGCCCGGGGGAGGTGAAAACTACTAGAAAGACGTATTTTAGCTGGAAATTGGCTGTTGAACATGATTCCCCTATCGAAAACGGTCAAGAAAATTCGGTTTTCCAAACTCTGGCTCTGTGTCCCAAACAATGGCTGTGGATGTTCTATACTCCACATTACATTGTGCCTTTAAACTCTTCCATCATTCACGTTAGCACCCACCAAACTACATAGTCTAGTAGCCAGAGCTCCAAAGTCGTTGCTTTTTTTGATTTGGGGGCTGCAGCTAATGTACCGGCTGAGAAATTAAGGATTTTCTTGGGGGAGTCCTTGCTAATTCAGCAAAATGCTCTTATAATCAAATGTATGTGAACGCAACAGGAACTTTGCCAATTCCTTTGGCAACGTCATTTCGTTTGGATAACCGAACTTTCTTGACCGTTTTCGATAGGGGAATCATGTTCAACAGCCAATTTCCAGCTAAAATACGCCTTTCTAGTAGTTTTAACCTCCCTCGGGCCTCCGAAGCGCCGTCATTTTATAGGGTGACGTCATTACAAGGGTTGATCCAAGCCCACCCTGATCCACGATCCACCTGGCGTAGAACTCTCATTCATATCTACTTAACCTTTACATAACTGATCCAGAAAATTACATTAAAACCATTTGAGTAAGTTAAAGCTTGTACCTAAAAAAGTGGTATATGCTATCGAATCATAAAATGCTTGACAATTTTTTGCTAGACAACGTTCAGATACGTCTTCCATGCAGTAAAAGTAGTCACATCCTTTGATGTGTGACTTGTTTTTACCCTTCTTTGTTAGTAGTCAAGGTACTTGTATGACTCATTGCTTTTATCGAAACCAAGAAATATCAATCCTGAATATTCACATTGTGGGCTGAGTACAAATGATAAAAAAATTCCAAATTCGATGTTGAGCATTTGCGCATGTCTATCTTTTTAAGTAAGGTTTGAAACCACCTCCCGCACGGACAAAGGAAGCATTAGGAAAGTACCCCCTAGACAGATTCATGAAATAATGCTTATCATAGCAAGGGGTTAATCATCTACGGTCTAGGGGCCGACTAACCTCTCCCTTAGGCTTCGGCCGAGCTTCCTGATTAGTCATTATGGATAGCGGTGTCGGGGCCGAAATCTCCGGCATAGCCGTAAATGCTTCGCGCTGCCATACTGTGCTTCAGCACTCGATGGTTGGAGGTATGGTCCTACTTAATATATAAATAAGAGAAAAAATGTTTCGAGCTTACAAATCTTTCTTTTTCAACAAGAAAAACAAAATTAGATTAAAAAAAGGGAAAACGAAACAAGTATAAACAAACAAACGAAAAATCAAACAAACAAAAAAAGAAAACAATTTTTTGCTAAAGACCACCATGCTGTCTCTCTTGCACATCTTGTGTCACTAGGGCGAAACTAAAACAAAAAGGGGTATTATCTACGGTCTAGGGGCCGTCTAACTTCTACCTTAGTCATAGCCGTAAATGCTTCGCGCTGCCATACTGCGCTTCAGGACATGAGGTATGGTCCTGACTCTGGTATACCTGTCCTACCCACAACCTGTGGACTTCGCCAAGTGACTACTCGATCTTGCGACACTACAATCTGATTAACCGTAACCATGGTCACAGCTCGGTCCATCGTACTACGAGTACAGATCGCTCTGGTCTGAACTGGACTGGTTTAGGCGGCACGAATTAGCTTTAAGTTTCACCACCATCTAAACGCGCGGTTCCTCAAGAACAGAGATCACTCTGAGATCAAAATGATTGTGATTTACATATCTTTCAACATGGTTGTCTTTCTTGTTGTCACTGAGAGAGCGTTGTTTATAATCCCGGACCATCAATGGTTGAGCTCAGAGATAGAGACACTTGTGATTAACCAATCTCTTTAGACATTGATTACCAATGGTTGAGTTCAGAGATAAAGACACTTGTTATTTACTAATCTTTAGACATGGACCACAAATGGTTGAGTCCAGGGATTGATACACATGTGGAAGAAAGGATATGCTGCTCATCCAATCAAATTGCATGTTTTTTAAAGGCCCTTGTTTGTTGTTTTACTACAGGTAGCCCAAGCTTGGTTTCTGTGGTGTCATGTTATTAGGAAATGTATGGGGATTCTTCAAACATTTTAATACAATCATTGAAACGTGAAATAAAACATTCATAGCTAGCGCCATAGAAAAATGGAATAATTTAAGTGCGGACATTAAAAAACAAGCAATAGTTCAATCGCTTAAACTCGCTCTTCGCCGGAAATTTCTCGAAGAGCAGACTTTTTTGCCACATTTTTATCTATAGTTTCCTTTTTTCTTTTTTTTTTTTCATAAATTTTTGTAGCAAATGATTTTTACATAAGTAATTTTCTTTTCATTTTATTCCATTTCGTTTTTACCCTTTAACATTTATAATATAGATAGATTCCTGTTTAATTTGGCTGTGAAGTTTGGCGGCGTCGTGTTCATGGGGCGGCGTTTCGACGTTGCTGAGGTATATTATTTTTACGTTCAGCTGCGTCGCTGCGTCGTCCGCGTGAGCGTGGTGTGGCTGAGCTTCACAGTTAAATTTATATATAGTTCATTTTAATATTGATGTAATGTTTTACTATACTATAGTCAATTTTTCTAATAAGTTCGTGTTGATAGTTGTTATTACATATATTTTATATTTTTAAATTTGTAAATATTAGTAGTTTTATATTGAGGGCCACAAGTGTATTAGTGTAGTACATTATTTAGTGCCACCCTCATTAAATAAGGTTGTTATTATTTATTATTATTACTCGATTGACTGGCTAGATATATCTATTGATAAAGAACTCAGTTTTAATAGTCATATTTCAACAGTTAGTAATAAGGTGAACAACCAGTTTAGTGATCTGAAAAGATTTTTAAAAAATCCCATCGCAAACAATGTAAAGTTGCGCCTCTATAAAAATCTTTCATTTTACCATTTTAAAGCACTTTCGCTATTGTTCTCTCATATGGCATTTTAATAGCAAGAGAAGTAGTTATGAACTAGAAGCTCTTAACAAGTGCATTTTAAGATTTGTCTTCCAAGATACTGAGTCTAGCTAGTCAACAAAATTGTATAATCTAAGGCCCCGTCCACACTATGCCGGATAAATTTGAATCCGAATTTTTATTTATTCGGTTAGAAACAATTCTTCACCGAAAACGATTTTTTCCAATACGGTCTCCAGAGTGGAAAATTTGAAAACGCCGGTTAGCCGTATTAGTGTGGACGAAGAACATTTCGTATCCGAATTTTTTGGAATACGATGATGTCATCATTGTCATGGAAAGATGGCGGGAATTCTAAAAATTTACCGCGGGATCGGATGTGCAATGAAGCGTTTTTTGCCACCCCTGATCGGACTAGTGTGACGCGAAGCATTTTATCCGTCTTCATGAGTGGACGGAAAACTTTTTTTTTTCGGTTCCGGTGTGAAAGATGCGGATTCAAATTTATCCAGCATAGTGTGGACGGGGCCTAAAAATGCATCACAATATGCTTACTGTTGTTATCAAAAGCTTGTTTCTTTCATCTTATATATGTATATATATAACCAAAATACATAAAGGAACTGTTTAATCTACAAAACAAAAAGTATGAGCTAAGAGATAAAAATATGTTAACTTTTCCTAAACCAAGAACTACAAGTTCTGTTTTCATAAGTGAAGTCAATTTGATACCAACACTAGCCGTGAGAAGGGGACATAACAGCACTAGTCATTCATGATCGACCCAAAGATCTTCGCGTTGAACAACACATTCATAGTGAGTTCAGTCTTACTCTCTTACAACCTGGTTTATAATCAAATTGTATATTTTTGGTTGGCAAATTCTCTGAAATACTCGTAACACTCCAACATCCTCTCTGTGGCTTGCTTTGAGGCTTTAAATATTATTTGCATTATCTATACGCCTTCTTGTTATAAATACCTAAACTGCGTATGACTTCTCTCATACATCCCACCTTGAATGAGGCAACTATAGAAAGTTCTGGTGAACCAAAGAAAAGGAGTTATCATAGCAAGGGGTTAATCTTACACGGTTTAGGGGCCGACTAACCTCTCCCTTAGGTTTTGGTCGAGCTCCCTGATCAGCCATAACGGATAGGGTGTCGGGGTCGAAATTTCCGACACAGTCGTAAATGCACTGTCTGGAGGTATGGTCCTAACTAAAAATAAAGTATTTGTGGAAAAAAAAAAAATTCTTATATTCTGTGTCGCATTAATTACAGATCGCTATACTCCCATTTCGAGTTCGGCTTTGTTTAGACTTATCAATGTAACGCTCAGATACATCCCACATGGCATGAAGCAACTATAGGAATTTAGTAACCACAGAAACAAATTGTCTTTTACTGGCCATAGCAAGGGTTGATCTTACAATCTTACAATCTTATCGCCATCCCTTCAATCTCGTCATATACTATTTGGATATGACAGTCATGAAAGGCAGATCATTCCACCCGTTTTTTCCTACTTTCTTAACTTGTTGAAGGTTTATGGCCCGACTAACTTCTCCCTGTTCTGATACATCCAAAATGGAATGAGGCAACTATAGGAACTTAGTAACTACAGAAACAAATTGTCTTTAAACGGTCATAGCAAGGGGTTAATCTTACAACCTCTCCCTTTGGCTTCAGCCGAGATCCCTGATCAGTCATTATGATTGCGCTTTACGTTTACGTCTGGATGTATGGTCCTTATTCAAAGCCGAGTAAAAATAATGCATGCCTCAAAAAGTATTTAAAATTTTCCCGTGGCCAATCAGTTTTTGATGACAGAGGTAAATACTTCGCGCTGTCATTCTACTGCGCTTCAGCACTACGTCTGGAGGTACAACCCTACTTCGAAAAAAGATAATAAAATAGATATTTATCACAGAGAGTTTGTTTGTTTGTTTGTTTGTTTGTTTGTTTTGTTTTTTTTTTAATTTTCCAACTTTAATCCTAAGTCGAGCGTGAAATAGATTTTAACGCACAACTGCCGATTTGTTTGATATGTATACAGCTTCATAACATTTATTAACTTTTAATGAGAAGTTGTTGATAACATAAGAAATTGTGAATTGGCTGAGTTGAATGCAGGCTTTACGTGTTACTGGTTTACCTAACAGTCACTCAGTGCTGTATTACTAATCTAGTAAAAATTCACAGGTGATTATTGACAATCTCGCGCGCTGATTGGTCGAGACGCTATCACATGATAATCACCTCCAGCAATCCAAAATGGCGGCCAGCCGCTTTGTTGCTGTTACCGGGAAAAAATGTCTTTAATCTTCCTTTTTTTCTTCTTTTTTTGAAAGAATCACCTGTGTATTTATACTAAAACAATTATTTGCCTCAGCCGAACACTCGAGTCTCGGTAAATATTCTCCGATATTCATTTGTTATTCTTATTTCTTTCTTGGCCTAAATGTTTTGTAAATAATATATTGTTTTGTAAACCGATTTTTGACAAAAATGATCGCAAAATAAACGAGTTCTTCGCTTCGTGTATTTTTTCAACACGTCTTTTTGCTTTCTAATTTGGTTGGGAAATATTGTTTCTCGTTCAATTTGGAAATAATTTGCTCTCGTTTGTTTTTAAAAGAGCCCACTCTTTCAAAAACAAACTCGTGCAAATTATTTCCAAATTGCATTCGAAAGTATATTATTACCTATACAAACAGCAGAAGCGTCGGTGGTATAATGGTCAGCATAGCTGCCTTCCAAGCAGTTGATCCGGGTTCGATTCCCGGCCGACGCAATAACATTTCCCCCTGACAACTACAGAAAACGAGCAAGCGTGATTTGATTCAGTCGCCTCCGCAAGATACTCCCTAAGGTTTTTTTGGTTTGCTTTTTTTTTTTTTTTTTTTCCTGATTCGAGAGGGATCTTGTGGTGAAAACGTGGAAGACTAAGACAATTGGGGAACATTATCGTAACCAGAATCTTCCGGCGCCTTCCCGTCGTCAGTGCCTGGTATGAATCTGGGGGAATCAATTTTTTAAACCAGATTTCTGGGGCTCCGGCTTGTGGGAGTCCACTAAAAAGTTCATTGCAGGCTCATTCTTATGGGTATCAGCGAAGAACAAACACATATCTAAAAAGCAAATTTATGGAAAAAATGGAAAAGCATGAGCCATACCTATGTGTTGTGCTCCGCGGGCCAAGCTCCGCTATTATCATAGAGCAATTTTTGGAATGAATTCTCAACTTTACATCAATTTTATTGACGACTAAGAAAAAGTCTTCGGTAGTGTCGACAGGGAGACACTATGGAATTTGTTGTGGTTTCATTCCTTGATAAAAGCTAGCTATCAGGGTGTGCCCTGCAGAGTGGTACATGGGAGACAGCTTTTAAAGTCTTTTGGAGTTCAAACAGGAGTTCCACAGGGGTGCCTGCTATCACCATTCCTATTTCTACTAGTCATTGACTGGATCAATGAAAAACTGTAACACGGGGGTTCAATCGTCGGCATGGGAGCAGCTAGAAGACCTGGACCATGCAGATAATTTAGCACTGTTGTCGCATAACTACCACAAGAGGCAACACAAAACATCAAAGCTGGCAGAAATATTGGTCAGGGTGGGTCGAAAGATCACCAAGGACAAGAAGAAAGTTTTGCGAATGAACACCGGCTATGACAGTTCTTTCCGAAGATGACACTTGTCGAAAACGTTTAAAATTATTAACAAACTTTTACCTTTGTCTATATATTTTGAAAATGTACCGGTTAGCCTGCGTCACATGGCTAGTATAGGTTTACTTATTTCAATAAAGTTAGTCACCTGAAAAGCTACAAATAGAAGGTGAGACCGACAAGGATTATGGGTGATTCATTTAGATGTTTCACCAGATAACTATTGACTTGCACATCCTTTACATACCAGTTACAGTATCACCTCTTCTGACCATCCTCAAGATGTAATTTATATCAAAAGCTGTACATGTTTTTTCATAAAAAGTTTCCCATGATCATCGGTGTTATCAGTTTTCTAGGTTTTTGGTAACTAACCTTATTGAAATAAGTATATGTAAATAGAGGATATGAAGTTTATCTTTCAGTGGTGAAAACATTTCCCCACTTCTTCTTCCATTCCATATCCCAACTTGAAAAGAAACTCGATAAGGGAGCGGTCATTAATTATTGGGGGGGGGGGGGGGGGGGGGGGGGGGAGGGCCGGTAAATTATTTGAAACTAGGGATCAAAATTTTTGGCTCCACATAGAATTTGAGCCTAAAAATTTTGGCCCCCTCTGACAAGACAGCCCTCCCCCTCCTATAAATAGCTTTAATTTTTGTATATAAATCTGGAACGTTGCAAACTATAAGCATACATAGCAGTTAGATTGATATGTGGTGTTGCTTGCGAGGCACTTATTCTTCATAAAATACATCGGTTTGAAAATGTTATGATGGAAAAGTATAGTAAAAATAGTTAATAGTTTTAGTTATTTCTTATGCCAAAAAAAAATTTAGTCAGCAACACTTGCTCTCTCCCTCCAAGTTCTGCAAACTCTTTCTGATCTTGTGGTGTTCAACAGACTAGCAATTTGTTCTTCTTCTTGATGCAATTCATCTTCAGTGTCTGAAGAGGATAATGATGAAAGATCATCGTCATCGCTTCCAATCTCTTCAACCACTATATCATCATCCTCATCTTGGTCATCATCATCACTGTCGTCAGTCTCGTAAAATCTATTGTTTAGTAGGCTGTTGAGTTGGCAAAAGTGACCAAGCAATATCCATTGTCACAGCATCCACTTTTTCGGTTTTTTTTTTTTTGCTCCCCTGGAGATTTTAATCGCTTGTTTTCTATATACACGTCGAGTACTGACACCTTTAATTTTTCAGACCTCCATCCCTGTATAAACCTTCCAATTAAAGTTGTTGAAACATTTCTTCTTTTCTTCCTTCCTTGTAAGTTCTCTGGTCTCTGCCCTCTTTTTTTTTCCTTTGCTCCAGATGATGAAGATGTTCTAATATTGTGCTACTAGCCATTTTTCAACCACGTACTTCTCAAACCACATGACTCACACTCTATCAAACAGAACTTAGAACAAAAAAAAAAGTATCAAAGAATCACTAACTACTCTTAAGAACGTCCTCAAAGAACATTTACGAAGTACCATTCACTCGTCGGGTAGAATTCTGACAGGACAAAAAACTGCACACGGCTTCGATGAACGGATCATTACATCCTCAAAAACTTTGCAAGAAAAAATGAGTTTGTTACAAAACCGAATTATCAAGCTTTTGGATGATTGCACATCGGCATTTCGTTTCAACTTCTCCGCAATGAAAAGAAAATCGCGAGCACAAAAACAGAACAATCGAAAAACAAAAAAAAGGAACATAGCTAGAAAAAATGCTAGAACTGTGCAAATACTTAAGAAAATAGCCCCATCAGTTCAAGGAGACGATGTTTGTACTCATCAAGATTTGCAGGATCCAATTATCATGAAACTTGGTAAAAGAGAGAGAAAATGGGCAGTAGCTCTTATATCTAAATCATCACCTCACCTGGATGAAAGAGCAAAACAACATTTACGCATGCTGTTGAATCAAGATATAAATGTTGAAAAAGCTATGTAGAAAATGATGATGAAGAGCAAGGGTTAGATTATGATAATTATGATGATAATAATGATGATAGTGATGATGATGGTGATGATGATGATGTTGATGATGACGACGACGATGATGGTGATGATGTCAGCATTGATGATAAGAGCAATTTATAATGATAATAATAATAAATAGAGGATATTACATGGGCGCGCGGAGATACGACATTTATCTTCGAGTGTTGAAAAGATCTCTCACGAGTGAGCGCAGCGAACGAGTGAGAGATTTTCAACACGAGAAGATAAATTGCGTATCTCCAAGCGCCCATTTAATATTCTGTTTATTATATAATTATCAATGAAGTATGCCTTTGGCTTTTTCAGGCAATTCTTTCCGTGTATTTTTGAATAGCCATCGCAATGGTGTTATTTTCACACATGAAAATAACATGTTATTTTCACGTGTGAAGATATCAATTTTTCGAAATAGAGAAAAATAGATATTTCATAGTTTATAGTACACTCAACAAAATTACTCGACTCTGATTGGTCGAGAGGAGTACAATTATAGCGTTAATTGTACTCCGTAGGAGTACCGAATTAAGTCGCTATGGTAACACGGCCAAAACAATGTCAAAACAATTATTTTCTATCATTTTGTACTTAAAAAGCATAAATAAAATTTTAAAGCCGTAAGAACTAATATTTCTATGCATTTCAGTTGCACGATGGACTGGAAATCGGCCGCCAAATAGACAAAGATGAACGGCGTCGCTTCGCATTTTTTACTGAAATTTTGTTGAGTGAACTATAAACAAAAAATCGCACGATCTTCTCGTAGAATTTGGAATTAATAGACACTCGTAATGTTTTGAAAGTTCTTTAATTGTACTCGCCTAAAGGCTCGTGCAATTACAAGAACTTTCAAAACATTACTCGTGTCTATTAATTTCCAAATTGTACTCGAGATCGTGCGATTTCCTATACTAATTATATAATAGAGACAATTTACGTGTCAATATTTATACCGATTTATAAAAATAGTTATGATTTAGGTTATGGTAATTATGATAATGTTGTATGTGATGATGATGTTGATTACAATAATCCTGATAATCAAGGCGAAGAATGTGGATTTAGATGTTCATTTTAATAGATGGTCATGATAGTGTTGATGTTGATAATAGTAGCAGCAATGAAAGTACAACAATCGCAGCTCAATCATAGATATTTTTACATTTTTGCGAGTTTATAGTGTGTAGAACAAAACATACGTACGAAGAAACAATGGTTTGGACGTGTTATTACTCATTAATAATGTTTTTGATAAAATCAATAGAATTTGTCTGCATACCAAAAAGGTCAGAGGCTTATACTCTGTAACTAGCTTATAGATGGGATACATATTGAACAGGAGGTTTTTGTGGATTATATGGGGGCCCAGAAAATTGCGACCCTCCCTCTAGCATGCGCCCAAAACTTTTTGGCCCTCCCTAATGGAGGGCCCAAAAAATCGCAGCCCTCCCCATAAATTTACCGGCCCTCCCCCCCCAATAATTAATGACCGCTCCCTAATACAGTGATTTGTCTTACTCCCCTCAATTTAATCCTTATGGTTTGCTTTGTTCGGAGCTATCACCTTTTCAAATATAGAAATATACATATTAGAGATCCCATTAGATAATACTCGTGGGGTAAGGGTTTAGAAGCCATACAAGAATTCTGATGCATGTTCTCTAGTCCGCTTTTATTTTCAAATCACACGTAACAGTACATTAGTATATTGAGCCGGTAAGCTCATGCATATTTTTCTGGTTATCTTTGTAAGTATAGCCTTTTTTCTGTAAACCCGATACAGCACGGCCCCTCATTTTGTAAACTACACATAATTTAGTACGTAAAAACATTGCCTATAATTCATTATCATTATTATTATTATTACGTAAAATAATATACAAAACTTTCTAAGGCCTAGGGCAAACGTCGAACTTTCCATGCACCGAACTCATTAAAAACAATGGATATCAGATGATAATGAGCGGCATTCTTTGATGTAATTAATTTTGGTGCATGGAAAGTTCGACCTTTGCCCTAGGTCTAATTCTAAGAACTACTTTAAACTTTGTTTTTCCTGGAATTTAAAGACCTGAGTTTCCTCAAATTATCTTGAGTCATTTTATCTCCTGGTTTCAGTCTCAATGCTGTGAGGTAACTCTTTTCTCCTTCAGCATATTCGCCTAAAACGTGGTGGATTGCTCCAAGATTCATGTGAGCCACTGGATTCTAAAACGACAAAAGCCAAAAATCAAATTATCAAAATAAGTATGGATAATTAATGAGCAATCAGCCTGTAAATATACTTGGATTTTCTAGATCAAGCCACTCACTCCAGTCTCAAAAAAAGGCTTTAAAATGTCAGTAACCATTAATTATTTGTTAACGATCTACATGGACCTTACGACCACTCGCTTCTGGCCTGTCCTAGTGTAAACACCCTTATAGATCGGACACTCATATTGTAAATATTAATTATTTTTTTATTTCTTAACCGGCTGTTGCAGTAATACATGATGCAAGCTACATACACGAGCTAGTTACACAAGCCCGTGTTGGAGGATTGCTGTCTCAGTTGCCGTCGTTTTCAAATTGGATATCCAATTTGCTCATCGCATAAAAAAGCAACAACAACTACCACACACACACACACAAAAAAAACCTTAACAAAACAAAACAAAACAAAACACGAAACGAAACGAAACAAAACAGTCACCCAGTCATGACATGATCATGACAGAAAGACATGATCCTAGCAACGTTCTCGAGCCAGTTATACCAGTCAGTGTTTGAGCATTGTAAACTTGTTCCTAATATTGCTAGTTCAATTTATTTCGTTAGCAAATTGAAAATCAAATCGTACACTTACAATTCAGTTTGTGGTTACGTAAAGGAAAGGAAAGCTCTCATAACCTTGACAGGAAGTGCAAGATTTGAATCCAATTTGCCTATCGACAATTATGGCGGTGTTCTTTCGAAACGTATCTTGCAACAAATTCACGAGTCAATATACTAAACACTGACTGGTGTGGGAAAACTATACTTTTAGAGATCTTTAACATATCTCGATCCTCTGTTCTTATTGTTATAATAACGGATGATTGCTCACCAGTGGATTTATTTTTGCTGCTTTTATGAAGTATATTTTTGCATGTTCATTTTTCCCTGCCTCTCTGTGATATAACAGTAGACACAATTAGAGGGTTTTTTTGATCCCACTGCGTTTAAATATAAGACTGGATAGATGAAGACCTGGAGGGGAGGGTGTGTAAATAAGAAAATATACTAGTAGGAGCAGCTGCAGGCTGGGGGAAGTACAGCAATGCCACTAAAATACTTGAAGTGCGCCGTATTACCGCACAACTTTAAATAACACTTGACTTATTTGTGTTTGGATACCAAAAAAATATCGTCTTCAGCATTAGTGGCCGTAAAAAAAAGAAAGATACAAAGAAAAAAGAAGAAAAAACTGTCAATATACTAGATTAAACTATTATAACGCTCACAATAACTAATGATCCGTACCTTAAGTAGTTTGCAGCAGTAAAACGATGTCAAAATCATCAGGTTTAACTTGTGAGGCTTTTATAAACATGTCTGCAGCACCAACAATATCTCGTTCTTCGTAAAGGAATTGTCCGTAATGCGTCCACACCGAGTGGTCCTGGGGCTGAATCTGCTGTGCTTTCCTAAACAGTTGTATAGCTTCTTGCTTTCGATCCTGTATGTGCAATAATAGTTGTGGAAATATCTAATTAGTTTTCATATTCTTTATACTAATAATTTTATTAAACTTATAGTACAAATCGTATTTTCGTAAAGCCCGCGCGGAAGGGTGCTCACGCCCGGCTGGCACTTTGTAGTTCGTTCGTTCATTTGTACGCTTGTTTTTTATAAAGAAATATGAATCCATTTTGTGTTCTAGGTCAGTTCCAGATCTAAGCCACTAAAAAAGAATAAATGGAGCGTTCCTGATCCACTATTGCGTTGATCTTTATTATCAATATCTTCATATGAATGCATAAAAGATGAACCTTTTTCGAATTAGTACTTTAATACCGCTGTATTCCTTGATTACAGGATCATTCACTACGACAGGGTTTGCCTTATTTCAAAGTTTTAAAAATACTCACAAATACTAATGGTAAAGTAAATAATGCACAACTTCCACAATAAAAAACACTTTGGGATTCCAAGGACTTTCACTGGAACATGACATAAATATTTTATATAAAACCGAATGCTAGTCCGGAGGAACAGAGAATTTGAGACTGGATAATTACCATTTTAGAAAAGAGTTTAGCGAGGGTCAGATGTGCAGGGACGTGATCAGGTTTAGACAGCAGGGAGTTCTTATACCATTTTTCTGCTTCTTGTTTCAAGCCAGCTTTGGTGTACGCTTCACCTGGACGACAACAAAACAAAATACATGTCATCTTTATATAGTAACCCATCTCTGAAGCTACGTTACTTACAGCTTTAAATTAAAAAGTTTATATATTTATTTTATAGTTTATACATTAATTATAGCTGTTTATACAAAGATTTAGCAAAGCTTTAAAAGTAGTGACAAATATTTGGTAAGAGACTTTATGTTTTTTTATGTTTGGGCCAGCATTGCAAGTAGTGGCAGTTGTCCATGGTAATAACGATTTCACCAGGTTGCAGGGGTCTTTCTTATACACCGCATTTACTTGTAACGACTTTTCTCGCGACACATTCAAGATTCAGTTGCAAAAAGCAGTGTCTGGGTTAATTTTATCATACAAGTTTGATCATCCAGTAGCAGACTTTCTTGCATAGCTAAATCAACCCCTGGACCTCGTTCGCCATAGCTTGAATGTAGGTGAATCCTTCCCACAGTAATTAATGGCTGATTTAATTGAAATCATTATCCCCTGGGCTTGTCAGTTTGATGAACTTTGCAGGACCTGATAGAAGGTAGCGGTCAACGGCACTAACAAGAGTTTGATGGAAGTACTTGTATTTTTCATCATACGACTTTAATACTCACACTTACACACATTTACACACACTTACACACACTTACACACACTTACACACACTTACACACACTACACACACTTACACACACTTACACACACTTACACACACTACACTTACACACTACACACACTTACACACACTTACACACACTTACACCACACTACCACTTACACACAACTTACACACACTTAAACACTTACACACACTTACACACACTTGCACATATTTACATACACTTACACACACTTACATCTCGCGTGTCTCGGCGGGTAAACATCTGTTTATGATTTTTTGTTTGGGGCACGCACAATTAATAAAGCACGCAGTAGTGATCACTGGTGTCTTACTTAGAGAGCTGGTAGAAGCTGGAAAAAGCTTCGGTTGGTTAGTCCATTCTAAAATGACCGTGACACGCGCTAACACGTTTACTATTTGTGATTGGATGCACGCACGTTTTAAATATCTGTGGCTATTGGAACCCCCTGATGTATTATAAACTAAGAAGAAAACTGTTATACAGCTTCATAAGATTTTTTAAAAAATTAAGAAAAACTTGTTGATTCTAACATGATGCATTGTGACTTGGCCAAGTTGAATCAAACACATGCCGACTCCACGTGATACTGATTTACCTACCAATCATATTGTACAGGCTGTGTGGTTCCACGTGGTCTGGTAATGTTCGCACTGCATCATGGTAAATTGGGAAGGCTTCGTCCAATCTGTCCATATCTGTGAGCATTCTTCCAAGATTGTACTGATTTTATGAACTAGAACGACAAATATCGAAACAAGACAGGAAGTAAATCGCAGTGCACTGATATAAACCACCATGGTGTTCCCTCCATACCGTCATACAGTTATGTTCGTGATTTGAACCCACCAGCAGATGCGTGTCCTTTAGGGTCTTTTAATCCATGTCCACTGATTGTTGTAGCATTCTTCAAAACCTGTAAGCAAAACCAGACTGCATAGTAACACAGGAAACCCAAAGTCCCAAACACTTAACGCATATGAGAACGGATTTGAAGTTTGCAGTTCCTGTGATTCGTAGTAAATTTGCTTACAAAATAAGAACATTGCCCTGGATAATGATTGGTTGCTCTATTAATTGCTGCACGTGTACTTTTTACATTACTTACTCTAATGGCATCGTCTCGACGACCCAGCTGCTCCAAAGCGATTCCAAGATTAAGATGCGCGACTGAAGCGAAAACAAATTAAAAATGAATTAAAAACAAAGATGTTCAGTTGATTTCGTTTGTTCTATCACCAAACATGGCTTTTTCATGACTACACTTTAACTTCCAACACGCGGTAGCCTTCACTCTATTCTTCTTGCCACACACCCACCACTATTTCATTTGAATACCGGAACATAAGCGATTCTTACGTGCTAGGGTTGGCCTGTAAGAAACAGCATATTCATAACAACGTATGGCATCTTCGTAACGTTTTTGATCAGCCAAAAGTACTCCTCTGCAAGTGATAGAAAACAAACAAATAGCCAAATTCCGATATGTTATCCCTTTGGAAATGCCCTTTGATAGAAACAAGTGTGGGTCACCATTTGTAGCGCGGGGAATATGAAACGGCCCTTCGTTTAGACAATAGTCGCACTACAATATTAACAAAAAGGTAAGGATTGCGCAGGATGCTCTGGCCTAAGGCATCATGGCAGAGACTAGCCGTCCCGAGACCGCACAAACAGCTATTCCATTACATTATCTGCAAAGCACTTCGCTTTGAAATGGAAAACAATCCTATGTAATGTATTTACTGTGTCTTTCAAGGCTGTTGTTTTGCTAATTTAATTCTTGGAACCTTGGCCCAGTTGAATAAGCTTAGGCCATTCAAGATACTGAGTCAAACCAAGTTTAGTAACTATTGTAAATATCTGGATGGGTGACCTGGAACTCATACCAGGTGATATCGCCTCGACGCGCGCAAAGGATTATTTGTCAAATTGAGCGTTTCCTAATACCCAGCCTCCTATTCATCATAATATCTCACCTTAATGAAAATGGCGGCTGTTGACTAATTAAGACAACGACGATTTTGGTTACTCTTATGGCATTTGTGATTTGTTTTTATTAATCCTAATTGCTGATAGGGCACGAGGAAGTTTTTTTGGTACAAGAAACATAGAATTTTTCAATGCAAAGTTATATTTTAGGACGTATTTTTAAAAGGTTAACTCGAAATACGACTCCATTTTGAAATTCATCATGAAACATTTCGCGATGCAAAAAATGCTTCTGATTGGTTAATAGTAACCACGAGTGCGTGCTCGAGATCACCTGGTATATACTCAAACATTTTTTGGATTAATTTTTTGTTTTTTGCTGATATTTGCTCGTTGTTCGACATAATGTGACCGTTTTTCAGTCGTTTCTATCAATATTCCACACATAAGGATAAAAAACTCAATAAGACATTTGAATTTAATTGAGTTGAGTTTGTTTCACTACTTTAATGAATTCGCCATGTCATACAAATTTGCAATAGATAAATAATGATTAACAAGTGCGTTGAAGGGGGAAGGAACCGAACGTTCGTCTAATTGCAGTCTAGCTCCTAAGATTATTTAGGAGTAGGAAAAGTAAAATAGAAGTAGAAGACAGATCGGATGATAGGATTGAGTTCAGTAACTTACAGGTTATAGTGTGTGTCCGCCATGTTGGATCGATATGACAACGCTTTCCGATACGCATGCTCAGCTTCAGCTTTCTGACCACGACTACTCAGTATGGTTCCAAGGTTAGCCCAGGCTAGAAAGGAATATTATCAATATTATGCTCAGATATATCATCGTAGTTTTTACTGACATATTTTAAAATCTCCGGGGTAAATTAGTTCAGGACGTCACTCCTTGTTGCTGCTACTACTAATATAATAATATTAATAATAATGATAATAATAATAGTAATAATAATAGTAATAATAATAGTAATAATAATAATAATAATAGCAATGAAAATCATCATCTAATCATCGTTATTTAATAATAATTAAAATAAATTTTAAAATATTAATTTACTGAGATGTGTGCACAAGAATGGATATTATCGAGGCTTTTCAGATAAAGAACGAAATAATTTTCAAGGAATTGACGCAGAAGATATGTTATAAGGGTGATTTTAAACGGATAAATCTCTAACCTTTTGCTGGATTGACGTCGATTCCCGACCTAAATAAAATAATCATTGATTAGCGGTCATCCAGCGTTCACCAATCTCGTTTCCTTAATCTGTTGTGCGGGAGGTCGTGGTTACACTGACTAAATAACACTAATCATTCTTCCTCGTGATTGTAAGCTGCGCATACGGTCGTAAGAAGGGTGGATAGCTAACCTACCCAGTGGATAAATTTATCGGATAACAGCATCGATTTACTCATTGGATAAAGATCTTAATAGACATATAGATTTAATATGTTTTCGAGTCGAGAAAAAATGTCCGCTCGTATTCCACCCCTAAACTGTCTAATAAGCTATTTATCATCCAAATAAGCTTACTTTTTCCCCAATAGAAGGCTTCAAAACGATTTTTAAAATGATTTTTTTACTGTACGAAATAACTTAGAGTACCAATATCACTAAATATTTGTACTCGCTAAAGGCCCTTCACCTGCGTTAATCGTACTCCGATTTAAATAGTTGATAATAGAAGGATTTATCCGTCGGACAGCGCTATTCACCTTTCGTACAACCAGGCCCATTTGACAGTCGATTATGCACTGTTAGTACTCACTCTTTCGAGCCCACTAGAATTAACTACGGTAACTATAGTCCAGAACTGGATTAACTTTTATCTGCTCGCGCGCGGTAAAAATATGAGAAGATATTTTTTTTTAGAATCAGAAATCAGAGAATCATTGCGCGCGCAAAACAATAAACACAATTATGAAAAGTGGGTCCAGTTCTGGACTACGGTAACTACTGATATGAAGTCTTACCTGTAAAGTGTCTCGCCATCTTTCCAGTCTTGATTGCGATGAACAGTTTTAATAGAAAACAATAATAATACTATACAAAGAGAGCCTGTAATACAGTTTTTCTTACGACTATCACTGCAACATCTCCACAACAGATCCAAACCGACAGCCACCATAATACAATATCCCACACTAGGAATATAAAGAACTCTTTCTGCAACCACAAATCCAACGTAGAAAAATATGTTCGTAGCTGGAACGAACGGAAGTGCCAGAATTGCCATGGAAACGAGAAGTGATTGACAGTCATGAATTGTTGAGATGTATTCTTCTGGTGTATTTGTTTGAAATTTAGTATCTGGAGTTTTCCTGCGTTCTTTAGGACTTGATTTAGCATCCTGTTTAGGTCGAGGTACATTTCTCTTCCGGACTCCTTCGTTTCCATTCATTACGTCGTACACGCGGAAATACGCTGAATCCAGTCCCTTGTAGTTCGCATTCATTTCACTAAATAGGCAATCAAAATTCTCTAAACTCAAACGATTTAAATTTATAATACCTAGCATAGCAAAGCCATTGTAAAAGACTATAGAAACAATGTTCCTCCAATCAAAAATGCCCTGCACTAAAGGAACAGCATTCATCGACCAATCAAAGCTTAATGTTATTGGACAAAGTAGAAGCCAAAAGTTGAATGCAGGAAGATACAAAAAAGTAAACGTTCTGGTCAAAAAACTTTTAGAATTCGCTGCAGGGTTGTCTGAGTTGGAAAAGTCAGGTGGTTTGTTTCCCATTAAAACAAAGCGTAGTGAAAGAAGGGAAATTGCTGTGAAGATTAGAGACAGAATACGAGGTAAGAATCCAATAGAGATTGCCTGGAAGAGAAAAGAGAAATGAATGTTCAATTCCTTGAAACAGAAGTTATTGTCGAGTATCGTTGGAGAGGGTGGGAAAAGACTTGCTGCGCTTACAAATTACATACTAATGCACGGGTTGGAAACCTAATCTTGGCACTGTGTTCTTGGGGTCAGTGGCGTAGCGAGAGCTCCAGAGTTGGAAGGGTGCATGAGCACACGCGTTTGGGCGCGAACATTCCCGCCAAATCCAAGAATTTCTCAAAAACAAGGTATCTTTAGCTCAAAGAAAATTGAAAGAAACTTTCCTTTACTAACCTTTTTAAGAGAGATTTTGATTGCTCTAAAATTAATTCTGCTTACAACGATTGCCTCATAGACAGCACACACGCCAAGAACTGTAATGCCTTGCTCTTTGGTAAGCATACTAGCCGCTGATATGGCAAGACTGACCAATAGCAAACCCCAATTTGTACGACAACATTTGGACATATTTTCATTTTCTGGTTTCCCTATGTTGTGGCTGGGACATGATTTGATGTAGGTGAGTAACGCAGCAAGAAAGAACATGCAAGCACCCACGTCTGCTCGTCCAACTACTCCAGCTACTGCTTCTGCAATGTCACATACAAGAGAAAATATCTTGCTTTATTTTTATGACAAAAAATTGAGAGAAAGATTCCATTGACCAGTAAAACAAGCTTAAGAATTCCTTGAGATGAGACTTAAAGCTAAGGTATAAATAATTTTCTTAGCAATTCTTGGGGTGCAACCGATAACAAAGCATTCCTCATTAGCTTTCCTTGTTACGTCAACCAACGTTAAGGGATTTTGAGTAATGTGTGATTGCACCCCAAGAATTTAGGTGCATTTTTGGTATATTTACATTTTGTAATTCAATGAGTAACTTTGTTTGCTCATTTAAGATGTCACCCACTTTGAATCGACTAATGGAGCCATTACATGCGCAGGTGAAATTATTTATTTTTAGTAGTGCACCTATTAATTCTAAGCCTTCGCCCAAGGGTGGGGAGATGGTAATATAAGGCAATATCCCCCAGAACAGCAAAACGAAATCCTTTGATGGGAAATCTCTAAAGAGTATCAAGTTCTTGTTCTTGTGGCTGTGCCTCCATCCCCCCCCCCCCCCCCCCCCTCCCATCCCCCTTCTGGAGATTGACGATTTTCATTAGATAATTTCCTGTTTTTGAGGATGTAAAAATAAATTATTAAGTTTCAGCTTCCAAATTTTGTATTTAGATCTCATTAACCGTGCGGGAGGTCTGTATGGGATAATCTTGACTGAGGTCTGTACCCGACCAAGGTCAAGATTATCCTGTACAGACGGACCAAGCTCGGTTGATGAGAGTTTTATTATATGACCACTTTTCATTGAAAAGGACAAAATGTTTTCGCCGTAAGATTAATATGCGATCGTACCGGTTAATACCGGAGAATCTACGTGTAGACCAGTCCGCGATGCGATCTATCCAATCAGATTGCTTGAATTGCTAGTGTCCAGGCTCTAAGATTCACGGTCATATAATAATTACATCATACTGAATGAATTAAGCAACCTGCATATATTTTAATTATTTATAATTAATATATTTCAATAGCTAAGAAATATATAAATATATAAATGTAGCTTATTTACCTGTGTGAACTGGATGTGTTGCAAATAGTAACCCACCAATCATACTCACACGATGGGACAACATCAAAACATCACACAACATGACCACCAATAAACAAACAACAGAATGTAGCATAGCATTGATGAGGTGATAGCCCATTGGGTTTAAACCATGGACGGCATAGTTGAGCCTGAATGATGCCACACATAAAGGACGATATGATTTGTGGCTACCGCTGTGTGTCAGTGGTGTACCCCAGAAATCATCATACAAAGATTGACCCATGGGGTGGTAGAGAGGAGGTCAGAGTTATTTTGAATTGCTCGGCTGTAGAAAAAAAAGAAGACAAGGTAAAATGCATAAGATAAAATTTATTTATTTATTTATTTTACAAATTTGTATAATATACATATAGAATTCCAATGAGGGATTTTTTTTATGGGGAGAAGGCGGCAAAGGAATTTATTTTAAAAAGAAGGCAGAGGGGGCAGGGAAGGGGGAAGCAAGAAAATCATGACAGCAACTTTTTCATAGCATTTTCATAATAAACATAATAAGCCTTTTCATAGTTAAAGAATCGATTCCACTGCGCATGCGATTTTATCCCAAATTTCTCACCTTCTTTTGTTTAATTAAGAACAAAAGAAGGTTACACAAAAGAAGGTGAGAAATTCGGGATAAAATTGCATGCGCAGTGGAGTCGATTCTTAAACTATGAAAAGGCTTATTGAAACAAGGGAGGGGCTATTTTTTAATGCAATGGATACAAAAGGAGGGTCAGATAAATTCTTGATTTGAATTGAATTTCACCTTACCCAACCTTACCCAACCATTCCCAATAAATAGTGTATGGTTATCAAATTTGTTTGATACATTTGACATAAATAACTTTGCATATTTTTTGCATTTTAGGCAAGTGACAGCTCAAACAAAAATATAGGTACCATGAATATGCAAAGACTTAACTTTATGTCAGAAAAAAACTTTTCTTTATTTTAATATTTTCATTGTCAAACAGTAAAATATAAGATTACTCTGTCAAATGGAAAAGAAATTGAAAAAGCTTGAAAGATAAGTTGTTTTGAAAAGCCTAATAATCAATAATTGGTATTCAACATTTAAGGGTATAATATGTCAAGATGTAACTTTATGTCAGAAAAAAAACCTTTCTTCATTTTAATACTTTTATTGTCAAACAGTAAAATATAAAATACTGTTTCCGATGGAAAGGAAATTGAAAAAGCTTGAATTATAACTTGTTTTGAAAAGCCTTATAATCAATAATTGATATTTAACATTTAGGGTATAATATCACATTTGGACTCTGCAGGGTGTAATGTGAGGTGTTGATTAAATAAATGTTGTTATGGTTTTGGATGTGTGAGCTATAACTCAAATAAAATTGAATCTATTTTCAATAATTTGTTATTTTTTTGACAAACCTTTCCGATTGTAAATCATGATTAAAAAAAATAAATCTGAAAATTTTAGATTGAACTAGTTGATAAAATAAGATTTGGTTTAATAAGAATATTTTTTATACTTCAAATAATATTTGGTACATAAACAAAGGTTTTGCCAGCAATTTAAAATGCTCGGAAAATGTTAATGCTAGTGGCTATATCATAAGTTATTGCAAGAGTGTTTTCTATTACAAACTTTAATTGTGACTGATCATTATTTTTAACACATAATGATATAAATGTACAAATATACTTTTAATAGGCAACTTTCTAAACTGAAATTCGTCTTATCTTTTTCCCCTTAGGATTTCATAAATGCTAAAAAAATTTGATAAAAAATAAAATAGAGGGGTTTATATAAAATAAAATAGAGGGGTTTATAACCTAAGAAAAAGCAAATTTCCTTTGTTTTGACTCGCTGCATTCAAAAGCACGCGATGAATTATTTCTCGTTTACATCGAAATCCCAAGAGGTTGAATACAGATTTTATTTATTAAGCAAATAAAAAAGGAACTTCTATTCATGGATCCAAAAAATATTTCTCAAGACGATTTTTGGGAAACAGCTGATAGTGATAGTGCGAAATACAAAACGAAATATTATAAGAATATATTTATAAATATGCATATTTGTAAGCTCATAAAATATAGAATGATTTCTTTTCAAGTTATCAATATTGGCTTTATAAAAGAAGTTATAAGAACGATATTTAGTTAGATTTCCGCACAAAGTGCTCCAGGGCAAGTTTTGAATTCAATTACACTAGCCTAGTAGGGAAAAACGTCTTTCTTCAATATTTAATGGCATTCGGTCTGAAAGAGCTAATAATTATCATACCTTGGTCTAAAGAATGGGCTCTTTGTTAGAGGAGAGACATAAATAAATCTCATATTTTAAGCTTGTTTACCCAGTAAGAAACCTTTCAAACCTTTGGAATTTTTAGCATATCCAAAAGATTTAGAAACAAGGCGATAGCAGATTATTTAATATGGCAAAAAAAATTGAATTTGTGGAAGATATTTATCAAAAGTTGTTGTTTGGATAGAAACAAGCTCAAAGACCACAACGTTCATTCACTCGAGATGTGGTTTGTCAAAACAATTTATCGTATGTCTTCCAGGACTTTGTTTGAGGAGATTACAACTTGATAAAGGTTATACAAGGTCAGGTTAGGGCTGAGGTAATCTATTTATTCCTAGAGTTTGAATTGTCAATCTTAGTATTTTTACCTGTCATCGTAAACGAAGTCTGCCTGTAGCGTATTCAAATAACAAACCAGTCCAACAGCTGAAGCAATCGCAGCAGTATAATAACGAGACCAAGTCTTCCTCTCCTCCATTTAAGATAAGAAACCTTTAAATACTATTATTCATAAGGTCTCTATCTTGTGAAATACTGAAAGTGTTGTTCAATATGACTCCTGGGTCCACCATTTTGTCCACTCCTTGTTGTTTATGTCCAATATGACTGCGGGCGCAGGATTATGGACTCATTAAAGTCAATTAGCCTAATAGGCGGTAAAAAATGACCAATAAAGATATTAAATAGTAGGCATTACAAAACTTAGCTATGCCCTATGAAAGCAGTGTGTCAATATTTCAAGTATTTGTTTGCCTTTAGGCCCATTTACACAATTCTGTTGCGGAAGGAGTCGGGAAAATGTAAGTCTTCAAATTTCCAAAAAAGATATCATGAAAAAAGATGAAAGGAAAAGAAAAAAGTGGGAAAAAGACAGAATTCATTCCAATCTATTTATTGTCAGTTTGATTATTTTGAAAGGCAGGTTTTTCCCACTTAAACCACCCCAAAGAAA
>WHPX01000877.1:0-60000 GCA_011057435.1 Actinia equina | reverse complement strand
TCACTTACATTCAGGACTTCTAAAACGAAAAGCATAGAAATTAAGAATCGATTTTTGCTTACCAGCTTTCATGATGATACAGTTTTGCCCTGAAAAAGTACACGGAAATCTCCAAAATTTCAAGTTAAATGAAAGACATCCATCGTAATTTTCACTAAATCTGCCATCGTGTTGATTTTTCTGTAGTAATCTTTCATTTGACAAGTAAAACCAACCAAAAAAGCGAAAAAATGTCTACCATAGAGGACTTTGTGGAAGGATTTTTCAAGAACAAAACTAGCCCTGTGGGGTGGCTGGTGGTGGGTCGTGTACACGTTACAAAAATCCTGTGCGGGAGAGTAGTAAGGTCGAAATTCGTTCTCGCCCGAGTCCTACGCAGGTAGTAACTTTGACAACATGGCAGAAGTTTTCTGCAAGCGAAAAATTTTCTCCACGAAAATTTCACTCATAGAAATCTTGGAGGAAGTAAATAAATGAATCCCCCATTGTAGGGATTATTTTGATCAAGTTTTTTTGTGGAGTTCGAGGTTTAAAAGACGATTAAATCGTGGTTCAAAGTAAGTTGTTTGTTCAAATATGGCGACTGAAGTTTACTCCCTTGTCAGAGTATATATTTAAACATAAGATCAACATTGATCAACATCAGGCTAGATATCATAGGAAAATTGTATAGGGAAACAAAGGCGCGCGCGAAAAAAAATGTTCTACTGCATTTTTTATTGATTTACGGAGGACATTATCTTGATCTCGAATTTAAGAAATCGTTAATTATTTAATTTTTCCGATTTTATTTTCACCATTCACTTTAATCTAAATTGGGCTCCCTGTGTGCTAATTAATGATATGCAAAACATTAGGCTAGATACCATAGGAAAATTGTATAGGGAAACAAAGGCGCGCGCGAAGAAAAATGTTCTACTGCATTTTTTATTGGTTTTCTTCGAAAGTATATCAGACAGGGCGGGATATCTTTCTTGATTTTTTTTCCCCAGAAAGCCCTAGTGATAGACAACTCGAAAAAAAATATCAGGGACGATAATCCATAATTTCTGATATAATTTTGATCACTATCACCATCACCATCACCATCACCATCACCATCACCATCACCATCACCATCACCATCACCATCACCATCACCATCACCATCACCATCACCATCACCATCACCATCACCATCACCATCACCATCACCATCACCATCACCATCACCATCACCATCACCATCACCATCACCATCACCATCACCATCACCATCACCATCACCATCACCATCACCACCACCATCACCATCACCATCGCCACCACCATCACCATCACCATCACCATCACCATCACCACCACCACCACCACCACCATCACCATCGCCATCGCCATCGCCATCGCCATCGCCATCGCCATCGCCATCGCCATCGCCATCGCCATCGCCATCGCCATCGCCATCGCCATCGCCATCGCCATCGCCATCGCCATCGCCATCGCCATCGCCATCGCCATCGCCATCGCCATCGCCATCGCCATCGCCATCGCCATCGCCATCGCCATCGCCATCGCTAATGCTTTCGTGAATTCATAGTCTACCTATATCCTAGGGCCTAAGACTTCACTCTACACGTTTTCACTCTCTCACTAATACGAACTTACCTGGCTGTACCTAACCATTCAAAGTCATTTGCATATATTATATTATCAATGCAATCTATTGTCATAATAATCCCTGTCTACGGAATGGTCCACGGCTGACTTGATACCCACAGCATGAAATATCTACCACACCTGGCAAGTAATCGGTCAAGATCACAACTGTATATGCTCTTCTAGTCTTCTATAATCACGTACGAGTTCAAGAACAGCAAAACGATTTCTTATAGGTTTTGGTTGCTTTTTGTTTGTTTGGGATATTTAAAGTGAGTCGCCTCAGTCATAGTTAATGGAGCGGAATAGTTAGCTAATGGTTGGGAAACCTATTGTTCTAGGTTTTTGTTCAACTTTATACATTGTTATATGAAGTTGGCCCTGCACAGAGAAAGAAACGTTGCTCCGTTTTGTTCATATTATACGGGAATATTGTATTTTTTTAACCCTAAAAAACGTCCTAAAATACTTATTATCTGTTAATTAATCCTATATGATTAATACAACTTGTTTATTGAAAAGGAAATTGCCTTTCTTCATGCTTTCTTATTTATCGTCTAGCTACTTAACTGTTTCATAACAGTTCACTTAGTTTTAGTTGCAAGTACGTTTAAGTTTGTTGTCCCTGTAGCTTCAGGCTGGTTTAAATGCAGCAAGGCACTTTTTGTAGTTATGGGCTGACTCCAAAAGACGAATTCTGTAGGTTCAGGCGGAGTAACGATTTTTGTTTTGCAGTTACAGGCCGTAAGTGCACCTTGTGGTTACAGCGTTTTGTCTTCCCTCGTCTACTGTTTGGGTCAAACCTTTATGTTATCAGTTAGTGAATTATTCTGGGTTTCACGGTCTCTACCGCTTTATGCAGTTTTGGCAAGTTCCCAGTAAATCAGTCTTTGCGACGCTATCGTTTCTGCTCTTTTAGTCAGCTTGTGCGAGTTTACTACATTCACATAAGATGTGATTGACTTTCTCCTATTTCTGCTTACATATTCTGGGCATAGAGCTGTCATGTTATGTAATTATTATTATTATTATTATCATCATCATCATCATCATTATTATTATTATTATTATTATTCTTCAGTATACACGTTTTAAGCTAGATAGGGCGAAATTTCGTAACCTACCAGCATATAACAGGACCAATAATACAATCACTTAAAACTAATTATATAGAAGAGAAAAAAAAATATATATACATATATAACTATATCGTAAAATGTCTTATTTCTAATAGTAGCTTTTAAATATTTATAATATAGTGTTCTTTAAGATGGTAATCACTTAAAATGTTTATAATGTTCATAATAAGATGTACTAAACTTAAAATAACTGTAATGTTCTTAAGATGCAGTTTAAATACTTAGAATGTTTGAAATGTCCTTTAAGATGTGATTAATTTGAATGTTCTTGCAATGTTCACTGTGCAGCTTAATACCGCTTTCTGCATTCTAAGTAATACATCTTTGTATCTTGCTCCAAAGATATTTTTCATCTCAGGCTCCATCTCTTGAGAGCTACCTCTAAGAGCGTCCAAAATGACTTTCACTTGCAAGATCTTGTATCCTGGGTGTTGTTTTGTGAGCTCAAGTCTAAGTTGAGTCTATTATTATTGTTACTATTATTGTTATTATCATTATTATAAATTATTATTATAAATTATTATTATAAATTATTATTATAAATTATTATTATAAATTATTATTATAAATTATTATTATAAATTATTATCATAATCATATCCTTTTTGTAATCACTACCAAATCCTGCAATCTGATTGTTCAAAGGAGTGTGATTAATTCCCAAATCGCATCCTTAGGAGCTCTTAATCGCATCCTGAAAAAAAAAATTTTTTAACAATAAAATCAAACAAAATCAAACAAAAAAAAAACAAAAAAAACAAAAACAAAAAATTTTTTTAGTTTTTTTTTTCGTTCTTGTCGTTTGCATTTAGTTCTTCTACTACATTAAATTGATTATTCTGCACTCTTTATTGTGTCTTTTTCTTGTGTATGATTACAAAAAGGATATGATTAGGTGGTAATTGAACTTCGTGTCGTGCAATTTTGGTCTGAAATCAAACTTGCAATTACAAATCGCGCGTTTGATTTCAGACCAAATTGCACTCCACTCAGTTCAATTACCATCATTTACTATTATTATTATTAACATTATTATTATTATTACTATTATTATTATTATTGTTATTGTTATTATTATTATTATTATTAGGATGAAATTTTTTATTTTGATCTGTTTGATAAGTTACACTTTACAACTTTGAGGGATAACCTAGGCTAAGCTGCTATCAGTGTCTTTCGTAAAATCTTATCGTGATTCCTTATCATTCTAACAATTACACAACTTCTCTTTCCATTGTTCCTTCTTGCAAGAGTGCCTAATAGCGATAAAATTGCCTTACGATTTCCGCATTCTGTGGTGATAGGATCCATTTTGGCTTTTCAGCAGCAAATATCTGGTTTCTCTCTCACTTATCATCTTTGAGCGTGCTTGTTGTATGTCTGTATTTCTCGAGGTGACGTGATTTTGCACTTGGGTTTTTAGGTCTTTATGATAGTTCCCTAAAAAGTCAAATACTATGTTAACTTGTGTGACTTCGTGCTAAGGGTCCATTTGTTTTATTCCGCTTCGTATGTAAGTCTACTGTATTTCCTTTGTTTCTTGTTCGTTCTGTCTGCTATCTTTCCTATACCGCACACGGTGCCTTCAAGCAGGAGCCATCCTTTTTTTCTATGTCATGGATGACCATGTCGAACTTATTTGCCCCGTCTTCTGGTGGGGCTGGGAGATGGAATGCAGTGTTTCACATAATTTTAGCTTTTATCATTTTCTATCACTGCTGATGGAGATCTTTGTTCGTACCATGGTTTAGAGTGATCGTTTTCAAAGTCATACAGATGGAGTACGTAGTGATAGAATGGTCTTAGTATCTTGTCAAGCACTTTGTGCAATCATCGAGCAATTACACACTATGTGAGATACTGATTCTTGTTTTTGGCCACACATTTTACATTTAATTTCCTCAACATGCTTGTTGTAGCTTGTATTTCTTGTAAGTTGCAGTTGGTAAAAATTGCTGTCTCATGCTTGTGTTCACATTAAGCACTATGTCTGAAATGTTCTTCCATGTTTGCAGGAGTGCAAGGCTGTCCGCTTCGATTTCATCATCGTCATACTCCAGTGTAGTAAGAGCGCCTAGCCACTTTTGGGCTCTGTATTCTGATTTGTAGTGGTTGATCATTGGTGTCAGGAATTATCTTTTTAGTAACATTTAAAACACTTACGTTTAGCGAACAACCGTTCAGTTCGAAAGCCATGGTAGATACTGATGAACAAGTACAGGTGAACTCGTAGTCATTCGTGGTCACTCTTATGTACCTTTAGCAACGATCCACTTTCCTCATTTTCCGGACTTTCCGGACTTAACGTTTCAGCGTTTTACCGTGACCCGGTGGTTTTGTAGGCGAAGTTTGAAAATCCTGTTCCATCGGTCTTGCCTTCCTGCTAGACGTTTCACGATAATCATAAGATAATGTTACGTAGTCATTTATGTTTTGCATGAGTTTTTTTTTTAAAATTTGGCAACGAATCCTAGGAAGATTCGACAGTTGCGATGTCTAAAAGTTGGACGACCGAAAAGTCATAATATCTGAAAGATATCTCTCTGAAAAATTCAACCAATTTGCGGAAGAATGAAAGAAAGGGAACTTTGGGAATTGGAAGACCTTGGAACATCGAATTTTCAGAAACTTTACTCCACCAGTGCATGAAAGAGCTTCGAGAACGATGTAGGCGAACGATATAAACAATAATATACGGCCGCAATGCAATTGTAAAAGGGAAACATATAACCAAGGGAAAATATTAGGGAAAGACATTCTAGAGATAGAAACTTAATATAAAGCGCCTTTGATTATATTCATATAGAAAAGGCGCTATATAAATTCATAAATTATCATCAAACTTAATTGCTAAACCTTTTTCTAACAACAAATATAAGTGAAACCTCTTTATTTTGATTTGGGAAGTACTTTTTGTAGTAAACAACACTGCAAATCTACTGTACTTTTCTAGAAAAACAGGTTTTGGTCATGTACAATTGTACATGCGTACTCTGTTCTCTTGTTCAGAATTATTTTATTTGAAACTTTGAAATATTTCTAGCACGATTTGTTCTCAATTAGTTAAGCTACCAAGCACCATCGACCGATTTTTAGGGTCAGCTCCTAGAACTCAGTGCATGTGATGAAAAATTATAAATCCTTAAATCATAATCATTAAATCATTTACTTAAATCTCAGGGAAACCGGCTCCGGAGGGGGAGTACAAAGTAATTTATGTAAACGCCGTGCAAACTTTGCTCCGCAATAAATTGTGGCTCGATTTCCAAAATGTTACGACATAGTTAATAACTATCAGCTGTTAACTACGGTTTGACAGAAGTTTTGATTCAAGAATGTCTGTCAAACGAATTTATTAAAAGCTATGGTTTAGACTCTTGTACACAGTAGACTTTTGCTAGACCGTTGCAATTGAGTGTTGGTCTACCTGTGGTTCAATACCATAATACTTTGCGGGTTTTATTGCATCGTGGTCATCCATCTTGTAGCTTAAAAATTGGATGTCTTTGTTGATTAGTTGTTGCTCGACAGATTTATTTTATTTCGCCCACAATTCTGCAGGTAATCATGCTTCTATAAACTAAAAAATATGAAAAGAAGTTATTTATATTTATTTTAAGCATCATGAATTTTAAAATAACCTTGTTTTATCCACGAAATTTCAGGGTTGTGTTTGCCAGAAAATGGGGCTCGTTTTGGGAAACGCAGTGGCTACCGTACGCCGACTTGCAATTTCGTGGCAGTGGTAAGATTTATGCACCTATCAGCGGCGTCCCCGGGGGCTAACCCGGGGCTAACCAGGGGGATTGTAAAATGCTAGAAACAATCTTCTACGATTACCCCTGGGGGTAAGGGAATCTTTAATTGCAAAGTCCCCTGGTTTAGTTTATCGTACCCAACAATCTCCCACCATTTCAAATAATTTAATAGTAGCTGGTTCTTTCTTGGTGAAGCAAGATACCAAGGAAAGTGATTGAAAGTATGGAATTTAAAGGAGCTTTTTATCAGTAGAATATATCTTGAAACACTGGGAAAGAACATTTTAAACACTGCTTTGATACCATGATACTTGACTACAATGTCCTGGATTTTTTCGAACATTTTATTTTACATGTTGATAAACTTCAATTGATACACTTATTGCAATAGTTGCAGGAGTTTACTCTCTTCAAATGTTAAGCCCATACACTCTCCATGAAACCAGTTTTCACAGGAATCGCAGCATATTATAAACCTAGAAAAAATAAAGATTGATTAACTGGTATAAGTACAAACAGCCGGAAAAAATATTTTTGTTTGACTGACTGCCCATAACATTCAAATGATTGAGTGATGAACCAAATAAACATAAATTTAAGTACTCTGTTTGGTGGATATCAAAGTAAATGTAAATACCTGTGATCTTCAGGCCCTTTGCATATGCAGTATAAGGCTGCTTGAGGCTCTAATTGCCCTAAAAAAATAAAGATTCTTTTTGTTTTAAGAGGCTGTGTCCCTAAGAATCACCAGACCAAATTGCATGGGGTCTCAGATTTCTTTCAAACTTTATGTACAGAAAGCCTTTCCTACTGGTAGCATTAAAATGCATTTTATTTTGAATGTCGTCACAAATTCGCTAAGTTCAAGGGGGGTCAAGTTTCGGGCAAAAATTAAGTTTTTGGACACCACCTGGTAATGTAATTTGAATAAAATTTGAGGCTTTGTATCTCTTTTAAAAATGCGCACAAAATTAAATACTTTTACATGCTGCTAGATACACATCTGAGGAATAACCTGACATATTAAAAGCTTCAAGAAGAAGTATTTTATTTGGAGAAAATGTACGCTACTTTTGCACTATATTTGACATTTAGTGACGAGCAAAATTATGACAAAAGATAAAAATTCAAATCTCAAAAGTGGATCGCTCTATAACTCTAGTATTTTTATCGTGATACAAGTAAACATTGATCTTTCATAAAATGTAAAAACATTTTTCGGCCAGCATGTTTTAGGCATATTGTGACTCCGCCAAATCTCAGCATTTCCCGAGTTGTCAAATTGAAAATGAAAATCGCCTGTTGTTACGTCCCTCAAATTTCTACTCTATATTGACACAGAATTATGTTTAAACCCGAGATAAGATATTTTAAGGTATTTTTTTGAACACATTCCACAAGTGGGATCAGAAAAAGAAAAAAATCGTTCATTTGTGGTTGGTTTTGTAAGAAATTTGTATGTTGAATTAGCCATGAATTAAGAGAAAACAATGCGAACGCTTATTTCAAGTAATTGAAGACAAATTTCCACTTGTAAGATCAATAAATCAATAAAGATACATTGCTTTAGTTTTAATTGCATTGAATTTCCAAGAAAGAGCTGTAAATTTAGCAATAGAGAGCATTAAATACAACAAATTGAACAGACCTTTGATTGACCTTATTCACATCAGCTTTGCACGATCGGGAAAACAATGTGATTCTACAAGCAATCAACATGACAAGTCTTCATGATCAATTCCTCTACCAACGATTGTCCCAAGGATTAGTTTGTAGTTAGGTATGATTCTTGCAGCATAATTGTTGTGTTCGAGCGAAAAAAAGCGTTATGTTAACACCAACATTATGCAGAGTTGGTTTTGTTTCATGGTAGTCTTAGAAATGAGGCCGCTGACCAGCAAAACAAATGAGCTGTCAAATGCACATGTTTGGAAATTGTTTCAATTGCAAAGTGAAGCAATGAGAGTTTGCTTTATTGTTGATAAAAAGTGTGGTGAATCGCGAGGTTCGTCCCATTTAGCTAGATTGACTGAATGTGCTGATATAAAACGACATCTTCTACATATCACCTCTCTCGGGAAGAATTGACTGAATATGAACTTAGTGACTTGTCAGAAATTAGCAGGGGTAAGGGGGGAAGGGAGGGGGGGGGGGGTGGGAATTTTGAATTTGGGGTTGGAAATGGGGTGACCCATCCCAGCAATGGGAATGAAATTATCCTCCTTACCCTCCCCTTGGGCCTAGCATAAAATACCATGGCCCTCCCCTCTCATGTAAATGATATATCTAGTTCTTGCAATAAGAAGAGAAACTAACTGTCAAAGAGTTGTTAACGTTGTTGAAATCATTGCGCCCCAGCAACCGGTGAATAATGGCACAGAGTCCTATTGGCCCATTGTCCCTCCATTTTGAAGGGATAAGTGGACTATTCAAGGCACAAAATCCATGTGTCCAACTTGCTTTTGACAAAGGATTATTCACATTTAAAGAATCCCAAGATATCATCAAGCAATATTTATGCTTCAATCTTAGTGAAAATGATGATGATGATGCTCATATAGCAGTTCTGATGGTGATGCGGATGCTAAAAATAGTGATCATGAGGAAAGCTAAAAAACTCTATTAAAACAAAAACAAGTATATTCATAATCTAAGAATTTTCAGGACATTTGATACAAGTTAAGGACGGTGCCTACTATTGTCCACGCGCACACGTACTGCGCATCTACATTCGAGGAATTTCAAAATTTATTACTCGAATTGCACGAAATAAAACGTTTATTTTCTATAAAAGTTAAACAGAAAACGATCTTAAATAACCCAGGCTTGTTAAAGAGATAATTTGCTAAGGTTTAAGTATTATTGACAAAGAATCATAAGGTTTTTTGGGCAAGTTTCAGTGAAAAAATGACAGACTCATAGTTCTAAAAACCAAATCCTTTCAATAATAAAGCTTTTTACCGTTTGTTTACATTTAATCCTATAAAACTTGAATAAAAACAAACAAGAAATACATATGAAATTGAAAATTTACCATTTATTAATATCTAGGTGTGTAATTATAGTTTTGAAAATCTTTTTTTGGTTGCTAAACACCTTCATCATGAAATTATTTTACTTTGGGGTTCTCAATCTAAAAAATCATCTTATTACGTACCAAATATTTCAGAAATTCCTTTCTGCTGTTAAGTAAAAAGTCGATAGTAACTTCACTTCAAACCCAATAGTCTTCCTGGAACTATAAAGCTTATAAATATCGAGTTTTTCTCTGTGTTTTTTGCTTGCATGGCAGGAAGCAGCATGTTTAGCTTGACATGCAAACGCACCGAAAACAGAGTTTGTCACGCCGTTTTTTATGCTGTGTAACGCTTGTCATGCATTCGGCATCAGATTTATCCCTAATAATGTTCTTTAAAAATTCGTATCTCTTAAGGACGGTGCCTACTATTGTCTACGCGCACACGTACTGCGCATCTACATTCGAGGAATTTCAAAATTTATTACTCGAATTGCACAAAACAAAACGTTTATTTTCAATAAAAGTTAAAGCAGAAAACGATCTTAAGTAACCCAGGCTTGTTAAAGAGATAATTTGCTAAGGTTTAAGTATTATTGACAAAGAATCATAAGTTTTTTGGGCAAGTTTTGAAAAAATGGCAGACTCATAGTTCTAAAAAACCAAATCCTTTCAATAATAAAGCTTTTTACCGTTTGTTTAGATTTAATCCTATAAAACTTGAATAAAAACAAACAAGAAATACATATGAAATTGAAAATTTACCATTTATTAATATCTAGGTGTGTAATTATAGTTTTGAAAATCCTTTTTTGGTCGCTAAACACTTTCATCATGAAATTATTTTACTTTGGGGTTCTCAATCTAAAAAATCATCTTATTACGTACCAAATATTTCAGAAATTCCTTTCTGCTGTTAAGTAAAAAGTCGATAATAACTTCACTTCAAACCCAATAGTCTTCCTGGAACTATAAAGCTTATAAATATCGAGTTTTTCTCTGTGTTTTTTGCTTGCATGGCAGGAAGCAGCATGTTTAGCTTGACGTGCAAACGCGCCAAAAACAGAGTTTGTCACGTCGTTTTGTATGCTGTGTAACGCTTGTCACGCATTCGGCATAAGATTTATCCCTAATAATGTTCTTTAAAAATTAGTATCTCTTAAAAACGCCTGGATACCCCTATTTTTTCTTCGTTTAAATGATAGAGTAAATGCTAAATTAGCCTCGTGAAATGAAATTTATAAAAAATAATTGGTTTTGAAAAGAACATGGACACAATCTTTATGTACCTACTGATCGAAAATAGGGAGCACGAAGCTAAAAAAATTATATTTATTATAGCCAACTATTAAAGTCATGGTAGAATTGGGTATATTTTAGTAAAGAAACAAAGTGTCAGTCATTTAGGACGATTTAAATTAGAAATTTCTCAAAATCTTTTGAAAAAAAAAAAATTTTCCTGGTGTTAGTAAAATCATGACGTCATCACTTTTTAACGATTTTTAAACCTTATTATTTCTTTTAAATGCATGGTGACCCCTACTTTTCTAACCAGAATTTGACAACCCTTTGATAGGTTAAAATAATTCACATAGTCATTTAAAAAATAATTGATTCTCAATTAGTAGGCACCGTCCTTAAAAACGCCTGGATACCCCTATTTTTTCTTCGTTTAAATGATGGAGTAAATGCTAAATTAGCCTCGTGAAATGAAATTTATAAAAAATAATTGGTTTTGAAAAGAATATGGACACAATCTTTATGTACCTACTGATCGAAAATAGGGAGCACGAAGCTAAAAAATTATATATATTATAGCCAACTATTAAAGTCATGGTAGAAATTGGATATATTTTAGTAAAGAAACAAAGTGTCAGTCATTTAGGACGATTTAAATTAGAAATTTCTCAAAATCTTTTGAAAAATTTTTTTTTTTCCTGGCGTTAGTAAAATCATGACGTCATCACTTTTTAACGATTTTTAAGCCTTATTATTTCTTTTAAATGCATGGTGACCCCTATTTTTCTAACCAGAATTTGACAACCCTTTGATAGGTTAAAATAATTCACATAGTCATTTAAAAAAATAATTGATTCTCAATTAGTAGGCACCGTCCTTAATCTATTTAAAATAGTACTTCACAGTTCATACATCCGATATGCTTTGTTGTTGTTGTGGTTACTTAAACCAAATATAGCCCTAATTTTGTTCATACTGTGAACCAACAACTGTATGATGCTGAAGCATAAATTTGAATGACCCTCCCGGGGTGGGGTACTCCCCTATATTTGTTATACGGGTATGTGCCGCCCTATAGGGTATGGTTTTTCGGCTTTTGGGTCTGGGGTTGGGTATCATTTTTTGACATTTTGTCTGGGATAGGGTATCATTTTTGTCTGAGATAGGGTTACGATTTGATCGTTTTTGTCTGGTGAATAGGCTACACTTTCTGACGACACAAAAATGATAAAAATGTTAGTAAATATTGATTGCAATCTATTGAATAACTGTCATTTCCGTCTTTTCGTCTGGGATAGGGTGTACAATTCTTAGTTGTAGTCTGGGCTAGGGTATGTAAAATCAAAATTTTAAAGTTCATATTCAGTCAATTCTTCCCGAGAGAGGTGATAGGTTAAGAAGATGTCGTTTTATATCATCAGCACATTCAGTCAATCTAGCTAAATGGGACGAACCTCGCGATTCGCCGCACTTTTTATCAACAATAAAGCAAACTCTCATTGCTTCACTTTGCAATTGAAACAATTTCCAAACATGTGCATTTGACAGCTCATTTGTTTTGCTGGTCAGCGGCCTCATTTCTAAGACTACCATGAAACAAAACCAACTCTGCATAATGTTGGTGTTAACATAACGCTTTTTTTCGCTCGAACACAACAATTATGCTGCAAGAATCATACCTAACTACAAACTAATCCTTGGGACAATCGTTGGTAGAGGAATTGATCATGAAGACTTGTCATGTTGATTGCTTGTAGAATCACATTGTTTTCCCGATCGTGCAAAGCTGATGTGAATAAGGTCAATCAAAGGTCTGTTCAATTTGTTGTATTTAATGCTCTCTATTGCTAAATTTACAGCTCTTTCTTGGAAATTCAATGCAATTAAAACTAAAGCAATGTATCTTTATTGATTTATTGATCTTACAAGTGGAAATTTGTCTTCAATTACTTGAAATAAGCGTTCGCATTGTTTTCTCTTAATTCATGGCTAATTCAACATACAAATTTCTTACAAAACCAACCACAAATGAACGATTTTTTTCTTTTTCTGATCCCACTTGTGGAATGTGTTCAAAAAAATACCTTAAAATATCTTATCTCGGGTTTAAACATAATTCTGTGTCAATATAGAGTAGAAATTTGAGGGACGTAACAACAGGCGATTTTCATTTTCAATTTGACAACTCGGGAAATGCTGAGATTTGGCGGAGTCACAATATGCCTAAAACATGCTGGCCGAAAAATGTTTTTACATTTTATGAAAGATCAATGTTTACTTGTATCACGATAAAAATACTAGAGTTATAGAGCGATCCACTTTTGAGATTTGAATTTTTATCTTTTGTCATAATTTTGCTCGTCACTAAATGTCAAATATAGTGCAAAAGTAGCGTACATTTTCTCCAAATAAAATACTTCTTCTTGAAGCTTTTAATATGTCAGGTTATTCCTCAGATGTGTATCTAGCAGCATGTAAAAGTATTTAATTTTGTGCGCATTTTTAAAAGAGATACAAAGCCTCAAATTTTATTCAAATTACGTTACCAGGTGGTGTCCAAAATTTAGTTTTTGCCCGAAACTTGACCCCCCTTGAACTTAGCGAATTTGTGACGACATTCAAAATAAAATGCATTTTAATACTACCAGTAGGAAAGGCTTTCTGTACATAAAGTTTGAAAGAAATCTGAGACCCCATGCAATTTGGTCTGGTGATTCTTAGGGACACAGCCTCTTAAATCTTTTCAGAAATAGATATTTCACTTAGGAAGTGTATTTTTTCAAATTTTAGGAAAAAACCTTGACCCTTCCCCCAGAAAATCCAAAATAAAAGCTAAGCAAGCCACAAATTTTGTTTACACATGTTATTTGAGAGTCATTGAGCAGTCACATATAATTCATGCCAACAAAAATGCACAGTCTATTGCATTGATACCTGCTCATGCAAAATAAAACAAAAACCAAACAAAGAAATCAAAAGAACATACCAGTTTTTGCTTTGTTAGTTTCTTTGTTGCAGTAGCTTTTTTGGACCCCTCCTTCCATCTCGATTTTATTTTTAGTAGGTGATCTAATTTAAACTTCACATCCGTCTTGGTTAGCAATGTTGATGGAGCTAATTCTTTGATACTGTCCTGTAATTTCTTCTGTAGCTTTTCTGAAATAATTGCCGATAACCCCTCTTTGGGGCTCCACACAATCTTGAACTCCATTTTCTTGAATCCATTTAATATTTTCTTGAGGACTTAGATAGTGACCCACTCAAAACCAGTACATGTACTACATTCAGAGCCCCATGGTCTTTTTGGGTCAGGTATGGGAATCAGTACACAAGAGATGATTGGCCTGAGTTACAGTCTTTTCGCTACCTTGCACTTTCACTACTGCACATTTGCTACTAATAGAGGTTGATTCGCTACTTAATAGAAGTCGATTTGCTACCTTGAGGTAGCACAGTCGCTACTTTATCTCAAGATGCCTGTAAACCTCCTTAATTTTAGATCATTTATTATCAGTAATTTGTTATTATTTGAATGTTTTTTTAAAGAAAGAAATTTCAAAGCATATTTGGCGCAATCTGTTATATCAGGTTTGTTGCTTTCGCACTTTTATTAGGAAAGTTTTTGAAGGATATTTAATGTCAAGGAAGAGTTTTAGTTATGAAACAAGCAATCTAGTGGAGTTATTCTAGCTTCGTAGTAAAGTAGCGAACAGACTATCAGTGTTGTGAGACAACAAACAAATCAAAAGACATGAGAAACGAAGGCTTCTTTTATCCCCGCTTTTGGTAGATGTCTAAAGTTTGACTTCAAAATATTAGAGTTTATTTGAAGGAAGAATTTTAGCTATGAAACAAGCAATCTAGTAGAGTTTTTTAGTTTCGTTGTAAAGTAGTGAACCGACTCTTGGCGTGGCATTGTGTGACAACAAACAAATCTAAAGCTGCAAATTTTCACGGTAATTCGAACAAGTCCTAGGAATTCTTAATTGAAATTCGGAAGAAAAATGGACCAGAAAATCTAGGAATTCTTAGGAATTCTTAGGAATGTTTAGGAATAATTTAGTTCTTGGTTCTTAGCTTGGATTTCTTGGGAATTGGTAGGTATATTTGAGAATTCATGAGAATTTCTAGGAATATTTGAGACTAGCTAAGTTTTGTTGTGAATATTGATTAATAGAGAAGAACACGGAACCAGAAAATCCATATGGAAAATTTATTTCAAGGATAAAGATAAGAATACAAGTTTATATATTAGAAACATCTTGAGGAAAAACTTTACACTGCCCCAGTATGAAAATATATGTGATCACAGTGTGATCACACGCTGTGATCGCCGTGATCACGTGTAAAAACGTTTGACGCGTGATCACACTGTCATCACACTAAATAACCTGTGATCACATGATCACGCATGCGTGATCAAATATTTGTGATCTCAGATGATAGCCATGGTGATCACAGTGAAGCAGTCACTGTGATTAGACTGCATGTGATCACACTAACGATATGGGAAAACCTGGGAACACAATATTAAAATGTAATAAAAAGTAGTTTATTCTACCTTTATATATATTATGTCATCATACATCTCAGGTATAGAATAGTATAAGTATATGTACTTTTTAGCTGGTATAATAATAAATGATCATGATAATGTCTATACGTGTACAGACCTATTGATGTCAGTATTTTATAATATTACGATGATGTATATATCTTAAATCTTTAAAGAAATCAAAAAACTCTTTATATATAGAAGAAGCTTAAGAAATGAATATCAGCTATGATAATCGCTGTTGTCCATGTAAATTTCGGTCAGTTTAACTCTAAAACACCATTTTGATTAGTAATACTATAAAAAATGTGAATTATTAAAAAAGATAGTCATGCACTTATCTTCTCTTCAGTTTTCAACGCCACCCCACATCTTACACCTGCCATTGCGGACCATTCTGCACTTTGAATCAATGATTTTTTTCATGTCCTCCCATGACAGCTTAATTTTTGGTGTTTTGCTAAATTTCATTTGATGTTGCTCAAAAACCGCACTCAGGCGGTTTGAGTCCAGTTTTCTGCGCTTTTCTCCCTTTCCTTCAACACTGCTTTGAGCAGCTTCCTGGCGGCTAAACACAATTTCAAAAACTTTTAATATAAAGTTTTTTGGCAATTTTGTTGTTATTTTGTCCAGCAGTCTTTTAGGAATATATACGCCCCTGGAAGCTGCACCCACAAGTACTTTCTCGTCACCTGGGAAGGAGAGGGTGGTAAGTTAGGCTTATCTGGCATGATTTTAGTCACCGTCGGAGCTTCTTTTGGTGACAAGCTGCCACTGTGGACTGGAGAAGAAGCAACCGTACTTGTGAAATTGGTATTGATAGAATCGTCGTCTCTACCACATAAAGCTTCCTGCTCCACAGGGATGCCCAATTTTGCTGGCATCCCTGTGGATTTGTATTGCACTTTTATGCAGTTTCTGCATTTAAGAAATGATAGAATTACATTTTTCATTTCTTGGATGCTGTTTCTCAAGCCTTGAACTTCACTGGCAAGCTCATGAACTTCCATTTCCAGGCTTCCCACGTTGGAAGTTGTTGATTGAAGCTGAGTGCTGCTATTCGTCTCAATCGGCCTGGAGCTTGTTAAATCAACTGAAAGCAATAATGAAAAGCAATTCAAACCACAGTATACGTCAACGACACGTTGAGACTGATAAATTTGCTTTTTTCACCATGCTTAAGCTTTAAGTAAGAACGCATTTGATTTGTCAATAAAATAAATAAAGTATTTACTTCTGGATATCCGTTTAAAGAATTTTGATTTTTTCACAAATTTCATTTGTTTAAACAGCGATTTACTTCATAAACTGAAGACAACTTTACCATAAGAAAATACAGCAAACTCAGATTATAGTTAACTTAGTGCATTGTTACTTTATTAGTGGGAATAGATTCGGATTTTCGTGTGAGTTACCGGCAGTAGAATTTTGAAAGATGAAAACAGCTCTAAAGGCAATAAATTATTTACTTTACGAGAATGTGTTGGATTTACATTTAACTGTATGCCCGATCATTTTAATAGCTAGAAATATTAGTACGGGATATGATCATCTTTGCTCATTGAGCGTTGGTTCTTTTATAAATAGATTGCATCGCCTGTTGTAGTTCCGAAAATCCGATCCAAGAATGCCATAACCTTCGATACTGTTAATTGTTTGACCTGAAAATACTCTTCTGATGAAGATCGAGATATCAACAAGAAAGATGGCAAATGTTCTTTTTATGCCCAACGAAACATATGATTATTGGCAGTCTAATAAAGCCATACTAAGTAAACACCGCTGTATAACACTTTTGTGAGCAAAGAGTGTCAACTGATCACACAAATGTCGTGACATGATCCTAATTGGATAATGAACATGGTCGTGCATGCGATGCTTAAAACACGCGAACCAAAAGGAATTAAAATCATTTATGATTCTCGTGAAGTAGAATATCGACCACCCAGTATCACCTCAGCTGTATGGTTTAATGAGCTATTCAGCTTACTAGACTCTGCTTCATCAATGTGTGATGACCTCATTCTACTTGGTGACCTAAATTGTAATTTAATGGATCCAGATGTCAGTGGCCGTGACCTTGTGGACTTATGTGATATATTTAATCTGGACTGTTTGATTGACGAACCCACACGGATTAGTCAATCATCACAAACTCTCATTGATGTAATCCTCACTAGTAACAGGAGAAGGTTTCTATCGTCTGGAGTTTTTGAACCACATCTCAGTGACCATTCATTGGTTTACACCATTATGAGAACATTTTCCAATTATCATAGATCAAGGAAAGTTACTTATAGGAACTTCAAAGTTTATAATAAAGATGAACTCTTAGAAGACCTTGCCTTAACACCCTTTCATGTTATCTCCGTATTTGATGATGTGTCTGACCAGGCCTGGGCCTTTAGTAAATTATTTACTGATGTCATAGATACTCATGCTCCAATTAAGCAGTTCCATCTCAGGGGTGGCCATGTACATTACCTGACTCCTCAGTGGCGAAAAGCTATTCGACACAGAAACCGATTATGGCGTAAATATAGACGTGATCCCAGCCCTACTAACTGGAATCTGTACAAGAAGCAAAGAAATTTGTGCACTTCACTTAGACGGAAGTCAATTGCAAGTTATTTTCATCTGAAAGCAGATCGATGTTCTTCTAAGCCTAAAGATTTTTGGAAATTCTTTGGTTCTCTTTTCCATTCTAAGAAAGGACAAGCTAATGACATTGTTCTACAAGAAAATAATGACTTTATCACTGATAAGTCTACTATTGCAAAATTATTTAATGATTATTTCACTAGTATTTGTGAGAATTTCCCTTTGCCTAGCAATGAAGTATATGGTACGGGTTTTTCAAACCATCCCAGTATCTGCACTATAAATAATTGTATGTTAGGAGTTAATAATCAGAATAATCAGTTTAGCTTTCATACCACTTGTGCTTCTACTATTACTGATATAGTGCTTTCTCTTTCTTCATCAAAGTCGTCAGGTTATGATAACATTCCTATTCGCCTAGTTAAAGATAGTATTCCTGTTATTTCTCGAGTTATCTCTAATTTATTTAATTATGCTATTATGACATGTACTTTCCCTACTTGTTGGAAGTTGGGTCAGGTCACACCTATATATAAAAAGGGCATTGAATATTCGAAGGGTAACTATCGACCCATTACTACCTTAGCTGCCTTTGGTAATATCTTTGAACGAGTCATTGCAGGTCAGTTAAATAATTTCTTTTGTGACAAGCTGTCCCAGTTTTTGTCAGCTTATCGTAAGCATTATAGCTGCGAGACTACTTTGCTTAATTTATTAGAAGAGTTTAGGAGTGGTCTGGACAAGCAGCATTTTGCATCTATTATTGGTATTGATTTGTCCAAGGCATTTGACAGCTTGCCGCATGACTTACTTCTAGCTAAACTTGCTGCTTATGGTTTATCCTTTAATAGTTGTTCACTTATAGGGAATTATCTTACCGATCGTTTTCAGAGAGTTAAATTGGGTGACCAGTTTTCTGATTGGAGCCCACTTATCAGAGGAATTCCTCAAGGGTCTGTATTAGGCCCTCTCCTCTTCAATATTTTCCTCAATGATTTGTTATTATCTGAGCTTCAGTCTAAGGTTAGTTCATATGCTGATGATACCCAGATCTTTGATGTTAGTAATGATGTTTCTCTACTACATAGGCATCTGCAGTCTGATCTTCTCACTGCTCATTCGTGGTTCTGCTCCAACGGCCTCATGATGAATCCTGATAAATGTACTACCATGTGGCTAGGCAAGAGCAAGGGCATAAACACACCTTGTTTTTCCATTGGTAGTGAGGTGGTCAGTCTTGCAGATGATGTCAAGTTACTAGGTGTAACTATCGATAGAGATTTAAAATTCAGCAAACACATTACAGAGATAGCACGGAAGGTTGGCAAGCAAATTCAAGTCTTACAAAGACATAAGAAACTAATTAATACTGATGCCAAAGTCAAATTATATAATGCCTATTTTTTACCTCATTTAGATTATTGTTCTATTGTATGGCATCATTGCGGGAGAGGTAATTCAACCAAATTAGAAAAACTTAATGAACGCGCTTTGCGTTTTATTTATAATGATCATAAAAGCACATATGAGGAATTGTTGTTGCGTATTAATCATCCTACTTTGTATAATAGGAGAATGCACAATATTTTAATATTAGTATTTAAGGCTCTGCACGGACTGGTTCCTGAATATATTTCTAAGTTATTTACACTACGTAATTGTAGCATTAATTTACGGGGTGATAACATTCTTATAGTACCTAGAGTAAACACCACTAGTTATGGTCTTCATTCCTTGGCTTATCAGGGTAGTAAGTTATGGAATTCTCTTCCAAACAACATGAGACTGTTGCACGAATTAAGTAAATTTAAATCGGAAATTTCCAAAGTCAAATTTGATATTGACTGTTGTACCTTTTGTAGAGGATAATTCTATTTTAATTTTATTTTACATATATACATATATTTATTTCATTGTTTACATCCATATTTTTATATTAGCATCATGTAATTTTAATTTTAGTTTAGGTTATTTATAACTTGGAGATATTAGCATGTACTTGCTATCTTGTAATTCAAGTATAAATAAAGTTATTGTATTGTATTGTTGTAGTACAAGAAAGTGATCTATCATTCTGAAGTGCACAAGAAAGCCTCGCTCAATTACCGCAGGTATGTAGGAAGTCTAGGAAAGCATGATATTGTCAGTCATGGTACTATGTTGTTGATATCTACTTACTTGATTCTTTGGTAGCTGAACATTTTTCGTAGTCCTCGCTTATCAGCTCGTGATTATGTTTTCCTGCCAAATAAATAAAATCTATTCAAGAAATGCATTGATAGCAAGTAAAAGCAAGGAATTAGTTTTATTTCAACATTTCTATTGCATTATATACTGTCCGTATAAAAAAGGTTGAAATGCGGACAACCACTAGTCACAACAGTTATTTTTTAATATTAGAAAGGAGTTAATTCTACTGAATGAGAGATTGATAAAATGTCAAGCTCAATTGAGAAAAAATCCTGAATAGCCATATTTTTTTGCACATTTTTCGAGCCGTTCATCAAATGATAAAATATAGTGAGATATCGTACTTATTTGAAAAGCTTGTTAATAATTAAACTGTTTATAACTTGTTCATATACGCTTACCCAATAGTAACAATTACTAACAATTTACAGTTTTAGTGTAGCGCTCTAAATTGCAATAAGTCTAACCTTTGTGATAAATGACTGTGTTGCTTTTGTTTTGAGGGGCATCTTTTTCCTTTACTACGTAAATGGCGACTATATCTTCAACACTACAGAATTTGGTGATCTTTGTTTCTGGTAGATAATCATTTAATGTTTCTCCTCGAACTATTAGAGACAATTTGTTTAGGGGAATGCCTGTTGCTGACGATAGTTTTTTCTTGAGGGATTCAAGGTTCATGTCTTTCTCGACCAAAATTTCGAAATCTGATTCGCTTTCATTTCTTCCACTACTTCCATCTTCATTCTTCACAACTTTCATTTTTTCCCTTGTGCCTATATCTGATGACTGTTCGTGTTGTGTTTGCTGTCGTAGCTTAGAAGGGTTAACGTCATTCACTATCGACATCCCTCCTTTAGCTTTTGTTGCTGTTTTCTTAAGCATTTTAGGTTTTGGCTTTTCTTTCACAGTTACTTTGGGCAGCTCGTACATGATTTGATCCGTAGAATCGTCCTCCTCGACTTCTGAAACTGATCAAATAGTAATGTATGTTTTCGGCAAATTGCATGATTATAAGTTACTAGAAAGTAAGAGAAAAATGCATGGTTGTACATGTATTATAATGTACTCAGTTTTGTAGTTGGGTACTATATTCGAAGTCAAGTACAAATCACTAAACTCCTTTAAGAAATTAGTTAAATTTTTCCTTTCAGTCAGTGAATGAATTTTTGGCGTGCAAATTACCCAACCGCCAAAAATAATTTATTTCTGTAAGAATAAAAAAGGCAGATATTGAAACATTACTACAGAAACAAATATTATTATGAAACATACGATCTTACCATTCAGTTCCATATTTTTTCCTTTTCTTTAGATATCTTGTAGTTACACTGTTGATTGGCAGGCCGAGAACAACGTTGCAACTAGTGCATTAGTTTTGTTTATTTTCCAGCTTTATACTGTGATCCCTGAAGGATAAAATGCAAAGTCCTGGTGAAAGTAGTTCAGATTCAGATTTGGAGGTACACAAAAATTATGCTCATCGCGGTGTCTTTGGTGGAAATCTTTAGATTTTCAACAAAGTCAAACTTCATTCCATTGCTCAACTCAAATATTGAGTTGTTATGTCTAACTGAATCCTTGTTAAAATCTGATTATAAATGAAATGTTACCCAATGGATACTTATTTGAACACATTGCGAGAGAAGGCAGAGGTGGTGGTGTTGGTATTTTATTTTTAAAATCTTTAAAGATAAAGAAGATTTTGATTAAAAAGCTTAAATCATTTGAGGCGATGGGAATGACGTCACACTCTGGGCATTTTTCTATTTTTATCATCTACAGACCTCCTCCTAGTACTCGAAACAATTCTTCCAATTCTCTGTTTTTTGATGAGTGTTCTACTTTTTTAGAACAATTTTCAACTGAATTTATACTAAATCTATACTGATTTCTGGTGATGACTTTCATCAACTAAAATGAACATTGATATAAAGCGCATGGATCAACCCATAAAACTTCTTGGAATCCATTTCACTTACGATCAGAATAAAGTAATAGAACTCAACCTGAAATCAATAATCGAATCCTTAAAGGGATTCTGAGGTACCAGACAGATCATAGCTTAAGATGTACATCAAACCTTGTTGATTTTGAAAATCGAAATGAAAATTCCATGAAATGCGTTTTTTGGGTTGATATCGTCCGTCAAAGTTGCGAAATAACTTAAGATGGGCTCCCTGTGGAATATCACGGAGATGCCTGGGCTGTGATGACGTCAGATAGTGGAACATGTTGGTTAGCTGGAGTTGAATCAGCCAAATTTCGCTATTGAAGTTTGGCTGTTCTTTGTCAATTTGAGCCGGAAATTGCTTCAGGAGAAGAATATAATACACCTGATGAAAGTGTAAGCGAGGAAAGTGAGCTAGAGGAAGTGGCGAGTTGGCTAGAGGAAGTTGTTGCTATGGGAGAAATAGGCCCTTTGCAGGATTAGGTCACGTGCTTGGTTACCGCGTAGCAACGCCATGTTGGGACGCAAGCGTCCCAAGCGCCATATTGAAATTATAGCGTGACGAAGCCATACTCGAAGTTTTATATTCAATTTATTTGCGATCTGTTCGAATCTGTTTTAGTATTAGTCAATTTTCTTAAAGTTATTAGTCTCTTGGATTGTTTTCTTTGAGTTTTTTGTTTATATTTCAAACATCAAGACGATTTTTTGACGTTTAAACCCGAAGTGAGCAGTGGACCGCATGGCGAACAATGGTCAAGGTAAGCAACCTTATTATTCATTCTTTATTTAGCGCTTTCTGTGTTCTGAAACCTTTGTTTATCTTGACTTATATCATTTGAGCGTTCGGTGAGAAACAAGTATGCTGTTTGTCTATGAATAACGATAAAGTTCGATGTTCCATATTAATTTTTTTCAGATGTCTAATGCACTCTACTTTCATGTCTTTTATATACACGTATGCTGGAATTAACTTTGGTTATTTGTGTTATTATCAGCTTCCACGGACACTCCAACTCAAGATCTGAGAAATTTTCCTGATTTTTCCTTTGCTGAGGTTGAGAGATATGCAAAAACCATGTCTGGGTGCACAAGCACCACAAGAGCTTACAAATTTTTTGCTGAGCCCGGATATCTACACAACATCCAAGGTATGTAAAATCAAAGTTTGATCTAGTTATATGTACCATCAAAGAAGTGATCTTAAAAGATACCATGATATAATACTAATTTTTTAATATAGTTATTATTGGCACTAACCTGGGATATATGATTATTAAATCTAAAACTTTTTTTCTTCTATTTCAGTCACCTATTCAGTGAATAGAGTCAAGGTGACAGCAAAGTGCTTTCGCTCGATGAGAAAAAGCGAGCCACCACACATTCTGGAGTGTTTCATGAGACTGGAAAACAACGCCATTCATGGAAAATGTTCCTGTGTTGCAGGTGCTAGTGGCTTCTGCCACCACCTAATAGGCCTACTGTTCTATATCGCTCATTGTAAAACCCTTGGAATGGTCTCCCTGCCAGATGATCTGACATGCACAAGTATGACTCAGCGTTGGAGTATCCCAAGAGAAAGGCAGATCCAGTCTAAAGAAGTACAGTCCTTACTGGTTAAAAAGCCAAAAATGGGAGCCAATTACAAAAAGTTCATCAAAAGCAATTTGTATTCACTTTCAACATTCTATGGTATTCTTTGTAAGAGTGACTTTGTTGGTCTGGAACCGCAACCCCTGGCAGTTGATATTGCTCCCACAGAAGAGCTAAGACCAAATTTACCTCAAGTTCCAACAAGGTATGGAAATGTCTTCAAAGGTAGTGTGCTGTCTTACCAGCAGAAGCTTTCTCAAGAGTATGTGATAAATGACTTTCTTGCCAGTGACTTTCCCAGGTTACCAATGGAGAATGCAGGAGAAAACTTCGATAATAATGTCCAGTTTTGCTTAACTCAAGACAAACAGGCAGCACTAGAGGCATTATCAGTCACTCAATCAGTTGCCATTGACATTGAGCAAAAAACTGTGACACAGAGTGCTTGTAATCTATGGCAGATGTTGCGCTCCAAGCGAATTACTGCAAGTAAATTTGGTCTTTGCGCAAAGCGTATCTCAAACTTTGAGAATTTGGTGAAGCAATTGAATCCATCAAGACATGTAGTCACTGCACCTATGCGAAGGGGTATTGAATTGGAACCGCATGCAGCTATGATTTATGCAAATCAGGCCAAATCAGGGATGGTCAACCTCTACCCCAGTGGATTGGTCATCTGTCCAAAGAGCCCATGGCTTGGGTGTAGTCCTGATCGCAAGGTCTACGATATCACTGCTGCAGCTGAAGGATCACAACCATTTGGGCTCTTGGAAATAAAAGTAGTCAAAGAGGGAGAAACAGATTTCAAAAATGTTAGATACGTTGACATTGACCCACTTACAAGTGAGAAAACACTGAAGAAGAACCATGACTATTATTTTCAAGTGCAATGTCAGTTAGCAATTACTGGCATTGAATGGTGCGATTTCTTTAGTTACATGAATGACAATACTTTTTTTTGTCAGAGAATCCTGTTTGACAAGGACTTTTTCCGGGAAAGCAAAAATAAAGTTGATAAGTTTTTTTTTCAATATTTTTTACAGGCAACATAGTATGACTAAGGGCAATAACCAAGAATTAATCACACCAATGTTATTCCATTTTAGACCATTTTTATTCAATTTTTGGATTTGTAAAGAGTTGAAAATCTGAATATCAGAACTAGCTTTTAGTCATCTATGCATAGAATCGTAATGTAAAGTTACTAAGCTATATTTTCAAATTATGTCACCTTTGCATTTGAAACTCTATGAGGATTTTGAAACCCCCATGGAATACAGTTAGATTAGAACTGGCTTCAAATGTTCATTAACTATTTCATGCATGGTTGGTGCAGTGAGCTAGTTTCAAAGTACTGCACGTGGTATAAATACATTGTAGTTTCCATTTTTCCTCATGCGTAATTAACAAATATTAGAAGTACATGTTGAAGGTTGTTTTTATTTGTCTCCATTTAATATCAAGGGCCCCTGAAAATTTGTTAATAAGCAGGTAATTGTATATATTTGATTAACTGAGCCCATCATAGACAATGGGACATCCGAGTCAAAGATATGGTATTCTTTGATCCTTCTGATTGCCCTTTCAACATGTATTCGCAATTTAGCAATTGTTTTTGTATTTAGCACTTCTGCTTCAGAAAATTGCTTTCTATCTTGTAAAAAGGGAGGGAGGTTCAGATGAGCACCCCTGTCCCTCAGCAAATCTTTGATATCAAATCCTTTATCTGCCATTACAGAATCACCATCCTCAAGCAAATCTAATACACCTGAACACCTTGTGATCTCTTTATCAGAAATTGCCCCTGTATAAAGAGAAGAAACGAATGTAACTGCACCATGTGGTGCAATACCTATTAGACCCTTAAGTGTTGTGTTACTCTTATATGTAGAATAAAGCTGGGACTGCAAAAGGAGAGATGATGGTGTCTCAACAAATATTTCTGTGCAATCAAGGATTACACGTGTTGTAGGATAAATCCTTTTAAACTCCTCTGGCATCTTGAGATTCACATCAGCTCTTGATGGCCAAATCATTTGATTACCAAGCAGAAAATACAAATAGTTAGCCCAGGTTGTTAATTTCCTACTCACAGTTGACATATGTAGATTAAAACGATGTGCAAGATCTTGTTGAAATAGCCCTAATTTAATTCTAACTAGAAACATGAATAACTCATCTATGAGTTGCATCGCCCTCATATGCGGACGATTTTGTAATATACCTGTAGCATAACAGTATGTCATTGTTTCTGCAGAAGGCCTAGCAAAATTATAAAAAAATATCAAATGCTTGTATGTGCAAAACCCAGTGTAGAACTTAATAGCATCGTTGTCTGTGGAGAATCTTTCTAACCCGAACTTGTAGATGGCAAGTTCTGCTGCAACTTGTTCTTTTTGTTGCTTTACTTCTTCTTGGGCAGCATTGGCATCTCTTCTTGCTGCTGCTAGTTCAGCTTGTAAGGCTAGTAGCTGTGCTTTTGTCTCTCTGAGCTCATCAAAAATATTTGGGGCTTGGGTTGTGTTTTCTTCATAAGGTTGGTTTGAATCATCATCTTCTAAAGCTTCCACATCACTCTCATCTGTTTGTGTGCCACTGTAAACCAAAGAAGGATTTCGGTTTTTTCAGCAAACAATATCAACTATGTCAGAATACCACTGATCTGCTGGATGGGCCAATGCAGATTAAATATTTAGATTTACATTTAAATAAACAACTTGCATGATAACATACCTTTCAACTTGTCTTATAATCTTTCGTCTGCTTATTGTTACTGCCCAGTTAAATACAGTAGGGACTATTCCTTCTTTAAGACGCCGTCTTCCTGAATTATCAATAGGGAGGAAGTCTTCTTCTTTAAAATGTTTGCCACAAACTCTGGTCTTAGATGTTATCTACATACAAACCATAAGCGTAAGTTAAGTTACATTGAAAACATAGTAAAGAAAATGTTAGTTAATAAAGAGCATTTCCATTTCAGTAAAGATAGGCCTTAACTTACCTTGAAATATGGGCCAACGTCCCTTCTTATTTTGATAATCCATTGCTTTTGCATTTCCTTGTTTTTAGGTATTCCGTGAAATGACAACGAACTTTCGTAGCGACTATCACCTGTACACATCGGGACACAACAGTGATAATTTCCACCTCTGGACTTCTTTTTAGGTACTGGGGAACTTGGACCAGAATCATCTGCTAAACAGGGTTAAAAAAATACACGTATAAGACAAATAATACTGATTAAATGACAACAGCAACCGCAAGAAAAAATGTCAAAACAACAACAACAACCTTACAAGAAGAACAGGCATGTACTCCAGCTCATTGTGAAATGTGTTGAGCTGAATTAGCTTACTAGCAATGCTTGAGTAAGAACACAGAAAGCGCTAAATAAAGAATGAATAATAAGGTTGCTTACCTTGACCATTGTTCGCCATGCGGTCCACTGCTCACTTCGGGTTTAAACGTCAAAAAATCGTCTTGATGTTTGAAATATAAACAAAAAACTCGAAGAAAACAACCCAAGAGACTAATAACTTTAAGAAAATTGACTAATACTAAAACAGATTCGAACAGATCGCAAATAAATTGAATATAAAACTTCAAGTATGGCTTCGTCACGCTATAATTTCAATATGGCGCTTGGGACGCTTGCGTCCCAACATGGCGTTGCTACGCGGTAACCAAGCACGTGACCTAATCCTGCAAAGGGCCTATTGAAGGCTAAAGGTCTGAGGGATGATGATGACTTAACTTGCTTTGGTCTGATTAACGCGAGTCCTCGTGTATGGCGAGAAAGGATTTTTCAACAGGTAGACGTAATACAAATGGCTGTTTATGACTCCAAAATTCTGGGAGTTTTTTTATAAATTCAGTCAAAACTGACATAACTCTTACTCTTTTAACCGTCACTCTTTTGAGGTTGCCGAATGGACTTTATGGAGTGCCCAATCATCACGTCTGTGTTTATTTATCATCTATAGACCTCCTTATTCTACTGCCAACCCTTTCTCTACTGGGACATTTATCTCTGAAAAAAAGTATGTAAAGCTTTTTCTGTTTTTTCGGTCTTGGACTGCTCAATCGAACCTTCGGTCAACGCCAAAAGTGACGAAATTGGGACATAATTTTAAACGAAGTAATAAAGCAGATGAAACTCAACACATATACTCCAACAATACTGCACAATAATACGGATATGTCTTGAGCGCCAAAGTTTGGAAGTTTCGAATCTAACAACTAATCACGGCTTAGCTGATATCGTCTTACCTTGTGTTGTTGGTCAGTTGCAAAATTTAATTATCAGTAGTTACGTCATCATTAACAAAAATATAGGTTATCCCGTTGATATAAGAGAATATTTTATTTCTGTGTCGGAACTTGACAATGAAATTTAACGAGTTCCAGTTTAAGAAAACAGGTTTCAGACTATTTTGCACAAGTAGTCTCAATCTTTTCACTAGTTGTGCATGACCAAGAAAATATCGTATATACTGTATTGTATATTATAGTAGGTATTAGGCCAAAACCTATTGGGATTTTTACTAAATTAGATGCATGATCAAGCATGTGATCCTATATTTGTTGACTGAAAGGTACATGTAATGAAATTGTATGATGAAAAAGCTAAACTGGATCTAGCTGAACAATGTTTTTAGTGTTATGCCTTATTCATGATAGTGATCGATACTGAATGACAAGCAAATTGAAATCTCGTGATTGAGTGCTGTCCCTTTGGAATCTTGTAAAGTAATAAGTTGTGTAAGTGGTCATTGTACCATAGTGCAAAAAAAAAAAAAAAAAAAGAAAAAAAAATTGTGAACGTTCAATGAAAGTTGGCAAAAGAAGAGGTAGACAGAAGGGTCCTGCAAACAAAAATAAAATGGCTGGTACTTAAAGTTGAGGACACATTAAGCGGCATTATTAATTATTGTCACAAAAGAATTCCCAAAACCGCCCAGAAGAAGTCTAGAGACAATCGCTTGAAGAACGTGCGGCTATTCTTACATTTGGAACCATAGAAGGACACAAAAGTTGTCCTCAAGATTTTAATGCGCCCCATAACAATGCAATGACAGAGCTGGTGTTCACACAGCAACTCAATTTAACCATAGTTAATGTTTAATCTGATAACTATGATTTAGCCGATTTATCAGAAATTTCAGAATAGCAACCTTTATAACAGCAGCCCACATCGAAGATATCTCATTATCCTGAGTTTGAAGATTCAACAAAGGAAAGAGGAGAAATGGATGATCGTAGACTGACGCAGGAAGAGGATAACTAAAAGCCTTACGAGACATTTAACTGTTTCAAGACTATACGACCTCTATACTTGAAGATTGGTTCACAGACTACATAAATAATGCAATTTTTTGAATGGATGACTCGGACGTAAGGTTTTGAACATATCCCAGAGTTAGAATTAAACAATATTTGGTATTCAGCTGCATCAGTGGAATCGGATCAAGCAAGAAGCAAGTCTGTCATGTCCGATAAATGGATTACAATCTACATCTCGAATTCGCAGTTACAGTGTTTTATGAAGATAATGATCATGAAATCATTTAGTGTGATTGGAAATGAATAATAATATTGTTGTCTTCACTAGAACTGCAACAAGCACTTTCAAAAAAAATTGTTTAGGTATGAAAAGTTTTGCCCTGAAGGGTTTTCTTTTTTGAGATGTTGTACTATTTGTCTGTAATTTGATGTATTATTATCCTATTGTTTTCTATTGTTTATTAGCACTATTTACTACTACATAGTGTAAAGTGTTGCACACTTTTAGTGTTTGTACTCTATCAATGCTTTATGGTATTGTAGACAGTAATTCCAGGGATGGCCCTCGTGTATGGATAATTGGACGTCTTTCAACACATCATTTTGGCTGCTGTTAAGAATCTTGGCTCCTTAATGAGCCTTTCCTCATCGAGACTTCTCATGTACCTTTTTAATAAGAAACAGCATCCCTTTGGCCATTACTTTGGGCATCTGGAACGACACTTAGAAGATGGATCACTTTTATTTTTGTTGGGTTTGCTCTCTTGAATAAAGTTGCTAGTTCTGTTTTGCTTCATATTTCAGTCTTCTAACTACGAGTTGGCTGACGCCAGCATTCAATTTTATATTGCTTGTATTTGGTCTTTATATGCAATTTCTATCCCTTTCCTTTCAACCAAACCTATTTAAGAAATCAAGCCATTCATCTGTTTGTTCATCATCCAAAGCATCTTGTAAAGCTTGTTCAACCAAAGTTTTTTTCATTTTTAGAAAGGAACCAAGAAGTATTTCCTGTGACACCTAACCTTCCCCAAACAGGTTTGCAATGGGAAACGCTCTATTTAATTTAAATGGACAAAAACGAAGGTTACTTGAGACCTTCTCATTTGCTCCCTTAATCCATTTTCAAAATAGGTTTTCTATATTTTTATTCAAGACAAGAAGGAAAAATTCTCTTCTAGGACCACTATAGTCTTGTGCCTATTACAATAGCATATTCTAGCATATTCTATAATAGCATACTCTATATAGTCATATTCCAGTTACTGTTTTAGTTCTAGTTCATTTACACATTACAATAAATGTCAGCAGAAAAACGATAATGGACAGGTGATTTGTTGTGATGAACCAAGAAATAGATGATATTCTGATACATTTTAACATCGTCATTTCATTTTTCATTTTTCATTTTTTTTGCTTTTATTTGCAAAAAACATAAAAAACAAACAAACAAACAAACAAAACTAATCAAAAAAAACAAAACAAAAAACAAACAACTTTTTATTGGATGGCGTTTCACTGATTCATTGCAGAATCATTCCAAAATAAGTAAATAAAATTATTGAGAAAGTATTACCTCATTACGATTCAAAGGTTTTTATTTTCACATATAACGATGATAAATAGATTTAGACACTGCCTTAAAGCAGAGCTCCCAATTACCTTTTTTTGGAGCGTGTCACGTTTAATTATCCGTGCATTCAGGCTATAAAAACGTGTTACATACGCGCGCGAAATTTCCCAGCCCTACCACTGGGTCATGGATTTCAACAGACTTCTTGTGCATGTCATTTGATGTCGTTACAAACACAACGATTGCTTTTAATACAATATATCATCATATGATAATATTTAAGTGAAATATTATTTTGTTGATGTGTTGCCAGGTACAAGCAGTAGTAAAAATCCTCCTTGTCAAAAAATATATTGAAAAACGTATTCTACTGATTGTTTAGAATGGTATTATAAAGAATAAAAAAAATAAATAAAGAAAATAAAATAAAAATAAGTAAATAAATAAAATAAAGACTCTAGCAAAAAGAATACAGCAATCGATCGAATCTTGCTAAAAAAATTGCTTTTCGAAAACAGGAGACATGTGCGATGCTATTAACTGTTTAAAATAAAAGTGAACCCAATTTTCTATAGTATTCCGCCACACTTAAGTGTGAGTGTTATATTAACATTTGAACTGGAAATAATTAAAAATAAATAAATAAATAAAAAATTCCCATAGCATTTGGTATACGCCTTACTCCTTTATGGTACATTACATTTTACACGAATTATAGACAACATACTTGGTGAAAGACCATCAGCCACACAGATCTTCGGCCAAAAGGCTCTAGGTCAGGCAGGTTCACTCTGAGCATTATTTGATCAAAAGTCACCTCATATAATATAATAATATAATAACAAAAAGTACATCACTCACCCCTTCACCCCTTCACTCAAATGACTGTGCGAATATCACAAGTCTCATGAATGATTCATGTTGATGCCAGCACAGCTTGGAAATCCGATAAAGGGCGATTTCACATGAGACATTAAAATTGATGGATTTTTAAAATCAAGTTTAACCCTACAAAACTTATGTTATCTAAAAGGTAAAAAATCAGGCTTCAAGAAAATATAAACATTTTATTGGTTTCGATCACATCCACTGCATGTGGGTGCCTGACATCTTCGTCATTTTTAGCTTGAACATTTTTCAAACCTTAACTATAACTTTCAACTTTAACTAAAATATGCAATTTTTACATAAGTATGCTCAAAATGCTTTAAAATATGCCCCTGATGATGCTCTTTAAGAATCATAAAAAATGTTTCAAAACAAATCAATCTCTTCTTAGTAAGAACTAATTAAAAACTCGTTGCGGACATTACGTAATGTCCGCAACGTTTGACCTTTTACATTACCATAGTGATCAAACCTGTGCTTCAAAAAAATATTACAAATGCTCTTTTAGATTGATAAGAGCAATATATATCTGGAAACATTTTTCATGTATCTTGTTTTCTCTCCCTGCAATGCTACTTCAAAGATCGTTGCGGACATTACGCTGCGGACATTACATTTTTCCAAACCCTGCAAAAGGGTCCAAAACCTAAATCACACTCTTTACAGGCATAGCTTTGTTCCTCTCATTTCACTGTTATATTATTTGGTTGAGGAGAAAACCTTTTCATTGTCAACCAGCATCAGGATAGTAAAGGGACCTGCAATCTCCAATTTCATAGGTCCAAAGAAAATGCATGAGATGTGAACTTCTTCAACATCATCTCTTGCTGGCCAGTCAAATCTGTTGGCCCCAGTTCTATACAAGTACTTCATCTTCACCATTTCCCCTTTGAAGCTAAGTAGTCTCCCAATGTAGTACCTGCTGTTATTGTAACGAAACTTGTAATGTACAGCATAGTACTTCTCCGTCTCCATTAATAGAAGGGGGATTTTAAGTAACTCTCCTCGGTGAAGTTCCCATAGCATGCATTGTCTAAAAAGGATTAATGCCTGCTCATCTACTATTTGAGGTGGTAAAGCAAGACATCTGGCATAAATACAGAGATATACACCACAGTCATGGTCATTTCCTTTACCCTACTGTGGGATTTCGTCTTTCCCATTGCAGAAAAAATGCCACCTACTCAGGTCAACATTTGTGTCCAGCCCTTTAAGGACAGATGCCTTTTTACCTATGGCCTTCTGTGTTGGAGGTTTAACAAGATCCCCAGGCTTACTGTCTAAAACCCAGACAATATTTTCCTTTGGTTGTGCTACAAGAAGAGTCCGGTGCTGAGAGGACCTCCCGTTGCATGGGACTATAATCATATCTGAGGACAGGGGGGAGCTGTGACTTTTTTTGGAGTAGCTCTGAGATTTCATTGGCATTTCTTGCTTCAAAACTTTCCCAAGGAACTTTTATAATGTCCATTCCATTTTCTTTGCTTGCAATTTGAATAAGCTTCATATATGCATCAATTAGGAAATTGGTTAGCCATTTGTCTGTGGATGTAACATCTGTGGCAGACTTAGAAACAGTATAGACTAAGCTTTCCAAATCAGAAGGCGAATCAGTTGACTCCCATTGAAATCAATCAAGCCTTTCAGGACAGCCTCAACTTCATTTAATATATACTGGGGAGGGTTATATGGTGTTGATTGGCTGAAGACAGACCTAAGATTGCCTGGTAAACCCATCTCTACTGTGCACTGATGACATGTGTCATCAGATGAATTTTCATCTGAAGACTTTAGGGACTCTTTAACAATCTCAACATCATCACTGTCCCTTTCCTCTGAGTCTTGATCAGATTCAACATCGAAACTGTCATCTTAATCTTCTGCTTCATCTACATCTTCAGAATCATCATAAAAATCACTCTCAAGATATAGATAAACATCAAACGCTAGGCTTTGTGTGGCTGTCTGGGTAGTATAAAGGCGACAGGTAAGGAAGCCCTCCCCATCAGGCTCCATACAGTGAAAACGAGAGATACCAGGAACTGAGGGTGCTTCAGAGAAACGTTTATTCAGACCTAATGAAGCCATCTTCTCATTAATTTCTTTCTCTGGGGTAGAAGTAACCCCTACTTTCATGGTAAGGCTGCTGGCCACTTGAAAGAATGACTGTGCATCGTACACAATGTTGGAATTTTCAGACATCACTGCATTCCATACAAGACGCTTTGCTGTTCCACCAATGCCATCCACAGCACCCTTCCCATGTGAGGTGCCAAAGTAATTCCACTGGACATGAACTAATTCTCCTAATTTGTGTAAAAAGTTGGCCATAAATCTGTTCTAAAATGAGAGCTTGGACCATCAGAAAAAATGTAAACCTTGTTGACTCCAGGATGCCTCACTTTTAACCCTGAGATCACTTCCCACAATCTTCTTATCGTGCTTCAACTCATCTGAAATGATAACATGTGATTCACATTTTCTGTCACCCACTTGTTTTGTCCACATAGCTATTGTGAACAGGGTCACCTGATTCTGGATCCAGTGAGCTGACTGAATTTCGTCCTGATATTTACGACTGTAGTTTTCTGCAAAATCTATCTGCACCACAGATTCATCAGTATCAAGACTTGTAAGTTTATCCTCAAAATACTTTGATTGCTTTCTTTTCAAAAAGACATGCTCAAGGAAAAATGGGACCTTCTCCTCCAAGGATGAAAATGCTTCCTTAACTGTGCCTTCCTTGCAAAGTTTCTACATTTTGTGATAGTCTTAGATTTATTCTTGATTTTTCCTGGCACCTGTACACTTCACTTGCTCCCACTCATACCATGTGACAGCTGAATCCTCATATTCAACCTCTTCTAGCCAAGATGGATAGCAGGCACATTTTCTTAGCATGCATTCTTCTGAATCAGAATTGCAGACAAAGTTATTTACAAAATCACCAGAATAGCAAGGGAACCCTTTTATTTCTTTAGACAAACAATCACAAAGGAGTTTAATGTTCTCGTGGTACTTGCAAAGGCACACATTTCTTGGCAAGTCTGATGACAGAAGCACATTTGTTGGTCTCAATAAACTAAATTTGGTCAATCCAATCTTGATAGATGGGTTTTCCTTTAGAAAAAGAGCATGAGCTTTCAGAGAGTAAAGAAGAAGACGTTTCTAGAGATTTTACTTTCCTCCCTCCTTGTTACGGCACACAATGACATCTTTCCTTCCAGGAGACTGCCTTGACACAGAGTCGAGTAGGTAAAATTCTTTCACTTTTGCAGCAGTTTCTGCAGAGATGCTCTTGTTGCCAGAGGTCTTGCTTTTCTTGGGTTGTATTCCAGCAGCTAAGGCAAGCTTCACAATTACAGCTTTCCTCTTCCTTGGGCTCTTTGGCAGATGAGGCTTGACTTTCCCAACTGCTTTACCCAAGGCTTGAGGAGTGCTATCAATCCAGTGTGGTCTGGGATATCTTTGCCTGAACCAGAAGCGCCGTTTGATTTTTTAGCCTTTTGCAATAAAAGAAATTTCCTAACACGGTCTCTGTTTGCCTTCTTTTTCTTTCCGATTTCCTCATTAGTTTCAGACTTTGGTTTCTTTGTTGCAAGTCTTTTCCTTTCCTTGTCATTGCAATTGTATACATCATATTTTTCTTTGTTTTGTTTCAACTTATTTCGAAAAGTCCTTGACCTCTCAGTATTTGATTTGGGAATCTCTGTTATGAAATAATCACTCTTAAAATATCATGTTTTCCAAGCTTAACAGAGCCAAAAGATAGGAATTAATCCTGTTCAGCAGTATATCTATGCTGAGCATGCTCTGGATCATCAATGAGCATGCTCTCATTTGGAAATCTGCTGACAATGGCAAACACAATAGAAACTGTGATAAGCAGTTTATAAGGCATGCACGTAGGATATCATGCATTACTTATAATGTAAAATGGAGGATTCTTTGTATTAAAAGTGATTAGAAGTATTAAAGTGATCTTCAGGAATGACTTTTATTTGAAATATATGCAATATGATCATTTTTAGGTAAAAAATAGCTAAAACTGACAATAAACAGCAAAGATATCAATAGATTTAATACAAGTTCCAAAAATGTCCGCAACGCTACTTATGTAATGGCCGCAACACAAACTTTTGCTTATAAGATCAAGTATGACAGAGCAATTTTTTATTTTGTTGTGGGAAATTTGATCTTTACTTGGTTTAAAGGTGACAGTTATCCCCTAAACAATCTTTCCAAATCACAACAAATTGAAGATACATTTAGTGACTCAAATGTGTGGTTGATATCCAATGTAATGTCCGCAACATCTTTAAAATATCAATACTAGTTATTGAGAAATTTTTTAAAATGATATTTATTTAACTATATATGAATTACGAGAAAAGACAACTTTAGTTGATTTACAATACTCAGGATGTTTTTTTATAGAGCTTTAAAATCAGTTTTTTTGTCTCTGAATGTAATGTCCGCAACGTGAAATCAACCTAAAGTATCTCCATCTCCAGTGTTAGCGCCCTGGTAGTCCGAGTGTCCACTGCTCGGAAGTGATCCTCATTAACAAGGACATACTCGTGCAAAGCAAAATCTGGGTCAGCGCCTTCGCCTCCAGCCAATTTCGCTCTTTACAAAGCAACAAAAAGTGCTCCTGGGTTCTTGGCTTTAAAGGCGTGCTTACCAGGATGTATCACTACCTACCTGAAGGGCTCTCCTTCTCCAACGGTCATACCTTGCACTTGTAGATCGTCATCCCCCATGCAAGTCTCAAAGGAACCTGGACACACGTGCATCTACAGACACATTCTATGGAGGGACTGATAGGAACAATGGGCAACACATATTCAGGATTCGGGGTGATTGACGATTTGCCATTGTAGTTGAGTCACAATGCCAATTGAACACTGTTGGTTCTACTCCTTTCTTGATCCGTTGTCTCGAGCCCTCAAGTGGCTTGTAAATGTCTTTAGAAAATTTTTATCACATATGAAGGTGAGTTACTGACAGCAAATTCATCTCTGCCATGTTGTCGTTTTATCAAATTGCACCATCTATTTCGGTGAAGATTTTTTGTTGGAAACTCTAGTACTGCTGCCATCTTTGATGTACTGTGTACTGTAACACTCTGCATAAGCACATTCTTTACCTAGGCTAGACTGTTTCTTCCCTGAATATACTTCTTTACTATCGTCAGACATATCGTACATATCAAATTTAACCATCGTTTAGTGAAATAAAAAGGCCAAAAACCAGCCAAAAAGCTCGTAGCGAAGTTTGTTTACGGTTTCCCCTTGTTCACATACGAATCTTACTTAGTCTTCGCCTCGTTTTCGATAGTAATAATGGCTTGCAGCTCAACATTTCAGCGGTCTCCCGAAACAATACCAGCAACTCGAAAAGGGTGTATTGTTAATGCTATGGCTCAGAATGATGATAGTTTATTTCTCTTATACCTCAATTGGAAAGTACGATTATTTTACTAGCACTTCATCTGGACACGCAAAGCGATTCAAAACAAGATATTTTACAAAACGCCATAATTTATGAAAAAATAAAACATAGTTCTGTCTTACATAAAAATTTGTAACAAAATATCACTCAAAAGAACTAAAATCTAATGGTCCATTTCCACTGAACGAAATTAAATGTTGCGTTTCGTCCTTTAATACATTTAGCCAGTTAGTCACTCGAATTGTTATGACAATGGTTGTCAAGCTATTATTTGCTAAATACAAAAGCACCAATCATTACAGCCGCCTCTTAAGCCTCTCGTCTATGAAATGATTAAACATTAGTCTACACATGATTTACAGTTTTTTGCGCTATGAAGGCCCAGAAAAGAAGGAAATATAATATTGAATAATTCAAAGATATAACTAGCTAAAAACTAGTGTGAGCTGCGTCGGTGTTTCTAATGAAACAGTAATGATGAAAAGGTAAATTATACACCGTGAAAAGATGAAAAAACTTACTGACGTTTCGGACGCTAGTCCTTCGTCGGAGTAAAAGAGAAAGAAGTGGTAGAAAGGAGTGTATATATGATAGAATAAGACAAAAGAAACCAATGAGAGCAAGCTAGGCAAGGAAACAAAAACAAACAATCAAAAGACAAAAGAAAAGGTTAGTTGAAAATAAAGCGTTCATTAATCCCGTTGGGACTAAGAGTGCCCAATAGGTGAATAAGCCGCATTTCTTTGGTCTTGCGACAATCATTGTTGCCGTTAAGCAAAGAAAGACCGAAAACAATGAAGTCAGAAAGAGAATGGTTAGCTAGATTAAAATGGCGGGAAACTGGTTTGGTGGGATCGTTATTGCGAATATCATAAAGATGATTGCAAATGCGATCACCAATATGTATGTGGGCGAGACTGGCCGCCGTCTGCAATGATTCTTTCTTAAATTCGAAGTTGTTCAGTTGGCTGACCCCCGGAAGTTTACCTAGCTGGTCAAGTGAAGAGCTGTTTATTCTTGTTACAACAGCAACTCGAACTCCCCCTACTCCTCCAATGGAAAGAAGAGCATCTTTCATTTCTAAGGCATTGGTGACGTCATTGCCCTCATTTACAAACAAGCTGAGGTGGCATTTGCATGAGTATGAGTACGAATTTTATTGAACACTCCCCTTCAGGGCTTTTCAGTGAACAACTACACAAAAATTACAAATTTAAAATCTATAAAGATCTTATCCATATACATTCACATATTCATGAATAATTCATGAGGTAATTAGCCAACCAAATAGTCTGAATTCGCTCACATGATGAATTTTGAAACTATGTAAAGTGTCTTAAAGGCGGGGAGGGTTTTGAAATCAGCAGGGAAGAGTTGGGGGTGAAAGAAATTAATTCAGTCCAAGTACACTGGAACAAAATTAATTCAGTCCAAGTACATTGGAACTAAATTAATTCAGTCCAAGTACATTGGAACAAAATTAATTCAGTCCAAGTACATTGGAATAAAATTAATTTAGTCCAAGGGATGGATCAGCTTTCCTGCGCTAGTTTCAATATCCTACACATTGTTTAGAATATAAATCAATAAATATAAAGAGAACAGCAGTTTCAATTTATCAAGCATTTATTACACTGGAATCCTACGACGTACTTGAATATTACAACTGTGAAATTTTGTAAAGAGAAATTGAAATTTCCATTTACGGTTAGCGGGCTAAATTTTGAATTGGTTGATTGTAACATTTCCGTTACCGGTGACATTAAGAGCGGCCGTCTGTAACTGCCGCCTTAGGTGTGTAAAATGATAAAAATCAAAATCCCTCAAACTCTGTCAAAATATAGTTCTTAGGGAACTATTTCAAGAAAAAAAGGTCTAAGTTTCATTGGATTTATATTTTTTGCAAACGGCGACAAATTTGATTTCATGGCCCGGAGGGAGAGTTTACCGTGGTTTGACCATAGTAGTTTGAAATTTCGCCTGAAGCTATAAAACTTAATGGAACTAAATAATTATAAACTACTCAATAACTTGAGATACTGGTGCACATTTCAAGGGGTTGATGTTTAATTTCCGTAGAATACTTAATATTTTACAGATTTTTCAATATTTTGCTTTTTGGAGCGATTTTTCATTAACATAAAAAGGCCCAAGTTTTATGGCAAATATCGCCACTGATATGTGGCCCACGTTGACCAAATTGTTATCCAGCTGTAGTCCAATGTCTCCTCTTTAAATACACGTAATAATATTTTGGGGCCACTCAATACTTTGTTTTTTGGAGCGCGAAACAAATGTGCACCAAAACGGCGAATACATTACATGAAATTACTGTCACGTGGTCAGTCAATACACAAATAAAGTAAGAAAAAGATATTTTTGCCCGTAATAATAATAATAACTTCACATCAAGTTATTATTTATGACAGAGACAAAGAGAAACACATTCACTTACATCTATCCAGTTATCAGTAGCTTTTCTCGTATTTACCAGGGATTTTACATGACTCGAAGCCATCACAAATAACACACGAGTGAAATACTCTTCCACCTTCGTTTCATCGTCCACGACCAGAAGCTCTCTAAATGATCTGAATATCACATGCCGAGGTTTACAAGAGTAGAACAAAGGTCATCAGAGGAGATTATTTCTTTAGACAAATCGTCCAGGTCAAGATGATCCGGATTAATGATTCTGTATGTTAACAAGATAGGCGCTTACGTGACACACAGGAACCCCACTTGTTATTGCATGTTACATCAATATGCAAAATCAGCAACCAACATTTTAAAACAGTTTTTCTCATTTGACCAAATAAGTTAATTTGGAATATGATTTAGAAGAAAGATACCATGCAGCCCATTAATTTGAACAGCTACACGATTTAACCATATCGTTAATCAAAGCTATATAAGGAGCTTTCAGATGGGCAGTTATTGCCGAAACATCTAGATGAAAATGCTCACAGATATCACGGAGAAGGGAGACGCTGAATTTCTTCAAGTTATTTTTAGAACTCAAGGTGCAGAGGTTGTACGAGTCATACACTATTGGGTGTATCAGTTGGCACTCATTTAAGATGGTAGATCGTGCATTAGAGTAAGCGACCTGGTCTTCCGCTGCGACTCTATCTTGAGGTTGGTTCACTTGCCCCTTCTTTTGCTTTGAAGCCCTGCGAGAGAAGTATGACTGTATCTGCTGGGAGGTTAGGAATTCACTCAGGATAAATCGCCTATTGCCGTCTGGATCTTTAGCATAGCGCATGTCTTTACTCACGGTCGCGGGATCAAGCTTATGCCCTGTCTCCTTACCAATGTAAAACTTCTCATTGAGATATGATATCTGTTTTTCGTTAAATCGCTTGTTGGATTTAGTGGTTCTAAGTGCCCATCCCTCGGGTAGCATGTCTTCATTGTTGAACAGTGGAGTATCGGAGCTTTTCAAAACAGGCTGTTCACCAACACCTTGCAACACTTTCTCTGTATACATCACTTTGGCCTTGTCCATGAGACCTTGTCTTTCTGGCCGCAGCTCACATACTCCATATTCCATATGGTTTACAAGAGATGAATGTCGATGATAATTCTTTATGCACCCCTCATGGAGACAGGTGAACAACTTTTCTTTTTCCTCGTCAATGTCGTCATCATTATCATCGCCTTCGTCATCGGCGTTGACGTTAACCGCCTTAGTGGTGGCTCACAATTGAAAGTTTTAAACGTTGTGAGGCACAAGCTGCCAGACACTGAAAATATATTGCATTGAAAATTATATGTGACTATCATCATCATCACCGCCACCACCTGACCACCAGCACGACCAACAACAACAAAACAACAACAACACAACCAACACCTATCATCGCCATCTTCGCTACCAGGACCATCATAATCATCATGTCATCACCACACTGCCATCATCATTGTCAAAACCACTATCACCACCACCACCACCACCAACAACAACAACATAAGCAACGCGAATGGCATCACCATCATTACCATCTTCGCTACCAGGACCATCATTAGCATCATGTGACCATCATCATCATCATTATCATCACCACTACCATCATCAAAGGCATAACCATCATTATTATCACCATTACCATCATCATTATTATCACCATCATCATCGCCATCGCCATTGTCATCGCTATCCACTACCAACATCATCATTATTTTTAGCGAAATGTTTACCATTTAGTTTAGCCCAAGGTATGATCTTTCCGTTGCCTATGTCGTATGCTTTCCACACGGTCATTTCTTTGTTTTCGATGGCAAAATTATTCAGCGTGCTGATACCAATTATCTTTATTGGTTCCAAAGGCTTGATTCCTCCTGCGTCTACCAGTGCCACTCGCACACCACGTACGCCCCCGTTAGATAAGATGGCTTCTCTTAATTGAGCTGCATTCACTACATCGTGACCTTCGTTTATGTACTGGCGAACATGACATTTGATTGTGGCAGCCTTGCGATCGCATGCCCCCTTACCACCCTGGGGATCACTGAAATCAACCCGGTCAACACTTATTCCTGTAGTTTCCTCCATAAGGCAACAAGCTGCCAACATGGGGCCACTGTGATAGCAGCCGGCGTTGTCTTGGCAATATGCAGCGGAGGTGATATCTGGGTGTTCTTTTTTTAGCTCTGTAAGTGTGTGCTGCATGATTGGTATGACCACGTCAGTATCTTGGCAACAGTTCTCTACAATATGAATGAATACTTGTTGTTGTAGTTTACCGTTTGCCAACCGCCTTATAACAACACTAATGTGCCAAGATATGCCTCTTTTTCCAAACCAGTCCATCTGTGTTTCTCTGTATTTTTGCGGCAAAAACTTCATTGCCCAGTCTTGAGTAATCAAAACTGAGTTTTCGTCTAGTTTGGCTAGAAGATCTGTTCGGGGCTTATCTTGTTGAACGGAACGCAGCTGGTGCTGTTTCCATGCTTCTATTGCGGCTACTGACTGCTGACAAATAAATATCATATCGTCACGTTCTTCCTCTGGACGTTTTTCAGCTGTACTTTTTACACTTGACTCAATCGAAGCAAGGGTAGATTTTAGATGTTCGCACGACGAACAGGAGTGATTGTGGAAGTAGTTGCACTTGGAACGGAAGAAAGGTTGCTTCTTGTCACTCAAGGCGTAGACACAGCAGTGGTCAGCACCTGTAAGATTTAATAACAATGACACACTTACACACACTTATACACACTTACACACACTTACACACACTTACACACACTTACACACACTTACACACACTTACACACACTTACACACACTTACTCACACTTACATACACTTACACACACCTACAAACACTTACACACACACACTTACACACTTACACACTTACACACACTTACACACACTTACACACACTTACACACACTTACACACACTTACACACACTTACACACACTTACACACACTTACACACACTTACACACACTTACACACACTTACACACACTACACACACTTACACACACTTACACACACTTACACACACTTACACACACTTACACACACTTCACACACTTACACACACTTACACACACTTACACACACTTACACACACTTACACACACTTACACACACTTACACACACTTACACACACTTGCACACACTTACACACACTTACCACACCCACACTTACACACACTTACAACACACTTACACCACACTTACACACACTTACACACACTTACACACACTTACACACACTTACACACACTTACACACACTACACACACTTAACACACACTTACCACCACTTACACACACTTACTACACTTTACACTTACACACACTAAAATACACTTACACACACTTACACACACTTGCACACACTTACACACACTTGCACACACACATATATACCCATACAAAGCACACACTAAAACATACTTACACACACTTACACACACTAAACACACTTATACATACACACACACTTACACCACTACACACAACCACACACACACACACTTACACACACTTACACACACTTACACACACTTACACACACTTACACACACTTACACACACTACACACACTTAACACACTTACACACACTTACACACACACATATATACCCCTACAAAGCACACACTAAAACATACTTACACACACTTACACACACTTACACACACTTACACACACTACACACACTTACACACACTTACACACACTTACACACACTTACACACACTTACACACACTTACTTACACTTACACTTACACACACTTGCACACACTTACACACACTTGCACACACTTACACACACTTGCACACACTTACACACACTTGCACACACTTACACACACTTGCACACACACATATATACCCATACAAAGCACACACTTACACATACTTACACACACTTACACACACTAAAACACACTTAAACCTACATACACACACACTTACACACACTTACACACACTTACACGCACTTACACACACTTACACCACACACACACACACACTTACACACACTTACACACACTTACACACACTACACACACTTACACACACTTACACACACTTACACACACACATATATACCCATACAAAGCACACACTAAAACATACTTACACACACTTACACACACTAAAACACACTTAAACATACATACACACACACTTACACACACTTACACACACTTACACCTACACACACTTACACACACTTACACACACTTACACACACTTACACACACTTACACACACTTACACACACTTACACACACTTACTTACACTTACACTTACACACACTTGCACACACTTACACACACTTGCACACACTTACACACACTTGCACACACACATATATACTCATACAAAGCACACACTTACACATACTTACACACACTTACACACACTAAAACACACTTAAACATACATACTTACACACTTACACACACTTACACGCACTTACACACACTTACTCACACACACACACACACACTTACACACACTACACACACTTACACACACTTACACACACTTACACTTACACACACTTACACACACTTACACACACTTACACACACTTACACACACTTACACACACTTGCACACACTTACACACACTTACACACACACATATATACCCATACAAAGCACACACTTACACATACTTACACACACTTACACACACTAAAACACACTTAAACATACATACACACACACTTACACACACTTACACGCACTTACACACACTTACACACACACACACACACACACTTACACACACACACTTACACACACACACTTACACACACACACTTACACACACTTACACACACTTACACACACTTACTTACACTTACACTTACACACACTAAAACACACTTACGCGTGCTTACACACACTTGCACACACTTACACACACTTACACACACATACGTACCGATGCCAACTTTTGGGGACTATGGTTCCGAACTGATTTATGGGGACTTCCCTTTCCAGATGGAATTCAAGAAAAAGAATTGTGGGGTTATGCTTGTCTTCTACTCTGCATTCTATACATACCATATTGACAACTATACAGTTACGATAAAATCGTGGGGACATTTTAAACACAACTTATGGGGACATAGGGAATTCGTTGTGGGGACGTTGTGTGAGTGAGTGAGTGAGTAATACTTTATTTATACTCGAAAAAAATTCTATCAATATAAAAATTGCTTTACAAGAATGTCGAGTTAAATAAGAATACAATTTAGACAGCTAAAAAAGTTTATGAGAGTCCAACAGAAGAAAGCTTTCTTTTAAATTCCCTTATACTTCTAGCTGACTTAATATCTGAAGGCAAAGAGTTCCATGCTTTTGCACCTTCATAGGAGAACGCACGTTTGAGGTACTCAGTGTTTGGTTTCGATAATTTTAAACACTTTTCTCCCTTCCGCAAATTATATTTTGTAGTTTGATACTCAAAGCGGTCTCTTAAACTTTGAGGTGCAAGAGCATTCAAAGTCTTGTACATTATTGTGGCTTTATGTTTCTTCCGCCTGTTTTGAAGATTTTCCCATCCTAGAGACATTAAAATGTCGCGCGACCTAGTTTCATAATTACTCTTAGTTATAATTCGGCCTGCGCGATTTTGCATTTTTTGGAGTCTGTCAGCTGATGTTTTTGGTAAATTATCCCAAACCACATCGCAGTAGTCAAACCAAGGAGTTATCAGCGAATTATATATTGCAATCGCCGTCTCCTGGGGGACGTAATCACGAACCTGTCTAAGGCCAGCCAGGCCTGATGAAACTTTTTTATATATATGATCGACATGGTCAGCCCAGGACAGGCGTTGGTCGATTACAACCCCCAGGGTTTTGGCTGTTTGGACACGTGCGATTTGTTTACCTTCAAGGTAAACATGTGGTTTGGAACTTATTTGACGTAATTTGTCGTCAGACCCAATAAACATATATTCAGTCTTTGTTGAATTAAGGCTTAATCTATTTGCCATCAGCCAGTTGGATATGCTAATAATATCAGAATTGATCTGCTCAGATAAAGATTTTACGGAAGTATTACAAGCCGTGAGGCATGTGTCGTCCGCGTACATTCTTGTACTTGAAAAATGTACACTATTTGGTAAATCATTAATATACAATATGAATAATAATGGACCTAGGATTGACCCTTGGGGAATTCCACAAAGGGTTTGTTTTATAGTAGATAATGTATTATAGCAGCAGTAAGGGGGACTCGCGGTCAATGTCAAAGATTTACGGGTTTTACAGGCGGTTTAAGGAAGGCGCCGGCAGCGGGAATAAGCCGCGCGATAAGTCCTTACTGCTGCTGTGTTGGGAATCAAAGATAAGTGTTTATAAAAATGTACGATATATATACGATGCATGAATGTAAAAAGTTCACCAATGACTTCTGTATAATTTGCCTAAGATCCAAAGTTAACATACCTAAGCCCAAGGGTTTATGGTGTTGTGGTAAGCAAATGCAAATAGAAGACGACACGTCAGCACAGTGTTACGAGTGTGGTAAGAATATTCGTAATGCCGTACCAAATGCTACCAGAGAGCAGTATTACGCCAATGGAGGTCGTAAGAAAACGCCATATAAGAGAATAAAATACTTCAGGGACTGGATGAGTCATATCCAAGGTTTACATCCGATATATTTAAGCGACGAAGTAAAGAAGAAAATCATAGACCATTTAGAAGAGCCAACCCCACAAAGCCTACGGAAAGCGTTGAAAAAATTAAAGCTAGGGAAATATTACAAAGCTATTCCCTATCTTTTGTCTGAAATTGCCGGTAAGTCTATTCCTGAGGTTTCTGATATGACAAAAGCCGAGTGGATGTTTTGTCGGCTGGATAAGGATATTCCTTATTACCCTGACGTAATTTACGAAATATTTTACAAAATAGACCCCAACCACCCCCTGTTAGGATGGATTCCGAGAAAATAAAAATGCAAAACTGGCGTTTATTTTGCCAGAAACCCCACTGGGGAATGCATCGCGCAGAACACCAAGCTATCCCCAGTGGGGTTTTTTGCATTTTGGGCTTACGGGGCTTATTTCATCCCGCGCCAGAGGCCCTCTAGTACATACACATATATCTTTCTTACGACCCACCAGAGGGTGAACTCCGGACAGCGTCCCGAGACACCCCCTGACTTTTCCAACTTTTCCTCGCGAAACCCCCCATCGCGGGGTTGAATCGCACTTTCTACCCCTCCCCCCACGGTTGCTGTGAGTGGGGGAGGCTTTTTTTTCACTCACAGACACCGGTCCAAATGCATCTACAGCGAGGCTCGAACTCGGGACTTTAGGCCTCCCCAGCCCCAAAGTCCACGATCACAAGCGAACGCCAGACACATCTGGACGCTTATGTATGTGAAAATTATTATATTTAATTTGCATATGAACCAGACAGCCGGCGTTCGATATGTAAATAGAATCCCGTCACGCTCTTTTCGAAGCAGATGTTTACTGAGCAAGCTTTCTTTGAAGCTCTTCTTTTGCCTCCTGGTAGATCTTTTTGCGAGATTCCTCGGAAAGATCTTTTACGACTGTTTTTTTATTCCTTATGTCCGACTTTAATTTCTCGTATTTGTCTTCTTCTGCCAGAATAAGCGAGAATTCTACGTCGTCTATCTTTCTGTCACGCAAAGCCTTTGAGACAAGATCGGTAATAGTATTTACTTTAGCCCTAGATAGAGCTATTGTCGTGTCATGCTTGGATATTTTCGTGGATAGCTTTTTCATAATGCCCGTAGCAACAGCCGAAATGATACCACAAGCTGCCCCAACGCCGGCCAAAGGAACTCCAACTATTATTCCCGGCCCAGTAAGCGAAGTAGCAACGCCAGAGCCCGTTAACACAACAGATATGGATCCTGAAGTTATCGCAATCTTATGTAGCGTACTCCGGGCTCTAACGTACTTTTTTCTAACTTTTTCATAGTGTTTTGCCTGCCCTTCCAAGTAAGCCAGGATTAAATTTGCTTTGTTGAGCCTGAAATTCTCCGCGTTTAGTTCGTTAGGTGTAGTATAGGGAACATCTGGGTACAACTGAGGTGCTGATGGTATAACATCCATTATATATACTAATGTACGACGCTTTTGGGAATGATATTGAGGAGCAGCCACATCACGACAACCGGGATTACTGGAACTGGAGGGCCTTTAGGAAGATGTTTCCGCATGCAGACCCTAGTAAGTTCGAAAGGAGACCCGATGGGATTTACTATAACGGCTCTAGGATGTACAGCAACGAGGATTTGAAACCTACGCTGGTCGATCAGATAGACAATCAACTGAAGAATTCTGGTTATATCGAACATAAGCCCGTGCAAGGTTGGTCAAAGGAATTATTGCTTGGTACCGGTACTTATCCGATACCCGCGGTTTCATTTGATGAACATCCAAGTTTGGATTTGACATTGAACATGCGGATCTCTAACAACCATTCCTTTCCGTTAAAGGTGCGAGATATCTTCAAAAACGTGCCCATTAATCATACCACCGCTAAGGAATCTCATGAATGGTTAAGTGGTCCTAACATGCGTTATTGGCCGCAGCAACTAAACTTTGCGGTTTGGTGTGCCACTAGCGGCTGCGGTGTAAGTGCAAACTTGATGAAGAATTCAATATTCATGTTTCACTTCCACTTCACGGTTAGAAGAATACTGCATGAGATGGGCGTTACTGCATTACCGGGAGATGCTGCGTTCTATCCAAGGGATAATAAATACAGCGTGCCGGCTTATGATAGACTTTGTAAGGAGTTCGGTGTTGTAGGGAAGGATTTCCGATGCACTACCGGTGCTAACAATGGTTTGGGGCACATTTGGGCTTATTGGGGGATTGGTGGGCACGAGCTAAGCAACAGGGAAGTTCATGCGCTGCAGTTGCGATGGAACACGGGATATCATAAGGAAACTCACGACAGTAGCACCTTCTTTGAACCAAACGCTAAGACCACTAAGGAAGTTAGAGACGGGCCTCTGTTTAAAGACGAGGGCGGTAAGTATGCAGGGGCTAACCCGCTGATTATCAAGATTACCAACGACGAGCAAACGAAGCAATATCTTAATTTCATACCCCCAGAAGGTAAAGGACTAACCAAAGCCGGCCTTGCCCGTTTTAACCTCAGCATAGAAGCTTACGTGTATTCTATCCTTGGAGCCCAAGTAAATACCCGATCAAGCATAGTGGGGAATACGGGCGCCGCAGAAGAGACGCGAGCCGAAGCCTTGATCTTATTCGAAAGTTCGATCTTGGAGGGCGACATTAGCAAGGGCGTACAGCGTTACCAACTAGCTATACAAAATTCTAAGGCGAGGTTGGACTATGCAGTAGCCCCGGGTTGTTGGTTAATGCCTAGTAATTTATCTATTAATACTGGTTCTGTAGTAGGATACAACAACAAACTTCAACGAGCTACTAAGGATATGAAGTTTGGGGTGAACGACGTGAACTCTGACACTCTTAGAAGGCACTTTGTTGAACAGCCTAAAAAAGTGCACCATACGCGACCACCTAAGAAAGTGCAGCTAACAAAAGAAGTATACCGAGCGCCTAAAAAAGAAGAGGAATATGACCATAACCTACTAAAAGCCGGCCTAGCAGCTGCAAGTATTGGTCTGAGCTATTATATATGGCGATGAACAACCCCTACGTAGCTGGAGTAGATTGTGTCTATACGACTTACACAGGTGAGAAAAAATACACCCAGGCGTCTTGGGTTGATGTCACGGGCATGTCCGTGAATTTGAATTACTCAGGAAAGAAGTTAATCCTTTGTAGTATTTGCATTGGCACGAGCAGCCATGCCAACGTCGGCTTTAGGTTCCTGGATGACAACGGTGTACTGCAGCCTATGAGAAATAAGACAAACAACAGGGAGCCTGCGCATTTCTCCGTAGAGCCCAACCCAGCCAGCGCCGAGAATCTTTCCGTTTGGACTTTCCACATGGTCGCCGATTGCCATGGGCTAGTAAAGCTGCAGATAAGAGTAGACGATACGGGAAAGGTTACGGTAAATAGCATAGAAAATCAAAGGGATACTATCTATAACCACGCAACCATCAGCACTCTTACGGTGCTTAGTCTCTAGAAGCAAACTATGTTTGCTGAAATATATGAACCCACACGCGAAGGAAGATTGGTTTCTACATTTTTTGGAGGAGAAGGACTACTTAGAACAGCATTGGCATGACACCGGGCTGTGGGTGAAGGTTGGGGGCCTGGGATTGATCATGTGTACCATTAGCATTTCGACGGGGTATTCGTGTAATGTCGGGTTTAGGATTGTCGATGAGGATAACCATCCATTACTACCCTACAGAAAAAAAGATAATAATAGGAACCCAGCTCATTTCTCGTCGGAACCCCCTCCAAGAAGCGGAGAAGACTTAACGCCGGTAACTTTTCACATGATAGCCAATTGCCAATATGCGAAGTTACAAGTTCTTCCCAACGACGTTGCCTACCTTCGGATAAATGCCGCCCCGTCAAGAGATTCCCCGACGGATGCCACTTGGAATCATAAGCCCATTAGCACCATGAGTGTGCTGCCGCTAGTTCCGCATTATCAAGGCGGTGCGAATACTATCTTTACTTATCCCCAGTCGAGGATGCCTCGGGCACCCGACGACGATTATAAGCCGCCAGTAATACACAAGGATAATATCAACCCCGCATCTTCTTCAAAAGGACCACGCCGATAGCGACGACCAAGATCCAAATGTTATTCCCCACGAACTTCAACAGTTCGCCGCCGGCCCTAAGTGCCAAGGAAACAACCGAACCCAGCAGCCCAGGAAGACCGGCTGCCATCTTTTTTCCCAAGTCCGTCAGCCCATTACCTAATTTCTTTACGCCCGCGCCTGTAGCCTTAAGGGAGCTAAGGATAACTCCTACTACGCTCGAAATAGCAACCGCAAATGCCAGCGGAACACCATACTTCAAAAGGGCTCTTTTTACCTTTTCCTTGGTGGTAAGCCCTAATTCTTTCTCCAACTTCTCCTTTTCCACCCGCAATTCCGCAAGGCGTACCTCTAGATTTTCTATTTCCTTTTGAGCTGCCTCCTTTTCTTCCTCAGGGCGTTCTTGATCTTCGATTACCCCCCGCTGTCGTTCTATTTCATACTCTAAGTCTTTGATGGCTTGATCTTTCTGTTGAATTTGATCTGTTTTTGCATTGATTTCAGACATTAACATTCGCCTTTCTACCAAGGAGTCAGACATTTCAGCCCGCAGGTTTTCGCTTTTTACGTCCAACGCCTGCAGGGTGAGATCAAGATCCTTTTGTAATTTATTCCTTTCACGTCGAATCTCATTCCTTTGGTCTACCAGATCCCTTATGTCTTGCTCTTTGAATTCGACCTCCCTTCTATGTGCGTCGGCAAGCCGCTGGTTTTGCTTCATGTATTCCTCCTCCCTTTCTTCCAACGTTTCCCGCAGTGCTTCCACCGAGGCGCCTGAGTTTTTAGCTTCTTCTAAGTCCCTTTGTGCTTTATCTCTTTGGCGCAGGGTTTTATCCAACTGGTTTCTCATTTCTACCATTCTTTCGTTGCCGAACTTCTTTTCAGCATCGACAATTAGCTGAGTTTGCTTTGCGTATTCTTCCTCCCTTTCTTTTAACGTTTCTTGTAGTTCCTCGACGCGTTTTTCTAGCGCAACCTTTTCATTCAGGGTTTGCAACCTTTCTAACATGCTTCGGGTAGCATGCTGAAAGCCTTTTAATCTTAAGACGTCGCCCCTAACGTCACCATTCTCATCAAAGAGGGGTTGTGGTTTCGTCCAGCGGTCTTTGTCAGGAAATCTTAGGTCTTGAACGCTTATGAGAACTTTGTTTCCGCGTTCTGTGAGCTTTACGTCGTCAGCATCAAAGTTGTCGTAGCGCAGCTCTAGCTCCCGCGCTGCCCACTTTACGGTTTCCCGCGCGGCTGCTTCCGGCTCGCCCATGTTTTGAAGCTCTATGTGCTCACGCGGAAACGCGTACTCGCGTGCTTTGGGATGTCTTAGGGCCTTTGCAATCCTATCCCTTAGGGAATCGTCGACTTGTTGGGTGGGAAGCAGCGGTTCTTCATCACCGTCGTTAATGTCAGCCTGACCTTCCTCAGTGGTGGGATCGAAGTCGGGGTCTGTTCCTTCTACTTCCATTATATATGATAAGCTCAAAGTTAAATCCCAACGTATTACCTAAGCAGGTTGGCGGGCTGAAAGCAGAACGCACCTTTCACCGGGTCACATTCACCCCCAGCAGCGCAAAGCCAGGGGAAACCCTGTACGTAGGCGTGCCCCGCCTAACGGATAACCTAGTCTTAGTTCCTGGCACCTTGGCGTTAAGGTTCGACCTAGCGGTGCAGTCAAGCCCCACAGACGAAAGGATTATCGTTAACAACGTGGGTCGCAACATCGTTTCTAAGATGAGAATCAAGTTTGCTGGGGAATCCTTGCTGGACTTAAATAGGTACGATCTGTATACCACCTATAAGGATCTATGGTTAACAGCATTTGACCGCGAGCAAAGGATAGAACAAGGAATTGGTAGTGTCATTCTACGTAAGGTCCGCACACCTACGAAAACGCAACCTACTGACGGCAGCGGAGAAACCGCAGTGGCAGACGCAAAGCGAATAAAGACCGCCTATGGTAGCAAGTATGTCATACCGCTGGACTTTGAAGTAATCACGAATCACGGTGTGTATTACCCAAGACAGTTATCCGAACTGCAGTTTGAAGTAACTTTAGCAGATGCTAATAACATCATTGGTGGGCTAAGCAGTGCACTTACCACGACAACCCCATACTCTATCACTAATCTAGAATTACAGTACGAAACGGTGTACAGCGAAGAGCTGGCCCGTAGCGCTGGCATGGAATATAGCGCCGGAAAGGCATTCTTATACGACCACGTAGTGATGTATAAGACGTTCAGCTTCTTGGATAAGACGGATGAGGTTATCAACCAAAGCATTAACCTCCCCCGAAGAAGTCTCACGGGGCTAATGCTGGTGTTTGCCAAACCCTACGAGGCCGGTAAGCGCGACTCGGAAGCCTTTCACAACCCCAACATTACTAACGTCGGCGTGAATATCAACGGAGTCCCAAACAAGGTCTACTCCCAGGGGATAAAGCCCGCAGACGTGTACAGAGAGGCCATGCGCAAGTTTGGCGACCAAATTAGCCCTGAGGAATTCTTTAAGGATAAGTATGTGCTGTGGATTGACATGCGCACCATTAACGACGAAGACCTACATGGTCAGGGTTTACGTCTAGTAAATACGCAGGATGGCATAACATTGGAGATCAAGCGCACCAAGAACACCAGTGCGGGCGACGGTGATAAAATAAACTGCTACGTTTTCGTAGTCTCAGACGCGCAACTGAGCGTAGAAATGAATCAGCTAAAGAGCGTTGCCTATTGATCCACTCGCTCATCCTTTTGATAAAAAAATATCGTTGGTATATAATGCTTCGCGTATTCGAAAACAACGAAACCAAACTGCAATGCATAATGCAAGGCGAAACTTTGTACTTCAAAGCAAAGGAGGTGGCTTTGGCGTTGGGCTATGAGCGCCCTAGAGATGCAATTAGAGCACACGTATCTGAGAAATACCAGAAAAAATGGGTTGATCTACAAGGGGCTGCGAATCACCGCTCCTTTACTACGCAACCAAATGCCGTGTTTATATCCGAACCTGGTTTGTACGAACTGATATTTAGCTCCAAACTACCCAAAGCTGTGGAGTTTCGTGATTGGGTCTTTGAGGAAGTCCTACCCGCGCTAAGGAAAACGGGTAAATATGCAATAGAAAGGCGGTTTGGCGGCCCAAACAAGTTAGTATTCAAGATCGAAAATGAAGCCGACCTACACGCGAAGGTCGTCGACTACACACGTAGGTTTTACCCCGATTTCATCATAGCGCCGGGTCTTGGCGAACTTCAAGATTCAGACAGCAAGCGAATAACCTGCTGGCGAAAAGGCTACCAAGCCGGTCAACCCGACCTTTTAATCCTAAATGCGCATAAGAAATACCGCGGGTTGTGTATTGAGTTGAAAACCCCAAAAGGAAACGGCGTCTTATCCGCGAAGCAATCTAAGAAAATCTCACAGCTTGACGTAAATGGTTACCTAACGATGGTTAGCAACGATTACGACATTATCTGCCGTGCCCTGATGGATTACGCGGATGGTATTCGTATTCCCTGTAAGGGCTGTGTAAAGCGGTTTAAGTCCTACGCCACTTTGAAAACGCACCTAAAGATATTCCATAGGTATAATGAAGCTCAGCTTGACTCACTGGCGTGATCTTGTCCACGGTAAAGCATACGAAATAAAAAATTACGTCGTCTTCGAAGACATCGACCGTTTACGGTTAGTCCTCAAAGACTTAGAAGGCAAGGAATATTCCCTTTGGGCGCCGGATTGCGTGCGGTACGTAATTCAGGGCGAGGAATTCACCCACTTACGCAGCTATGGTAAGGTAAATGGCCGATGGAAGTTTGACATTGAAAGAAGAGTCACTCCATCTCCTCTTTGTAGTTAAGCGCGTCTGCTAAAGTCCGCTGCGCTTTAGGATCCGCGGAGCACCAATGCCCCACAAAGGATCCTTCGGAGAATACCCTGTCGCAATGAAGGCAGGTGTATTTTTTACGCGGCTTACGAGGGGTAATGCAGTCGGCAGGTAGTTCGCAAGTAATACAGTCCATATATTGAAAGGGTAATTAGAATGCCTCCCAGAATGCCGTGAAGTAGGCTACCATATACTTAGGGGACTCTGCAAGGCCCCTTTAAAGGGGTCTTTATTTTTATTTATTATTATTCATTATTCTTAATAATAATAAATAAAAATAAGAATGGGATTTGAGACTCTTTGCACAAACCCTATCTTACTATCTTAAGCCGCCTACTAATCCTTACGGGCTTTCCTTGCGGCCTCATTGCCAGCATGCCAAGCTTCGAAGCGATCTAAGTACTCTTCAAAACCGCCTTGGCCTTCATACAAACACTGCCAAATGTGTTGGTCACTTCTTTGACAGCCGCAGCGCTCACAAAGCGCCTCCCAATGTTCCCTGTTCTCCCACCTTACGCCTTCGACGCAGTCAAACTCCGTAAAGCGCTGGTCGATTTCCTTCTTCCGGCGCGTTAACTTCCTTTGGGTTTCCTTTGAGCAACATCGTGCAGCAACGTCGCCGTGCTCCTCGCAAGCCACGCTCAGCAGGTCGTAATTGCCGCGGCACCGATGTCGATGCCATTCGTCGTTCTTATCCTCCTCGCATCGCTCACATACATTCTTTAGACAAACGCGGTTTTCTACGTGGTAATCCAACATTTGCGCGCTGCTAAAGAGTCGATTACACTCCTTACAACGTCTTTCGCGTGCCTTCTTAGCGCACACCTTTTTTTCAACGTGGTATTTTAACATTTGCTTTGAGCTGAACTCCTTGTTGCAGTGCACGCACTCCATATATAATAAGGATTTAATAACCCTTATATGGGATACCGCATGAAGTCCTTAACGGCCAGAAACTATTTCAAAGAGTGTCTCAGAATGTTAACAATAAGGTTAAATCTTTGTTAAGGATGCCTGGAAAGCCCGTAATGGTTAGTAGGCGGCTTAAAATAGTAAAGTAGGGTTTGCGCAAAGAGTCTCAAATCCCATTCTTATTTTTATTTATTATTATTAAGAATAATTAAGGATATTTAATAATAATTAATAAAAAGAAGGACCCCTTTTAAGGGCGCTTGCAGGATTCAAAATAGTAAACATTCTGAGACACTCTTTGAAATAGTTTCCATATATATTTAACAAAGATTTAACCTTATTGTCAACTTTCTAAGACACTCTTTGAAATAGTTTCCACATATACTTAACAAAGATTTAACCTTATTGTCAACATTCTGAAACACTTTTTTGAATAGCTTATGGGTGACTTAACAAAGATTTAACCTTATTGTTAACATTCTACGGGGGATATCGCATGAAGTCCTTAACGGACTCCTTAGCCCAACCGGCCATCGTCAAAAGCGCACCAAACCTTTCCGCGCGCTTCAGACCGCACATTTCATCGTACAACTCCTGCACGCGCTCTTTTAACCGGTCTATCTCCTCCCTTTGCATTTCTATGGTGTCTCTTTTATCTTTTGCGTCGGCGACAATTCTTTGCACTGCTTCCACTGGCTCCATCGTATATATAATGGATCCGAACCATATTCCCTGCAATGCGTTGATCGTAGGACCCACCGGCTGCGGAAAGACACAGTTCGTGGTGGAGCAGCTATTAGGACCCTTTAGATACCGCTTCGACTACATCGTGCTATTATGCCCCACCTACGTGAATAACCGCACCTGGGAAGGCATAGGAGTGAAAGATGACGACTTCTTCGTGGATATTTTGGACCCTAACGAGTTATCCAGCCATCTTAAGTTTTGGCACAAACAATTCCCCAAGAATACGCAGACACTCCTCATATTGGACGACATTGCCTGTGGGGACGACGTAAAAAGACGCACTTCGGAGTTGGTGAAGCTCGCCTTTAGCGGCAGGCATGACAATATCAGCGTTTGGTTGCTCTCGCAGCAGCTTACCAGCGTCTCTAAGCCCTTCAGGGAAAACATAGGCTCCCTGGTCGTATTTTATACTCCGAGCCGGAGTGACCTGGAAACCATCTTGAGCGACTACGGCGGTGAGATATCCAAGGAACAGTTACACGAATACATGCGGCACCTAAAAACGCACCAACATTCCAAGATGATCTTCTCTTTGAGGTTTCCGTATTCCATTAACATATATGGACATTGAGCAGCTCTTAGATGAAGTCCCCACGCAGCTAGATGAAAGCAACCTCAAGGAACAACTTAACATCCTTGTGTCATCTGGGAAGTGCAAAGAAATGATAGGCAAGGAACTTACCCATGAGCAGGTTAATAAGTTGTCAGAAGAGGAGGTTAAGAAGTTCCATAAGAGGTACGAGGCCGCCCTTGCAAGTAAGACCACGGACGCCGTAGCAGACTCAGCCATTAAGCTGGCCACCCAAGCTTCTCGGACTTGCGCTGCCCATAGACGACGTGGAGCAACTACGGAAGGACATTAGTGATGACTATGTTATCGCCCAAGAACTTAAGATAACCTGCGGGTGGTTGTCTTTGAAGTGCGGTAAGTTAATGGCAGTCGCCTCTGCGGCACTTCACATAGCTCAGCACGTTGACTTGAAGGAACTTGCGGGCACCTTTGGTGCCTCTTGGAAGGACTTCAAGAAGGACAGAGAAGTCGAAAAGGTCTTCCAGGCGGCACTTGCTGAGGTACCTGATCAAGTCGCCTCAAGTACTTAGTCAAGTCGTTGTCAAGTCGTTGTCAAGTCACCTCAAGTACTTAGTCAAGTCGTCGTCAAGTACTTAGTCAAGTCGTCGTCAAGTACTTAGTCAAGTCGTCGTCAAGTACTTAGTCAAGTCGCCGTTAAGTCATTGCCAAGTCATTATTAAGTCGTCCGTAAGTCATTGTCAAGTCGTCATCAAGTTACTTGTCAAGTCCTTCAAGTCCTTAGATATAAGATGAGTGGCACCGAAGAACAACCACCCGTAGAAGATACCAAGATTACCAAGGCTAAATCCCCAGGCAGAGTTGCCGCGGGGAAGAAGCTCGCGGAGATGAATAAAAAGAACAAAGCAAAAAAGGAGGAAAAGGTGGAGGAAGAGGAATCCTTTATTAATCCTGGGTACGTCATCGGCGCGATAGGAATTGCTATAGCAGCAGGCAGCCTCTACTACAATGGCGGGCTACGAAGCCAAAAGTAGAACCACCAACATATCACGCGCCCGTGCACGCACCTGTGGAGGTTAGAAAAAGTAAGATCCCTGAAATGGAGTAATAACCTTCTCGCTCTGTAATATAATGTCGACCGCGTTATTGAAAACTGTTGAAGAAGCAGCTATTATTACTTCCATCGTTGCGGGTATTGGTTGGGTAGGTAAGAAAGTGCTCAAAGAAGACTTTACTGAAGACCCAAGCAAGAGCTTCGCTAACTTTGCCAAGATGACCGCTGCCGTAGGCGGAGCTATCATGGTAAAGGATTACCTACGGAAGGAAAAGTACCTGCCTACGGTGTGATTTTCTAATATATATGGCTAGCGTAGTCGTAGGCGGAGTCATTGCAGCTTTAGCATTCACTGGAGCTAATTATGGTGGTCAGTATTTGGATAGATTAGTTAGAGGTGATCGCAGCGGAGATTTGGCCGCCGAAAGGAAAAGGCATGATTTAGCGCTGGAGAAATATCAGCGAGACGTGGCAGCTTGGAATGAAAAAAGACAAGCTTATAGGGATTGGTTGGATAAGAATTACCAAGACAAAATACAGGCGGATAAGAACTTCGAAAATACAGACTACGCCTTTAAACTTTATGCACAGGCACACCCCGCGGCATTAACGGGGTTAAGAAAGCCTCAGTTTAAGAATTACTATCAGCCTTCTAAGAAACAAAAAGATAGCGAGCTGGTCTTCGTAGGAGTCGCAGGGCTGGCAGGAGGCGTAGCTTTGGCGTATCTGCTCTAACGAAGGAAACTGTGTTTCCTGAAATATGATCGTCTTTTTGGAAAGCGATAAAAATAACTTACCACTTATCTGAATCCCCCCATTAAAGCCCATAAAATTCGGTTGGTTAGTTGTTCTTTGTACAATTCTTGGTATAATTTAGTCAATGCCTTGATCACTGAGCATAAAGGCGGCGGCAACTATCAAGGCGTATTGCTGCCCGATGGACATTACACACCAATCACCCTTGCTAAGGAATTAGCAAAACACGGTTATACGCTCACCACAGGATTGCCGCACGAAATGACCTTCAAACATAATATGCCAAAACTATTCAGTAACTTTTGGAAAGTCTGACCCATTGGGGTCATTATTATGTGCCTCAGGCAAGACAATTACCGACACAGCCATACCTGTGAAATGGAAAGTCGCATCCTCTTACGAAGTCTATGCGACTTGGTCCATAGTTACAACGATGGAGAAAAGTCTTCTCTTATGTCCAAGTTTTCTGCCCAAAGGTAATCCATTTGACCTGGTAGAATACACTCCATTTCTTTAAGCTATGATTTGTCTAATTTGGTAGAAAGCATAAACATCGCCATTAGGTGGACGGAAAGACGGTAGATTTCAACGGGCGAAAGATCAATCTTGTCCTATCCTTCGCTTGAATCAAGCGAAGCGCGATTCTATTCATATAATGGGCCGCGTAGAGGACAAACTCAGAAGGATTTACTATGGGCCTGAAGGTTATTGGAAAGGAGCGTCAGCTATCAAGAAACTCGCGACCGCGGCCAGGGTATCAGAAGAAACGGCTAAGAACTGGCTAAGAAAACAAACCCTCTGGCAGGTTTATCTTCCCGTGCCGAAGTACATTCCCAGGCCCAGCTTTACCGTAATACCCCTAATGAAGTTCATCAGGCGGATTTGCTTTTCTTACCGCACGACAAGGTGCGAAGAAAGACCTATAGATACGCTTTGACCGTAGTTGATATCGCAAGCAGATACAAGGACGCCGAACCCATAACCAGCAAGGATTCTGGGAAGTCGCAGAAGCCCTAGGTAGGATTATAAGCGCGTCTTGAAATGGCCTAAGCTGCTGCAAGTGGATGCGGGGACAGAGTTCATGGGCGTGGTTACTAAGACCCTGAAAGACCACAGCACTAAGATTAGGAGAGCCGAAGCAGAGTACCACAGGGGTCAGAGCATTGTCGAAAGATTCAATAAGACCCTGGCCGAGCGTCTCTTTGGGTACCAGTATTGGAAAGAGCTGGAAGATCCCTCCAAACGCAACAGGGAATGGACTCAGCGGCTCCCCCAGGTCATCGCGGCTTTGAACAACGAGGCGGCCAGGGCTACGGGGATGAAACCCAAGGATGCCATAAAAAGAAACACGTGGAACACAAGTCCTATGTCAGAAGTTCGAGGGCGGTCGGACTGAAGGAAAAAAAGCTACCCCGCGACATAGTGGTCAGATACCTCTATCAGCCGGGGGGAACTCGAAGGTGGCAGTAAGAGAGCCACGGATCCTAACTGGTCCCTGGAAACGTATGAGATTTCGAAGTCCGTCACCAAGGAAGGGCAACCCGTGTTGTATTACCTAATGGCCCAAGTCGCGGAATTTGTCATGGAAGAGCTGCTCATAGTCCCCAAAGACTCAGAGTAGCGCCTAGCACCACGCGCCCGATTGCACTCTAGGCATGTCAGTCTTACATTGCCTCTACAATGGCCGCGTTTATTATTTATGCGATCCACGGAGAACTGCTGATCGTCATTTGGGTCAAACCTCCATAGTAGAGGTATGTTACATTTGGCACACCTTGCCCCTTTCTTATAGACGTCGTCCGCGCATAGGTCGAATTTGACCCCCGCATAGCGGGATCCGTACTCTTTTCTTCGTCGTGTCTTTTGTAGCGAAGGAGTTTCTTAGCAATGTTCTCTTTGGCTACGTCCTCTGGGGTGCGGTCGTAGCGCAGTTGCGGACCCCAGGCTCTTTTTAACTGCTTGCATATTCTACGCGGCTTACGGCAGTGTAGATAAGGTGCTCCAACACAGCCGCTGGTCTATGATCCATAAGGTTTTCTTTTCTGGTATCCCT